>JBDPZO010000006.1:4793292-5109668 GCA_039877585.1 Heterodera filipjevi | reverse complement strand
TTTAAGGATATAAAATTAATTAAATATTAGTCTAAAATTCAAAATTTTTAAAAATAATTTATGAATTTTAAAAATAATATTGATACCCTTAAAATAGGGAAACTAAATCAATTTGATCTGAATTTAAATTTCACTAAACTTTTTTATATTGGTTCTGCCATTCGGTAGGATATTGCCCGCAAATATTGAAGAGTGTGTCGATTGTTCCTTGTTGAGATTCATGTCTTGATTTTTAGCATATTTTTACAAAGTGATGAAACGAATACAAACATTTTTTACACTCAAAGTAAATTATTTTGAAATTAAAGTTCAAAGTAAATTGATTTAGTTTCCTAATTTTAAGGATATAAAATTAATTAAATATTAGTCTAAAATTCAAAATTTTTAAAAATAATTTATGAATTTTAAAATAATATTGATACCCTTAAAATAGGGAAACTAAATCAATTTGATCTGAATTTAAATTTCACTAAACTTTTTTATATTGGTTCTGCCATTCGGTAGGATATTGCCCGCAAATATTGAAGAGTGTGTCGATTGTTCCTTGTTGAGATTCATGTCTTGATTTTTAGCATATTTTTACAAAGTGATGAAACGAATACAAACATTTTTTACACTCAAAGTAAATTATTTTGAAATTAAAGTTCAAAGTAAATTGATTTAGTTTCCTAATTTTAAGGATATAAAATTAATTAAATATTAGTCTAAAATTCAAAATTTTTAAAAATTTAAAGTAGTGTCTCGGATTTTCCGGCTCCCCCAGAGGGGAGGTCATTTGGAAAAGGGCAAAAACCAAAATGAATGATCGAAAGACAATTTGAAAATTTTCAAGGAAAAGGCAAATTCAAATGGAAACCCAACAAAATTGTAAAGGTGGCGCGTTTTTTTTTTGTTTGCCATTCGAAACCCTACACAAAAAAGAACATTTAAGTGCAGGAAGGATTTGAATTTATCGTACTAAGGATTAAAAGTGAATTCATTCGTTTAATGGCAAAAAGGGCATTTGCATTCGGCAAATGCGATTTCCCGGAACGGTATTCGGAAAAGGAAACGGCAAACAGCATTTTTACGATAAAAATGAAAAGTAAATTGAAAAGTGCATATTATGTTCGTCAAATTATTTAATTTTTACTTAAAAATTTTCAGTTTTTGCATTTTATCACCGACTGACTCATCAGTTGATGATACCATTTAAAAAAAAATTGACCGTAAAACAGTTAACTTGCAGAAACCTTTTGACAAGAAAAACACACGTAAAGAAAATTAAGAAAACTTGTCTTTTAAAAATTAAAAAAATAGGCACATTTTACGTCGTGTAATTTTTACCGTACCAAAAAAAATGGTTCAATTTTATTTATGAGTCCAATCGCACTTTATGAGTCCAATCAAGTTTATAAGTCCAATCAATATTTTATGTTGTCTAATCAGGAGCCGAGTCCAATATATTTTCATTTATAAACAACAACAAAATCGTAAATCTTAAAGGCTGGGCGGCTCATAACAAAGTTTGGGCCATCCAATTTTGACCATCTGCGTCAGCACAATTTCGACTTTTCGTTCGCTGATCATAACCTATACAATTAGAAATGAAAAAAAAACATGTTGAAAAGGACTGCTCATTACCACACTTTCAGACGGCTCAATTTGCCCAAACAGTTCGTACCGTCTGGTGGTCCCATTGATAAAAACTTCCAAAGTCAGCCCATCCGATTGAGCCGAAGTGTGGCCGAGCCGTGCTCCCTGAAGAGGCAAAAATATCAATAGAATTGAGTCGAATTTGGAGTTTAGAAAACCTTCCAATAAATTATGATGTGCACTTTCCCTCCCCGTTGGAACCAATCCTCGCGCACATTCTTGACAAGTTCCTTCTGTTCCAAAAGTATTTTGAATATTCGCTCTTTTTTTACAATACCTTTTTCCAACAGTGTTTGCCCCGGGCGCAGCCCATTTGGTCAAGAAATGTGGTGAAGTTCGTCGTTTTGCGCTCACAGCATGACCAATACTTTAGCCCCTCGTGGAAAACGGCGGCGCCCGGATGAAAGACGCACTCCTCGACATCACACTCAGCCCCGGTGAACACATAAAATAGAAAAACATTAACCAAGTTGTTTCTACATAAATACAAAAGAACACAGAGACAGGCCGTGAAGTTAGGCCGACTTTTAGGCAATCGAAATCTATCGCTTATTTTCCGTAAAAAACGGTCGGAATGATTTATCTTTTCTCTACAACAAATTATTTGAAAAATCACTTTTTTGCACGCGTTGTTCGAGCAGTACGCGCCCGCCGTTGCGTTTTGTTCGCCCACTTCAACTTTCTCCGATTGCGATTGGATGGCATTCAGAGCAGACTAAAAAAGCAGCAGAAAAAAAAAAACTAAAAATGAGAAAAAATGTCACAATTACCTCAGAAATTTCGATATTCAGCGGGATCATCGGTTTGCTGGTCGTGTATCGTTCGCTCGGTTCGTTCAGTCCTTTCCAAATGAGCACTTCTTCCTGTTTCTCCTCTTCCTGTTTATGGGAAATAGCAGGCCGTATAAATTGATGCGAGGAAAATGGGAAAAAATTATAAAGACACGGAGACAAGGAGGAGGGGGGAGGGGGCGGGGGGGAGGGCGTTCTGTATCAGAGATGCACGAAATGCTTCGTTTCGAGTTTCGTGAATTTCGTGCTTTTTTTGGCGTTTCGTGTTTCGTTTCGTTTCGTAAAATTTGTTGGGTTTCGTTTCGTGTTTCGTTTCGTTTGGAAAAATTTTGCCAGTTTCGTTTCGGGTTTCGAGTAAATTTACACTAAACACGAAACGAAAACACACCCCTAAAGATAGGATTTTTTGAGAAAAATCTTCAAAAGTGGCCATTTTTAGGCTAGATTCCGTTAACAAATTAGACCCAGATTTTTAAAAAATTTCCCCGGTGGCGCCTATTGGCACCACCGGCGCCTCAACACAAGGTTTTCTCTCAAAATTCATCTCAAAACCATCAGAAATTGGTCAGATTTGGTAACAAATACCTACACACAAAATTCCAAATTTTCCTCGGCGGCGCCTATCGGCACCGCCCCCCCCCCCCAAAATTTGCTAATTTTTTTTCTCAAAATGAATCTCAAGAATCCCAAAAAAACGGGGGTTTTTCGCACAAAATTTTAGAGCCCAAATCAGGTTTTTGAAAATTTTCATGTACATACCATCGCTGATTTTGATACGAGTTTTTTACTAATTTTTTATTGAAAAAAATGCCTGTTAGTACAGGTACCGGTACAGAGGTCGAAAAATTGACTTTAATTAATAGAATGTTTTTTTTTATTAGAAAAAACATGTTTTTTCAAAACCGTGTTGTTTCGTTTCGTGTTTCGTTTCGTTTCGTGAATTTGGCCTGTTTCGTTTCGTGTTTCGTTTCGTCAAAAAAATTTTGACCTGTTTCGTTTCGTTTCGTGTTTCGTTGCTTAAAATTTTTTTTTGTTTCGTTTCGTTTCGTAAATTTTTTTTTTCCTTATTTCGTGCATCTCTGTTCTGTATACAAACCCCCCATAATGGCAATAATTCTTAAAAAATAATAAAAAGATCACAAGCCTTGTCCCAGACAAAACCCCTGGCACACTCCCTGGGGCTATAGCCTCCGTCACTCGAAATCCAAAACAAAATCGCGAAAGAAAAAAGAAAAGAGAAACTTTTTTAAACGTTCTAGAGCAACATAAATCAGAACCATTTTTTCAATTAAAACTTCAAATTTTAAGGAAAAAAAATCGCGTATTTTCTTTTTCGTTTGTGGACTTAAATGAATGATCACACAAATCTAAATTTTTGAAAAATTATTTACAAAATCTATCTAACAGGGCTGAAGGAGCTGATTTCCGGACCCAAAACCAGATAATAAATGCAGAATCGTCAGAATTCTTTTACGATTAACTGTTTTTTGTTCAAGTTTTCAGTTGTTTCCTTTCTAAGATTGTTGTTTTGAGTGGTTACCCCACATTTGCGCCTCGGACATTTGCGCCTATGTCCTAAACCCAGTTTATATTTAACTTTTATGAATCCAAAAAAGTTTGATCATATGTAAATGGATGTTATGAATTGGTTCGGAGCAGGACAAAACTCAGCCGCCGAAACTCAGCCGCCGAAACTCAGCCGGCCGAAACTCAGCCGGCCGAAACTCAGCCGACCAAAACTCAGCCGAGACATAACTCAGCCGGCCGAAATTCAGCCGGAAAAATTCTTTTAAAAAAAAAATTTTTTAATTCCATTTTTCGCTTCCTAGCCTTTTATGGCTTAGGATTGGCCTCACTCTACCGCAATAAAAAAAGGTAGATGAGTTACCGGCACACGGCCACGGGGAGGCCTGCGATTGGAAATGGATAACCTTTGTGCGCCTTTTTTTTGGTGTTTTTGAAAAAAGAAAAAATGAAAGTTCTCCACATGATTTCTTTTGGGGCTGCGGCATGGCAATGAACGACTCACTTATGCTCAAAAAAGAGTGGGCTGGCAAAAACAGAATGGGGATATTATTGATGGTCTTGCGAGATGAATTAAAGCTGTCGTAATATTCATTGCTTTGAAACTTATAAATTTTGTTTTTTGAACTTAAGTATATTGTGCGCTAATTTTCTTTAAAAAGATTAGGAAGCGAGTTTATTTTTTTTTTTTGTATTTTTTTTTGCGGCTGAGTTATGTCTCGGCTGAGTTTCGGCGGCTGAGTTTCGGCGGCTGAGTTTTGGGGTGCACCGGAATTGGTTAGGGCCCAAAATTTCATTCTTCGAAAGTTTAACAAACATTCGAATTCTTTTTTTATAAGAACTACAAAATGCTCTTTGGTATGCTTAATCAAGCCTTAATAGTTTTTGGATTGATTAAAATTAAATTTGAACAGGCTTTTGGACATAGGCGCAAATGTCTGGACACGTTTTGAGTGGATAGGAATTAGAACAACACTTTCGGAGCAGATCGTTCCCCCCCCCCGAAAACTTATGCGGTTTCTTGAAAACCTAACCACCTAGTTGTTTGAAAAAAATAGAATTCTTTAGGTTTTAAAAAAAACTAGGCTTGAGTTTTGTAAAAAAAAACTCGGGTTAGTTTTCAGGAAAAAAAGTTAGGCTAGTTTTGAAAAAAGTTCGGTTAAGTTTTTTAGTAAAAATTTAGGTTTAAGGTTCCAGGTTTTGAGAAAAACTAGGGGATTGGGTTAAAAAAAAAAATTTGAGGGTGCATTTGCATCTATTAATGTGATAAAATTTACTGGACTCATAAAGTGCATTGGGCCAAAAACTCCACCGTCCGAAACCCCGCCCGGAAAAAAATCGCTAAAAGCTCCTGAAATTTTCCAGAAAAACTCCAAAGGCTGTTTTTAAAGAAAACTTTCGAGAAATATCGAAAATTCAAAATCTTAAGGGATTTCTTTAAAATATAAAAAATTTTTCGAAAATTTTTATTTTTCAAAAAATTTATAAAATTTTCTTTAAAAATAGTTTTGAGAGTTTTTCTGGAAAATTTCAGTTTTTAGCGATTTTTTTTCCGGCGGAGATACAATATGTCTCGACGGAGTTTCGGCGGCGGAGTTTTGTCCTGCTCCGATAAATGTCACGCTCGATCATCAAATGCTTACTATTTGGGGTTGTAGTTGTTGGCGGTCAGGTTGCGCCAATTCGGTCGTTATTGGCTCCTTTAAGAGCTTGGGCCATCCAATTTTGACCATCTGCGTCAGCACAATTTCGACTTTTCGTTCGCTGATCATAACCTATACAATTAGAAATGAAAAAAAAACATGTTGAAAAGGACTGCTCATTACCACACTTTCAGACGGCTCAATTTGCCCAAACAGTTCGTACCGTCTGGTGGTCCCATTGATAAAAACTTCCAAAGTCAGCCCATCCGATTGAGCCGAAGTGTGGCCGAGCCGTGCTCCCTGAAGAGGCAAAAATATCAATAGAATTGAGTCGAATTTGGAGTTTAGAAAACCTTCCAATAAATTATGATGTGCACTTTCCCTCCCCGTTGGAACCAATCCTCGCGCACATTCTTGACAAGTTCCTTCTGTTCCAAAAGTATTTTGAATATTCGCTCTTTTTTTACAATACCTTTTTCCAACAGTGTTTGCCCCGGGCGCAGCCCATTTGGTCAAGAAATGTGGTGAAGTTCGTCGTTTTGCGCTCACAGCATGACCAATACTTTAGCCCCTCGTGGAAAACGGCGGCGCCCGGATGAAAGACGCACTCCTCGACATCACACTCAGCCCCGGTGAACACATAAAATAGAAAAACATTAACCAAGTTGTTTCTACATAAATACAAAAGAACACAGAGACAGGCCGTGAAGTTAGGCCGACTTTTAGGCAATCGAAATCTATCGCTTATTTTCCGTAAAAAACGGTCGGAATGATTTATCTTTTCTCTACAACAAATTATTTGAAAAATCACTTTTTTGCACGCGTTGTTCGAGCAGTACGCGCCCGCCGTTGCGTTTTGTTCGCCCACTTCAACTTTCTCCGATTGCGATTGGATGGCATTCAGAGCAGACTAAAAAAGCAGCAGAAAAAAAAAAACTAAAAATGAGAAAAAATGTCACAATTACCTCAGAAATTTCGATATTCAGCGGGATCATCGGTTTAGCCAAAATAAATTAACAAATTCCTGCTAATGATTTCTGCACTTTCTTAAGCGGTTTAGATCCATTTAGCGAGAGGGTTATTTCTGTGTACCTATTTCTATCTAGGTATTCTCTATTCTTGGAATTGTTTGGCACAATCTTATTAATTTGTAGATAGAAACTAAGCGGACCGGGTCAACTGGGCGCCACCAAGTGGGCGCCACCAACTGGGCGCCACCAACTGGGCGCCAACTCAACTGGGCGCCACCAACTGGGCGCCAGCCCAACTGGGCGCCAATTCAACTGGGCGCCAAGCCCAACTGGGCGCCAAGCCCAAAAATTCATAAATTAAAAAAGTTATTGCGTTTTTATGATACAATTGCATTCTTCTATTGCTTTCATAGTTTTCTTTTTCTATTGTGACACATTTTAATGAGCTTAAAAATATTTGCGCTTATTTTAGATCGATTAAATTTTTGCAATGGCTACCAATGTTTTAACTCAGCGCAATCAGAAAAAAATTGAATTTAATGGTCATCTTTATGTTTTCGACAAATTCAGCGCCGACTGTTTGTTCAAATTTTGGAGGTGTGAAGCTAAAAACAACAAAGATCTAAAGTGCAAAGGTCGGATCCATACTAATCTTAACGATGTCGTTTTGAAACAAGTCAATGACCATGTTTGTGGAGCAAGTGCTGTGAATGTTGAAGCTCAACGCATCATTTCAGGTTCGGCCGAATAAATAGAAAATTATTTTTATTAAAACACAGGGATGAAAAAAAGGGCAGCAGAGACCACCGAACCTCCTTCAACGATTCGTTCAATTTCGCTCCAAAACGTTCCATCACCTGTATTGTCAGAGCTGCCGTCGAAAAACGCGACAAAAACTGTATTGTAATTTTGTTTGAAAAGTTAACAACTATTCAGTTGATTAAACGTGTCCGACATGAGATCGGTGCTGCCCCCGCAAATCCGATTCATCTGAATGATCTTGAAATTCCATTTGCCTATCGGACTTATTCAAGAAACGAGAATGAAAGTGAAAATTTTCTGCTTGGTGATTCTGGAATATTTTTTGAAACTGAACACGGTCAACCCCAACGGTTCGCCGCTTTTCATGTATTAAATTTCTTTTCATTTTTCCAGGGTTCTCATTTTTGGTCGCATGTCCCATGTCAGTTGGGCAAATCAGATGTTGGATTGTTATGGCGATGGAACTTTTTCTATGAGCCCTCCTTTGTTTTATCAAGTTTTTGCTGTTCTCGCGCGGTGGGAAAAAAAAGGGTAGCAAAATATTTTATACTTTTAGCCGTGGCAATTGGGTTTTTCCCGTCTTTTACGCACTTTTGACCTCCAAATCAACGAGAATTTACCAAAAAATGTTTGACATGATCAAGGAAATTTGGCCAGCGTTTTCTCCAAATTCAATGTCGCTTGATTTTGAAATGGGGCTTATGAATGCAGTTCGAACGGCGTTTCCGAATTGCATTTTACGTGGTTGTTTTTTTCATCTGGTCAAGAATTTCAAAAAAAAAATGGCCGAAAATAACTTAATTCAGGTTCATTCCTTATTCTTTATTTGTATTTTCCTGAAAGTTTCTATTTTTTTAGCGATACAATAACGACTCCGTGTTTGCGGAAGTCGCCCGCTGCATTACATCATTGGCATTTGTTCCATTGGCTCATCTAAGCGAAGCAGTTGCAGCCCTAGACCATCACATTCCTCCCGAATTGGACGATGTTTTTGTTTGGTGTGCAAACAACAGTCAGACAACGATTTATAAAAAGCCCAAAAAATTTTGACCGACCAAAACAACATTCTCACAACTAAAATTTTCATCCAAAAAAAACAACGTTGGTTTTTCCCCAGGTTTATGACCAACTACACGGGTAGAGTACGCCCTGATGGAACAAGAACTCAACCTCTTTTTGACCCAGGGTGTTGGAACCTATTCGAGAGAACTGTTAATGGACAGGAACGAACGAACAATTTTGCTGAGGCCGCACACCGAAAATTGCAACGCGCTTTCTCATGTCATCACCCTTCAGTGTGGCGGTTCATTGACACATTGCGCCGTGAACAGAAAAACATCGATGCGGATTATGCGCTATGTGTTTCCGGAATGGAACCCCCGCCAAAATGCAGAAAATACAGAGAAGCGGATGTCCGAATTTTGACATTAGTCCGCAATTTTAGCCCACTGAATATTATGGAATTTTTGACGGGCATTTCGCGGAATTACCGAATGAATCAGTAGATTGATTATTGCAATTTATAAAAAATAAAGAGCGTCACAATTTATGTTTGCTTTGTCTCTTTCTCGAAAAGAGGAGGTTTGAAATTTTGACTACAGTTTTTTAATTTATGAATTTTTGGGCTTGGCGCCCAGTTGGGCTTGGCGCCCAGTTGGGCTTGGCGCCCAGTTGGGCTTGGCGCCCAGTTGAATTGGCGCCCAGTTGGGCTGGCGCCCAGTTGGTGGCGCCCAGTTGAGTTGGCGCCCAGTTGGTGGCGCCCAGTTGGTGGCGCCCAGTTGGTGGCGCCCACTTGGTAGCGCCCAGTTGACCCCCACCGAAACTAAGTACGCTCGTACGCTTAACGTCGGCCTTTTAGAAGTTTTCAAAAAGGAAAAATACTTTTTTAAATAAAGTTTTAACAAAATTTCATAAAATAATTAAAAAAAATCGGTGTACTTTCCCACAACATTGCATTTTTTAGATAAAAAGTTCACCAACAAGCATAAAGAAATTTATGTGAGAAGATATGACACAAAATCCATTTCAAACAACTGGTAGAATAAGACAGTTAATTACATAATTAGTGTCCAAAAAGTCTCTTTTTCGTCATGTATGCATTTCATTTCGTCCGTCTCCCGTTGCTGTACGTTTTCTTCTTCCCATCTGCTCCTCGCCCATCCGTCGTCCCTGCGATATTCGCTTTTGCACGTTTGCTCCTCTCTTCGTATTGCTCCAATTCCGCGTCCACCATCGAATCAAATTGTTCAGCATTACTTCGCCATGTAATGAACTCACTGTGCAAGAAAGGAATTCATTATTAGTTAAAATTTGAAGCAAGTATCATTGTTTTTTGGAAAACCGAAACCCCGTGATGGCCCACCTCAAAATGCCATCCTCTTTTGACTTCGTGTCAGTGCCATCCCTGTCCACCCGAGGCGGAAAAACGTAGTCGACACTGTCCATGGCCAAGGTCGCGTAGTCAGACACGTAACCTCCTGATTTGTTGTCCGCCCGTCTAAGCGACCCCTGCGGGTCAATGATCATGATTCTTTCCGAGGGAATTCCGACAGCAAGATACGATTTGACATCCTTAAAGAAAAGATTTTTGCCAATTTAAGACAGTTTCCGTTCCGTATCTGACCGACCGTTTCGCGGTTGCCAAAGCCAGAAAAAAATGGCTGCCCCACGGGGAAAAGCGATTTCAAGTCGGTGAGACATGCAATTTTGAACTCCTCCGGTTTCCGCTCAATCACTTCTCTGAAAATGACATTTTAAAAAATGGATGCAAATAACGAAATGGGACTTTCTGAATGCCATTAGGACAGATGAAGGCGAGAGAAGGACGGGGCCGTCAGGCAATGTCCGGGACCCCTGGGCAAAGTTCTGCAGGTACGTTTTCGTGTAGTGGGACTGACCAATGGCACGCGAGGACAGATAGACCATTTGATAGCTGAAAAGACAAAGGATAACATAACAAAAAAGCATTAGATATGCCTTTTGTGTAATACCCGTTCTTTTTTATGCCCGTGTACAGCTCGGCAACCCCGGAATGGGCCCAAGTGCCGCCGATAGCGGGAATGACATGGCCAAGCACGTCACTTTTTGTGATTGTGCCGTCAATGTCCGAGATGACTAACTTGTCGTACCATTTGAGCAAATAAATGTGACAAGAACACCAAGCAGTACCCTAAACATTTAACAATCAATTAACAACTCTTTGGTCAATTGTGTTTAATATGCGAAACAACATCATGCGTTTTTAACGGAAATCTCTCAACTATTTCACTTTTTTTTTAAAAAACGTTCATAAAAGAACTGTTTATTCGGCGACGATAACCTCTGATCCCCCCCATTTTTCTCCGTTTTTTTTTTTGCCTGATATTTTGTTGTTATGCTGAACCGTGCATCGTTCGACCCGTAGTTCAAATTCAAAAGATCCAACTGATCAGTAGAGAGGCGCAACGACCTCTTCTCCTTCGTCTTTTCCAAAAAGAGTTCAAAGTCTCTAAAATTTGTGTTGTGTGGGTAAAATGAATAAAATTTACAGCCTTTTTTTCAGCAATATTGCAATATTGCCGAAATTTCAAATGGATGAGTCTCTTTTTTTTCAAATTATCAAACAAAAAAAAATCACATCGAATTTGAAGGGCGTCGGTCCGTGGTTGTTGGTCCGCACTTTGCGAATTCGGAGGCCAAATTCTCTTCGCTAAGCACTGGCGAGAAGGACATTGTCGGACTGGTGCCCAGCGAAGGGCCGTTGCCACTGTCCGAACTTTTTGAGGAAATGCTAAGAGTTAAAAGGGGACTCTTATACAAGGGTGCAACCCGCTTCCCTTCCCATCGAAACAGCCAAACCTTTAATTTCTTTTATAAAAAAACTAAGAACCCAAAAATCTGAAAGGTTACAAAAGTTGTATTGAAAAAAAATTTTCTCGAGTTTTCTTGAAATAAAGTTTCTGGATTTCATGGGGGAAAAATCTTTTAATTTACTACCAAAGGGCCTCGGTTTTGCTCCGACCGATGTAAATGCCGAACTTGGCCGGGTTGTTGCCGATGTCTTCCAACGAAAGACCCTTTTGCCCGCCATTGCTGGCGCCGCCCTCCGTCTCCTTGTTTTTGTTTTGACGAGACCAACGGCCAAACCAATAGTCCCATCGACTCTGATGATAACGACAGTCAGCAGATGATAAGGAGAAATGGGATATTTTAACTATTTAAAAGATTTTAGTACCTATATAGGCTTGTCGAAAAAATGGTTAGGAAATCCATTGAGCCAAAACAGATTTTTTTTTTTTTATATATAATTTGAAAATCCCATCTCTGGTGCTCATACTTTCTCCATTAATATTCTGTGTGCACCTTTTTCCTCGACGCACTTCCGTCCGCTTTGTTCGTCTCTTTCCCATTCGATTTGGGAATTTCGCCCCATTTCCATTCGGGATCCTTCTAAAAATGTTTGAATGCATTAATGGAATTGGCCCAAAAACTCAACAAAAAAAAATTAAGTTTGTTCCCTCCGTTTTCCGTTATAAAATTTTATTTATTTTTCTCCGCTCACAATGCTTCCGTGTCTGTCCACCTCCGAGTCGGACAAAGCGCCGTCCGCCAATTCGCTGGTCGACGGGGCGCACCCCTTCGAATCGTCACCATCCCTCCACTCCCCTTTGGTGCTCTCCGCTTCTTCCTCCCTCTCATTGTCAGCGCCGAGTGCGGAATTCGTCGACGAAGAAACGAATTGGGATGTTTTTGCGGAGTCTGGTCTCTTAACAAATTTTTTTTTTTGTTAGATGCTCGCCACCCTCCCGTCCCCCACACTTACATAATAATTTTTCAAAGGCACCGAAGCGGAACTCGAATGTTTTAGGGCGTTGTTTGCCCCCGTCGTTCCGTCAGACTTCCTCAGCTCGTCCATTCGGCCGCCCATTGTGCCCTTCCGTCGGCCCTTTCCCTCCTCTTCAATGGCACTCCCAGCAATGATAAACTCGTCAGCATTCGACGACAACGACAACAAATTGGCCAAATCGGGCAACGAACGATTCCGTCGACAAGAATAAATCGACGACGAAAAAGGCAACCTCTGACGATTCTGTTGAACAGATGCCTTGTGACTGAAAAAGGGCGGCTGCGCAATTTTGGACCGTTTTGGAGGTGTTGACTGTCTGAAAATGAATTTCCAAAAATCCAAATTGGCTGTTGCAAATTGAACAAAAAGCGGACTTCCTTTCGACTGGAACAGTTGGAGCATTTGCTGTCGTTGGTGGACACTCTTCTAGCTGCTTCTGTTGTGGGTGGGAAGTGCAACTGCTGGAGCTGCTGCAACTGCTCGCAAAAGAATCCTTCCGCTGATTTTGCATGTCAATGGACGACGACTGATTATTCTGATGGTGCGCATCTTCGGCCACAGTTTTATGTGGGGACTCGCGCAAAAAAACCTAAAAATTTGACGCATTTCCATTGATACTAATTTATGTCCAAAATGGGATAAAACACCATTCAATCTATTCGCAAATATGTCAAAAAATTCAAAATCGGATTTAAGAATGTCATGTATGTATGTTTTTCAGTATTCGCTTATTCAATTCCGTTTAAAATAATCCATATGTTTTAGTTTTTAGATGGATTCTAAAAAAAGGTAATTTTAAAAATCTGGAAGCCCATTCTTTGCAAAATATTTTGGGTATTCCTGGTACCTTTTCCTCCGCATTTTTTGCTTCGTCAAATCCCTCTTCGTCATTCTCCAGGAAAAAAGCGACCCCGTTTTCGCCCAATTTCATTTTCAGGTCGATCTCTTCCCCGTTGATTTCAATGTCAACGTACTGAAATAATTCATTTTAAGTGTTTGTTTCTTTGTATTGCAAGTTTTCTCGACTTTGTTATCGTAGTTGAACACTCCGTACTTTCCGAATCGAACATGGAAAGGCGTGGAGACCAAAGAGCCGTCCGGTTGCTCCACCACAATCACATCAATAGCTCCTGGAATTGATAATTTTTGTATTGAAATGTTTTGACAAATTGACCCGAAAGTGTCGCTGAGTTCATGGAGTTATAGAAATACTTGACATTGTTGTAAATGTAATAAACATAATCCATTTTGGGATGGATTGCGATGAACGCTCACAGTGTTATTTTGAGAAAATTGAAGTGATTAATAATTGGTCTAAACAATATTGAAATTGAAGCCAAAAGCGAAAAGCCATTAGCAAAAAATGAATATTTCAAGTTTCAACACTAAAGAATTGGCCATTTGCTGCTGTTGGGTTGTTTATCCTTTTCTTCTTATTGTCTAACCACTCAAAGCTTATCTTTTCAACTTGTTGGGATAGATAAAAATTAAAAAAGCGACAAAATTTTATTCATCTGGCATTCTGTTGCCTCTTTATTCTTTTTTTTCTCAAACATTATCTCATTTTGGCCCTCTTTGCACCATCGCTAGAAAACAATATACTTAACAATTTGTAAGGGTGAATTAAAAATAAAAATAAGGGTTTGCTCAAAAGTCAAAAGTTATAGTAAAAAAATTACGAGCAGATCTCTTTTTCCCTCTTTATGACGTACTATTTTCTTGTCTCTAACTTCCAAAAAAGCAAAAAAGATTTATAGCTAAAACACGAAATTAATCTATGAATATTCTACAGGACCTGCCCTTAAATATAAGCACAAAATTTTTTTTTAAATATAACGATACATATATATTGTTTTTGTACATTGAAAAACATTCTGTTTGACACTTAAATGTATTAGCGTAAGTTTTTTTACAACTACATATATATTGCTGCTTTTTTCATTTTTTATCCTCCATGAACTGACGGAAATAAATTACAGCCCCTGCAAGTCTAGCAAAATCTAGTCAATCGTTGTGGAAAATTAAGAATAAAGCAACATTTCGCCCGTCTTGCGACCAGATCAGCGCAAGAATAATGAATTTGAGGGGAGGAGCCATAAAAAACTCAATGAAGCGAAAAAAACCAAAAAGCAAAAAATGACTGGGATTACAAGGATGCCATTTCTTCATTTCATAATTTTAGAACAGACTGTATATGTATCAGTGGAAAACACCTTTTTCCATTAGCATGAAGTACCCAAAATGTCCGCATATGCCATCACGTGGTTATTCTCTCGCGGTCGCTACACATCGGGGGAGATAGAAGAGAGAAAAAGAATGGCGGGACGACGCGGATGGGGGAATAAAAGATTCAGAGAAAAAAGAAGTTGAATGTTAAAAACCAAATAATTTCTGTGTCGGAGCTGAGTGAGGCAAAAGAACAAACATTGGCTTTTATATTGGGCGCCCTTTTGTCCTGCCCCTTGCCCTTTACAACTGCTGGGCCAACCCTCGATCAGTGATCATCAGTCGAGAACATAACCAGCAACAGCAACCCACATGGTCGGTCACCCCATTCGCCTTCCTCCTCTCCTCCCATGCACCGTAAAAAGCGCGTGATTGGAGTGAATAGTCGCGCGAATAAAAAATGCACAAAAATGCCTCGGGGTAGACCAGCAGGACCCAAACCACGAAAAAATGGCCAGTCCCTATTCTAAATTAACACACTGTATAACATAGTTATTTCTTTCTATTGCTTTAACAATGAGAGCATTTCAGTTAAGAAAAGTGCTCATTTGTCAGCAGCAGATATTTTGTTTGTTTTAATGGCTAAAACAGCACTCATTTTTGTGGTGAATCAATGAGAATTTTTTCAAGGGATGCGAGGAGAGATGGAATGGCGAGCGAAGCACTACTGCTGCTGCTGATGGTAGTGATGGAGATGTGCCGATGCAATATGTATGGGATCTGTTGGTACATCATACTAATCGTGGAGAGGCGGGAAATGAATGGATAAGGGGATAAAAGTGGGCGGGGGGAGCGGAATGAACGGTTTAGCATGCGCTATTTGAATTAGAGAGCGGAATATTGAAAAATCCGGGAACGGGGACCGTTGATGAACGGGGAACCAGGGCAAAAATCCCATTTTCCCGGGCCCCCCGTCCCCGGTACAAAATTCGATCGGGGCCCCGGCAACGGGGATTTTTCCAAATTTCAAAATTCAAACATATTTTATCAAAAATTTGAATGGAATTGTTGAGAAATGAATGAAAAAACATATTCCTAGGTGAAGTTTTTTCTTACTGGTAATAAATATTTATGAAATTTTGTAAATTAATTATTTTAACATTCTCAAAAATAAATTGGGCCGCATTACAAGAGCGGTTTCCGTTTTTAAACACGGTTCCCGTCTGTCATAAGAGCGGTTTCGTTATAAGAGCGGTTTCTGTTATTAATACGGTTCACATTACAAGAGCGGTTTCCGTTTTTAAACACGGTTCCCGTCTGTCATAAGAGCGGTTTCGTTATAAGAGCGGTTTCCGTTATTAATACGGTTCACATTACAAGAGCGGTTTCCGTTTTTAAACACGGTTCCCGTCTGTCATAAGAGCGGTTTCGTTATAAGAGCGGTTTCCGTTATTAATACGGTTCATATTACAAGAGCGGTTTCCGTTTTTAAATACGGTTCCCGTCTGTCATAAGAGCGGGTTCGGTTATAAGAGTGGTTCACGTTATAAATATGGTTCACGTTATAAATACGGTTTCCGTAAAAAGAGCGGTTCACGTTATAAAAACGGTTTCCGTAAGAAAAGCGGTTCGCGTTATAAAAACAGCCCCCGTTATAAATATGGTACGTTTAAGGGCGGTTTCCGTTATAAATACGGTTCCCGTCCGTCATAAGAGCAGTTCCGTTATAAGAGCGGTTCACGTAATAACACAGCAGCCCCGCTATAAAACGGTTTACGTTATATACATTGGCTTTACTTAGAGGTAAATTCAGAGGTCGTATCGAAAATTTTCCGAAATAAGGACATCGCGTGTTAAAAATAAGGATTTGGGGTCAAAAATAAGGACATTTTTTAAAACACGCTTCAAAAGCTTTAAATCGCATTTTTATTCAACAAAATCAACTGTTTGTAGCATATTTGTTCCCTATGGCAATATTTTTTTAGGTGTTAGGCTTTGAAATAAGATTTTTCATTTTTAATTTCGAAAAAGAAAAGGTCGGCGGTGCCGACAGGCGCCGCCGCAGAAAATTTTTTTTAATTTGGGTGTTTTGGTAATAGGTTTTTCACAAAAATGACCAAATTTTATGTTTTTCGAGACAAATCTTGAAAAAATATATGTGAAGGCCGGAGGTGCCGATAGGCGCCACCGGGGAAAATTTTGAAAATTTATGGCTCATTTGTTAACAGATTTTCACCAAAAATGGTCAATTTTCTGTCCTTTTTTGAAAATTTTCATAAGGATTGAGTGTCCGGCGGTGCCGATAGGCGCCGCCGGGAAAATTTTTAAAAAATAATAACAAATCGCTTCAAAAAATTGTAAAAAACAACCATTTTTCTAAATTTTTTACCTCAGAGTAAGAAATAAGGACAAAATAAGGATACTAGGCTCAAATAAGGACAATCCTTATAAATTGGACTTTTATAATTTCTAAGGATTGGACCCCTCAAATAAGGACAATCCTTATAAATAAGGACAAATACGACCTCTGGGTAAATTGTCGTAATCTTTTGATATTTTTAAGTTTCACAAAACTTATTATCACTAACTCACACCGACAAAAGTCTTGTTAAGACTCGATAAAAATCCAATGGAATTTCTAAAATTACACATTTTATTGGTCCGAATTTTTTGTTAAGGGTTGAGTCGGGGTTTTTCGTTTGGCTGAGGGTTTTGAAAATTTACCCGGCGGCGCCTATCGGCACGGCCGACTCTTCCCTTTTCGAAATTAAAATTTAATATCTCATTTTAAAGCACGACAGCTAAAACCTAAACAGTGAACTTAGTTGCCCCGAAATGTACAATTTATTTTGAGAAAACCTACGCGAATGGGAATCCAATGGTACCGATAGGCGCCACCGGGAAAATTTTAAAATTTAAGGCCCATTTGTTAAACAGCTAATTTTTGGCAATATTAAAGAAATGCTTCAAAAAATTCAAAAAATTAGTAATATTTTTTATAAAAACAAAAGAAGGATAATGGGCTGAAATCGCAAAATTTCCTACAAATAAGAACATGTCGGACCCTTGCTGATAGATATTAACATTTGCTGCGCTATCATTTTTAAATAATTTCTGATCTGATTTTCGACCCCAAAATCTGATTTTATTTGGACTGGTTTTGAAAATTTTGAGATCGAAGCCCTGAGTTATTGTAGATAGTAAAACAATTTAAATGAATCAATTGAACCACGCTTGCGAATCTCCCCTCCTTTCCCCTCCCCTTCTAACCCACTCCTCGGACGAAAACTAGTTTTACTTAAAAAAATACATTAAAAACCAGAACCCAAAATTGCCAACTTACTATTAAGTTAATTAGAAAAAGTTGAGTGGGAGTTTGCCCTAAAATCGAATTATGTTAAATTAACTGACGACTGCCCATCATTATTTATATACAAAAATAGTTACATATACACGGCGGCCCAATTTTGGCTCCCAGTTGCAAAAAGTATATATAATCAGAACGCCAAAGAACATAAATTTAAAATAAAATGTGAGAATTTCCCTTGTAAAAAAGCAAGAGCCGATCTCGGCTTAAAAACTTCCAATTGAAAAAATAAACTTTGGTTCGATAGAGGGGGTCGAAATATAGAGCTATGCAAAATTAAAAAAAGTCGGTCCCTATGAAAATTTTTTTCCAAGGGCGAAAATACATATTTTTTTATATTTAAAGAAGGCAAAACTTTTTTCAGAAGAATCCTTTTGCTTAACAATAGCTTAAAAAAACTTGGTCTCTACTAGAGCTTTCGAATGATATTAAAATTGCGTAATTTGGTTCGCAAAAAAGTTCAAAAATAATTGTTGAAAATCGGGGTTTTTTCCTTTTTTTAAAAAGGCTTCTCCAAAACATGAAATTGATGTAGGATATTCAGCATGAGATGCTCTTCAAAATGAGCCCAAATTTATTTGAATTAGATAGTGTTAGACTAAGTTACAGGGCTTCAGAGTATTTCTTTTTCTCTTGTTTTGGCATGCTATTTCCTTATCTCTAACTTAGGCGGGGCGAGGGAGAACGGCTGCGTTGGGTGAGTGAGAGAGGAGAGAGAAGGGAAATGTGAGAGAATCAAAGAAGGGATAGAAAGAAGAAATAGTGAAGCAATTGCTTCCTTTACCTAGTGCTCTTATATATTTATGTTTCTTGTCATGGGCCGGCCGAAGTCAAACCTTCCCTCCTTATGTATTTTGCCATCTAAAAGACCACTGATGAGACAAAAGTTCAAATACTTTTTGCAACTGGGACCCAAAATTGGGCCGCCGTGTATAACTAGGGCTGCGATTTTTAGGCATAAAAAATATATTTTCCAAAAAATGCTTATTTTCTAACTCGGTTTAAACATGACGTACAGACTTGAATTTTGCTCAAAAATACTTTGGCACTAAAAAAAAATTTGCATAGAAATTTTTTACAAAAATCAACATCTTACAACTTGTCAAATTTTATAAATGTACGTCATGTTTAAACCGAGTCAGAGAATCAGCATTTTTCAAAAAAATATTTTATTTGCCTAAAAATCGCAGCCCTAGAATTAAAAAATAAACTTCCATTTTTCTTTTTCATAAAATTTGTAGTGAAAAAGAAAAAAATCTTTACTAATTTTTAGGGATGGTATTTTTAGGTAAGAAAAACCGCAGAATAGGTACTTAAAAAGGTTAAAAAAAATAAAAAAAAATTCCAAAATAGGTACCAAGATAGTTAAATAAATTTTTTTTATTAACGATTTTAGCACAAAAAAAATGGTCATTTCTCTTTATTGGTGTTACAAATCAGAAATTTTTCGAGATTTTCCGACGTAAAACTCATTCAAATGGAATGGGTTCTTTTAAGAAAAGTTCCTGTTTTTAGGGATATACTTTTTTTAAAGTTTAAAAACCCATCTTAGGGGGTCTATTTTTCATATTATTATGGCCTTTTCCTTATGAAATTACTGAAAATCCTGAAAAAGTCACCAAAAATGCCGAAATAGGTATAAAATTAGGTAACTAGGTAATAGGTAGAAAAATCCCTAAATAGGTAAAAATAGGTATTATAAAAGTGGGTGTAGAAGCTCCAAACCAAGCTAAAAACTCGTTTTTCGCGCCTATCTCCGCGTATTAAGTGTGCAAAAATTTAGGTATTTACCTAAAAATACCATCCCTACTAATTTTCAATGAAAGATACTGAAAAGATGCCGAACAAATAGTCATGGAAAAATCACAATGGGTAAAAAAAAC
This sequence comes from Heterodera filipjevi, assembly GCA_039877585.1. Classification (NCBI taxonomy): domain Eukaryota; kingdom Metazoa; phylum Nematoda; class Chromadorea; order Rhabditida; family Heteroderidae; genus Heterodera; species Heterodera filipjevi. Next base: position 5,090,101 of record JBDPZO010000006.1, on the reverse strand, counting down.
ATGGGAATTCATAGGTTAAAAAGTGGTACTGATAAGATCTCGACGCGCCATAATCTTGAATCGACAAAATCCAAATGAAATTTCCTTTGTAATTTAGTTGAGCTTATATTGGGCCAAGATTTTCTATTAATGGCAGGGTGGTGATCTCGAAAGCCCAAAATGGTGGCAAAATTTTTAAAAATGGTGGCAAAAAGGTGGCACGTAATTTTTAGGGTCAAAATCGTTCAGAAATACATTCAAATTTTTCAAATGTTATATTTTCATTGCGTTCACAAGTTGGAGCAAATCAGTGTTGGAAATAATAAATCATAAGCACCGGAACAATCAAAAAAGGAGTTTCATTTTATCCTGTTTTTGCCATGATCTTAAAAAAGCTAAAAATTATGCTTAGGTGAGCCGGTGGTACCGATAGTCGCCGCCGGGAAAATTTTTGAGAAAGTGAATAAAAGTTATAGAGAAAAATTGTGTAAAAAAATGTCATTTTTTGACATTTTTTTGTCAGAAAATTGAAAAAAACGAAGAATAAATCTAAAATTTGGCATTTGTTAGAATAATTCAAATAATTAACAAAATACCAAAATTGGTGGCAAATGGTGGCAATTCCAAAAATGTTGGCAAAATGGTGGCAAGACCCCCAAAAAGGTGGCAAATGCCACCGAAAGGGGGCAAAATCACCACCCTGATTAATGGTTAAGCCGAGTTTTTATCGTTTTGGCTGAGTCTGATCGACTTTTTGTCGGCACACTCACACTTACTGTTGCTGAAAGTGCATTTGTTGGGAAATGAATGATGGCGTTTTTAATGGGTGTTTTTAATGAGTCCAACCAAAATAAATAAACACTTTTTGAGCGAGGCAAATGATGATACACACATTTTCATAAAAGGACCGAGGGGGCGGGGGCGGAGAATTCGAATGGTCGTCGTGGGTGATTGATTTGGCTATTGTTAGGTATGTACAGTAATTTTTGATTAGTGCTATGAAAAAACTGACGCTTCCTTAGCGACTTTATTCAAAATCTAATTAACTAAATAGGTTTTTTGTATTCTATTCGATTTAAATGTGGATTTAAGATTCAAATTCATTAAAAAAAAATTTCAATGTTACTAATATTTAGTTTAGTCATCACATCATCACCGTGTATTATGACCCCCTCCCCTCGTCCGTGGCTCTCCCCTCCTTCTATCGTCGCGTATTCTCTAATACATATATGTAATGATATAATTATTATTTTTATGGTCCCTGGGGGAGGGGTGTTAGAACGATGAACGAACGGAGAAAGCAAAAGGAGAGGAGAGGAAAAGCAAAAGCAGCACATTTTGCCGTCACAATTTGCTGTTTGTTGGGCGAAATTTGGAGAATGAATGGATTGGGTTGGTTGGTGGTATTTGTGGGGGCAATGTGGGCGCGGAGAGAGAGAGGGCGGGGAGAGAGAAAGGGCGGGGAGAGAGAAAGGGGGGAGAGAGAGGGGGGAGAGAGAGAGGGGGGAGAGAGAGAGGTGGAGAGGGACGGGTCGATAAAATGGTCGTGTGCTGAAAGGGTGGAGCAGCAAGCAGCAGAAAGAACGAAAGGAACAGAGGAAGGGGAGTAAAGAACGAACATTCGCTGGAGGCGGGGGGGCATTTTCCACTGGGAATTATAACATACAAAAAACGAACTTATGTAAAGCTTAATTGTATTGTGTCTCATTTCAAAACCTAGCTAAAATCTTGCTTCGAAATCTATAATCGAATTATTTCCAGTCCCAAATTGCTTAAAATGCTTATTGGTAATTAAAAATAGAAGATTTAATATTTATTTACTTAAATAAATTGTTTTACAATAGCTGCGCAATCGCTTTTAAAAAACTATTTTTTTGACCCCAAAATTTTTTTTTGACTGTATGTTTTTTTTTTGAAAATTTCCATCTGGCACCTCTGTATTAAAACAATAATTTATTTAGTAGTAAAAGTTATCAATAATTATAAAATTATTAAATATTTGTTAATTTTCCGTACTGAAACGGCCCTTCCTCCGAATCCCCCACTTGCACTATTCGTACTTCGTCCTAGCACCTAATTTTACATACTATTCAATAATTTGTTTTGATTAAAATTAAATGCTAAAATTGTAGTAATTATGAAAAGGAGAGTGCATGGAACGAGGGATCATGTTTAACTCTAAAAAGTAAATTCTAACAATAAAAAATAAATTTGGCATTTTGTCATGATTTTCGATTTTTTTTGTAACTATTTTGGGGTTTTTCGGTACTAAAAATCCGCAGCCTATTTATAACGAAAGTAGAAAAAATTTTTTTTGCTGCAACCGCATAAAATGGGTGAAGGCCCTTTCAGTTAATTGAGTGTAATATGGTGTTATTGACACAGAAACAAAGCGTCAAAAAAAACTATTCCTTAAAAAGAAATATTAAATGGAGTATTTTGGAGTAGGTTTAGTGTAAGCAGATTCTTTTTATTTATTTTTTTGTGTTTTTAACTGTTTTTTTGAGACCCTTTTTTATGTAGCAGGCAATTTGAATAAATAATTGTGCTATTTTAATTTTTCCCAAATAAAACATCGCTCGTCCAAATAATACAGATAATATTTGATAATAAAACGGCTCTATTGCAGTTTACCCGACCATAAAAAATTTTCACGACCATAAATCTCACCCCTAACTAAAAATTAAAAAAAAATCGGTCTTGAGTTTTTTCAATAAAAAATTACTGGGAATTTTTTTTAGCAGAAAATTTCAAGAAAAGACTTGAAATTTTCGTAAAATTTTTGATTTTTTTTTAGTTTTTTGAAGATTTTTAAAAAAAAAATAAGAAAATTTTAAGGTTTTTCTCGAAATTTTCTGCTTTAAAAAAACTTTTCCGCTAAAATCACCAGCAGATTAAATGCTCATCATTATACATATTATGTATATTTTTATCAGAATTCAATTTTGCTGTCCACGAATTGTATACGAATATTCTTCAACTTTTTCTTGCAAATAAAAACAGGGCTTGGATCAGTCAAACTCAACTTAAAGTACAGCCAAGGCAATCTCAAAGTCAAAGTACGGTATTTTGAAAGAAAGTACGCTTCACATTTTCAAAGTATGAAGGCCGAAAATAAAGTACAGTTTTTTTAAATTAGTACAAATTCGATCCCTGGATAAAAAAGATAAATGTCGTTCTGCAGAATTAGGCTTTAGTTTTAGTCTAACCTTAGGCAAAAGCTTCATCTGACTTAGGTCTCGGCTTACTGCCAAAAAAATAAAGAAAAATAAAAAGTATGAAAATAATGATTTCTTTAAATGTTCCAATCGGCTACCGATCAAAATAAATGGACCCTCTAAAGATGTCAGGAGAAAGAAAAGGAAAATATTATGCGGAAAGTCAGAAAAAATTTAAACTATTTTTTTCTTCTTCAAATTATATTATTTTCCAAATGGTCGAAAAAGGCAAAAAAAAAAAGGCATAATAAAAACCATCGCAGAAGTTTTCAAACCAAGATAAAAATGCTTTTTCGTGTGTATTAGCTCATACCAAGTCAACAGAAAAAAGGCATTTGCCTTAAATTCCGTGCCCTACTCATAAGGGTAAGAAAAGGAAAAAATTCCTTTTCTTGAGTCTTTTCTATCCTCATTGACAGAATGGGAAGAAGGAAAAAATTTCCTTCTTTTAAATTCAAAAGTTTTAAAAAATAATTTTTTTTTTTTTTTTCTTCATTAAGGCTTAAAAAAATTAGAACCAAACAAGCACAAAAAATTGCCATAACTCTTGAAGAAATTAATGAAATTTAGCAAGCTAATAGCACAATTCATTGGCTATCTTTCAATACAAAGATTGTTTAATTTAATTGTTTCTGAGAAAAGTTATGAGTAAATGAGCCGAAGATTCAGCAAAATTGGCAGTTTTAAGAAACGCGCCACCCCGGCGACGAACAAAATTTTTGGCCAAAACACCGCACACTCGACTACGGCGGCCAGTAGGTGGGGCGCCGCTCGCTCGCTCCGGGTTGCTCGCGCCTGAGGGTCGGGCCTTCGGCCCGACCTTAACCAGGCGCTCGCAGCTCCCGCTCGCTCGGGCGCCCCACTACTTGCTCCGTCTTCGCATGCTCGTTAAGGCGGGCGCTCCGCGCCTCCAAAAACAATCCTAATTAAAACAGGGCCATTTCAGTATCATGTTTCCTGAGCTGTAACTTTTGTTAGAAGCGGCGCCGAGTAATAAAAATGATACCATTCAATTTCACTCGACGAGAGGAATCGAATGATATAAAATTTGGTAAGTTAAGCTCTATTTGCTGCTTAAAATTGCGCCATTTCAGTACCATGTTTCCTGAGCTATAACTTGTTAGAAGCGTCGCCGGGTAATAAAAACGGTCCCATTCAACTTCTCTCAACTCGATTCCTAATTTGATATAAAAAATATATCATTCGACTCCCCGCGGTCTGTAATGCCCTAATCTGAAAGAATTTTTCTGCGGAAAGCAGTCTGTGCCGAGTTACAGACGCGGGACTGAAATGGGAAAATGGTTTGGGACTCAAATGTCCACCGCATAAAAAGGCACTAATAAACGACTTAAACATTATAAATCGGTTTATTACGTGAATTAAACCATTTTTTCGGCGCGCGGACAAAATCCCGTCCCGACAAAATCCCGTCACGACAAAAAACGACAAAATCCCGTTTCAGCCAAAAAACGACAAAATCCCGTCACGACAAAATCCCGTCCCGACAAAATCCCGTCTAAGCCAAAAAACGACAAAGTCCCGTCTCGGCCAAAAAACGACAAAATCCCGTCAAAAAACACCGACTTAATTAATTTTTTGATATTTATGTATTAGTCCAACAAAAGCTGTTGCTCAACATATATCAAGTCTATTCGAGCCATATACTAATTTATTAGCATGCTTATAAAATCGATACTCTTCTTTATTTTAAGTGTTCAACAGAGTAATTTTAATTGTTCGCCTCGGCGTTGTGCCCGTCAATTTTACTGAAATGTCTTTGGGCCCTTTCATCTTGTCAGGACTTGTGAGAACATTTATGAGGTTAGTTTTATGACAAGTTTTTTTGGTCTCAGTGTTTATAGTTCTATATATTAATATTAAATCCTTATAACTTTTATTGCCAAAATATCTCGCTTAGTAATGTTTTTCCTTTATTCTTTCTTATTCAATTTTGCAGGTCGAAGCTGTTGGCTGCCGTGACTCGCGCTTTAGACCTAGCATTTCCAATTAACTCCTAATGGGTTCCTACTACGATAACTGTCGCGTCACAACGCTCAATACGCCGAGGACACAGGAGTTCGTTTGATCGGTCTGCACATCCATTATGGACGGCAATGAGAATTTGACCAAGAAAATGGAACCCCGAATAAATGAACATTTGTTACCTTCTCATTTTTTGTCTCAAAATTTCCAACCCAGATTGTTGTAATACTTTCCAAAAAACTTTTATTACTCCAAACAAAAGCGATAGTAAAAAAAATAATTGCTTTCCGGAAAAGGCTCTGCGCCCAGTGAAAGTTGCAGCCACTCTGCAGGGCATCCGGAAAAACTTCTCGTGCGGCTTTCATTTGAATGCTTGCGTCCATTGAGCAGGTGCAGAGCGGAAAGTGCCGTCCATACTCCAACGATGGTTCCGTCTCAAAACTTCTAGAAGCTATAAGCAATAAAAATGGGAAATATCATCGAGACGCACGGTAGCCCGGCATGATTGTTGACAACAAGAAAATCACTTGCACTTTCTCTTGACGAATTTGAACCCTAAAATGGGATAAAACCTAATTTACAAGTGTTTTAATGACCTTTGTGCCAAAGGCACATTGCCCCTTTTTGCGTTGTCCCTCGTTCAAACTTCACTGGTTCACTGTTCTCTTCATCGCTGATGAATGCGCTTTCACCTGGTTCAGACATTGTAGAACGCATTTCATTTGTTGATGGAACGCGAGGACGTTTCTTCAAATTTAAGTTCCTTTCAAGGTGTTCACGGATACTCATTTGAACAAAAAAAAAGATCGGTTGCTAAACTGCAAATATTATTACATTAATTGGTATTTTGTTTCTAGTCGGGATTTTTTTTGGGTTAGTCGGGATTTTGGCTAAGACGGGATTTTGTCGTTTTTTGGCCGAGACGGGATTTTGTCGTTTTTTGGCTTAGACGGGATTTTGTCGTGACGGGATTTTGTCGTTTTTTGGCTAAGACGGGATTTTGTCGTTTTTTGGCTTAGACGGGATTTTGTCGGGACGGGGTTTTGTCGGCACACGATTTTTTCAGCGAAAATTTTCATTGATTTTCCTCAAAATTTCTATTTAATGTTGCAAAATCAGGAGGCCGCGGAGCGGCCCGCCAATGGCGAGCATGTGATGACTAGAGACCGACTAAAAAGGCACCACCCGAAAAAGGCACTATAATAGGCACCAAAAAATTGAAAAAAGGCATTAAAAGGCTCGGGGTGAGATTTTGTCGTTTTTGGCTGAGGTGAGATTATGTCCTTTTTTGGCTTAGGTGAGATTTTGTCGGGGTGAGATTTTGTCCGCACACGAATATAAAGATTTTTAAAAATTAAAAAATGAGAAGATTTTTTTTTTGGAATAAAAATTATAGATAAAAAAATTAAATTTTATTGGGCAAATTTTCTGGAAACTTTTCCATTCTCAGGGGTGTACTTTTTCAAAATTTAAAAATCAATTTTTAGGGGTTTACTTTTCATTTTTATGGCATTTTTTTTAGGGAATTTCTCAAAATTTTAGAAAAAAATGCACCCAAAAACGCCAAAAAAGGCATTTAAGGCACGAAAAATCCCGAAAAAGGCAAAAAAAGGCAATATAAAAGTCATCGTAGAAGCTTCAAACCAAGTGGAAAATGTGTTATTTATGCTTAATATATCGAAACTAGTGCGCAAAAAAAAAAGGCATGTGCCTCAAAAGTCGAGCTCTAGTGATGACGGAGCAAGTAGTGGGGCGCCCGAGCGAGCGGCGCCCCACCTACTGGCCGCCGTAGTCGAGTGTGCGGTGTCTTGACCACAATACACCAATTGCTTTTAAATTGGCCATTTCAGTCCCGGGACTAAAACTCTGTCCAAAGAGCTACCCGTCTCAAAATTCTTATGGATCCGTGATTTACAGATAAAGATACGTCAAATTACATAAATATTTTTTTATATTCATTCATTTTTACAACTAGGACAGTTCAGTCCCAAGCCATTTTCCCATTTCAGTCCCGGGTCTGTAACTCGGCACAGAGCGGTGGGGGTCATTTGAGTCTGGCTGTTTGAGTCGGGCCGTTTGAGTCGGGGCGTTTGAGTCGGGCCGTTTGAGTCGGAGAGCCACCCATACAAAATCTCATTTTTTAGTTACGGATTAATTTTTTTTTCAAAAATATAATAAAAAAATAACAATTAATACTACAAAAACAAAAGTCAGGCTACCATACCATATACTTGAAGAACATCATCGAGAAAAACATTCGGGATCAATAGGATCACAATTTGTTAAATTGTGATCATTTTGATGTGCCTTTGCTAAATCCACGCTTCATTATTAGGGACGTGACAAATATTTTTTTAAATAGGTTTTCTGCTTATATGCGTTGAAGAAAGGGGCTCAAAAGAAGCATTTCTGCATTTAAATTTTTTCATTTGGACGTCAATATTCGTCAATAAAAAAAAATATTTTGGGGGTTTTTTCAAAAAAATATTTATTTCAATATTTTGAGGTTTTGTCAATATTTTATAAATATTTTGGCATTTTTCTACTTTTTCTTGTAAAAATTCAAAGATTTAAACAAAAATACACCCCTAAGAATTAACTTTTGAAAAATTTTGAAAAACGTACCCCTTAAAAATGAAAAATTCAAAAAAAATATTTTCTCGAAAAATTTCAGTTTAAAAAAAAAAATAAAAAAAAAATTTTGTCTGACAATTGTATAAGTTTTTTTGCCTGAAATTTTTGAAAATCTACTGTAACCAATGAATAAATTTAATCGACAATTTATTGTTTAATTTTAATCTTTAAAACGCGATTTCAATTTTTTGCAGTGCAAAATTGTATTTTTTTAAATCAATATTTTCCTCAATATTTTGGGATTTTTCAGTATTTTAGTCAATATTTTAGCTTTTTTTTTCGTAAATATTTATTTAAATATTTTGGGATTTTCCGTAAATATTTGTCGCGACCCTATTCATTATGTTTCATTTGTTCATAATTCGTTATTGCTACTCAATTTTCGAAACAAAAAAATTCAAAAAATTACAAAGTTTTGTTCAGAATATAAAAAGATCAAAAATAGATTCCCTATACTTTTAAGTCTCGAAATTTTGGGCCTGGCGGGACCGGGGATCCGGCGGCCTCCTCGACACGGGCCCCGAGTTTTCCTGACCCGGCAAATCCCCAGTCCCCTGCTACCTTAACATAAAACCTGAATCATCGAAATAACTTTTTTGTATATTTATTTTTCGTTTACTATAGCTTTACACGATAACTTTAAAAATCTGAGAGAAACAAATAAAAAATAGATTTTTTTTTCTTAATTTTTTATGTGTTTTCAACTCCGATATACTTTATGTGGCAGTCCGACTCAAATGGTTATCATTAGCATATAAAGCTATGTTCGGCCTCATTTAGAATATGCCTCGTAAGTATGGAACATAACTTCAAAAGAACAAAGTAAAAGAATTGAAGGCGTTCAAAAATATTTTACAAAAGACCAACAAGAGCTCTATTAGTTCTTTAAAAATCAAAAAAAAAAAAATTGTTTTATAAAAAAGTTACAATTCAAAACTCATAAAAATCCTGCCTTTTTCTGACTTTTTTGCAAATTTAAACTTAAATCTTTTTGACCAGTTATTACATCGCTTAACAATGTCTTAATTAAAGCTTCATAACACATAGAGCATTCGAATGGTATCAAGATTGCAGAATTTGATCAAGTAAGAAAAATTTATGAGGTTCTAAAGTTCGTGGCAATGAACCCGCTGGCAATGAAACCTCCCCTACCCTTCTTTATACGCACTATTAAGCTATGGAATAATTTACCTAATGCCGCAATGGAATTTCCCACCATTACTAAATTTAAAAAATTGTTTCGGAAATTTATTTTCAAGAGTCCTGAATGGTAAAACCCAAATAAGTATATTGTTTTTATCTGTATTGATCTCATTTGTGTTTTTATTTTTAATTGACTTTTATTGTTTGCCGCTATTGGAGTACCTAATGGTACCTTGCGGTTTTGCTCATAAATAAATAAAAATACAAGTTGTGACTTTTTTAAGAATTGGTCACTCGCTTAGAAAAATCTTAGCATACCTTATAAACACTTAAAGCTTTCCAATGATACCGAATTTGTGTAACTTTGTTCACAAATAAAAAAAGTTACAAAACCCTAAACGAGTCTGGCGCCGAAACGACATGCCCCGACCAAAACTATTAATGTTTTTTATAAATAAAGCATGGAAATAAACATATTCAAAGAACTGACCAGGCGACAGCTGGTCGCCATACTTATGTTGGCTATTGCGAATCTGTGCAGTACGGTGGTGGTCAGCTGTATAGGGCCGATTTATCCGCGCGAAGCCAAAGAAAGAAAGTAAGTGGCGAAACTCTGAATAATTTTAGTTTTACTCTTATCATTTGGGACGTTTTGGATGCCAAAAATGCCAGTTAACTCCTTTGAAATTTCAGAATATCAGAGGCTCAAATCGGATTGGTCTTCGGTCTGTTCCAATGTATAATGTTCATTTCTGCGCCTCTTCTTGGCAAATATGTTTGTTTTTAATTGGAAAATAGTAAAAAAAAAAGACAAACAAACAAGATTTCAGATGCATTTAATCGGCTCGAAATGGATGTGTATCGCTGGCCTTCTGATTGCCAGTTTAGCCGCAATTGCATTTGGGTATCATTTGAGTTTATTTCCTATTAACATATTATTTACAGTGCGTTCATTTTGTCCCACTGACTACGCGTTTAGATTAAAGGGGAAAAATTTTTAAGGGCAGGTTAAAATTTGTAAATTCTTACCGAATTTTCGAATTCGGTAGTTCTTGTATATTGTAAAAGACACTGGAACGGTTAACGGATTTTGTGTGCTTTCTCTCTCTTACGCTATCCATTAATTCTGTCACCGTCGTTCCCTCCATTTTCAGTTCTCTGGATTGGATTACTAATGGTCCTGCCTTCTTCTATGTCTCTTTGCTGTTCCGTTTTATTCAAGCGTTAGGCGAGGTGTGCTTTCTGACCGCATCGTTGGCAATAAGTGCCCATTGCTTTTCTGGCAGAATATCCGTCATTGTTGTGAGTGATTTAACTCAGAAACAAATTTAAGGGATTTTTATTTTCTTTTTAAATTAATTCTTCCGCCATTCTCACAATTTATGAACTTTTCAGGGCATCATGGAAACTTTTGCGGGGATCGGCTTCACCGTCGGTCCACTGATTGGCGGTGTTCTGTACGATAATTTGGGCGGATTCCACGTGCCCTTCTTCGTGCTCGGTTCACTGTTGTTGCTGGCGACGTTCTTTTGCTATTTTCTCATTGGGGAGGTCAAAGGTCTGTGAGGCGGGGGGTCAACAACATTTTTTTGACTGATAGTGGGACAGAAACGGTAGGGTTTTACCGGAAACCCGACCTAATAATTTGTCCGGCCTCTTCAATTAACCACACTCTTTGAATGCCTTAATTCCTTTTATTTTTTCAGACGAACTGTCCGAGGATCCCATGGGAATGTTGGCCATGCTACGTATACCGTCCCTATGGCTGATGGTGTTCGCCGTCATGATTTGTGCCATTTCCCTGTCCTTCCTCGACCCAATTATGTCCAGCCGTTTCGAACCTGTCCGTGTCCCTCCCCTTTCCGCCCCTTTCCATTTTCCGTTTCCTTTTAGTTCAATTTTACCTCCACCCAAACTGGCTTAATGTTTCTGTTGTGCGATGGCACTTATTCTTTGACTGCCACTTTGTGGGGAATTTTGTTAGACCGTTGGAATTGCCACACTCTTATCATGTTTTTCGGATCGTCTGCTACCATCGTCTCGCTGCTCCTCTTTGCAATTTTCGAAAAGTATGACATTAAAAACAGTTTCAAGCCAAGACAGCCATACAAGTTAATAATTTCGAGACTTTTACCCAATTTAAACAGAAAATTTTCTCCTAAAAAGCCTCGAAAACAGAAATTGGTTTTCCAAAATTTCTCTGTTATTTTGAATTAAAAAGGGTACTTTCCCGTACTTGGGCCACATTTTCAAACATTAAAAAAGGTCAACAAAAATCGCATAAAAAACAAAAAATTATTTTGGACGAATAAATTCCGTAATGTTTGTCAACTTGTAAAATGGATTATTAACACGGCCTTTTGTGGAACTTTTTTAAATTTGAAAGTGTGGCCCAAAACAGGAGAGTACCAAAAAGGAGTTCCAGCGGGGTGGGGCCCCGGGAAAAATGATTTTTTACACACTTTAGTAATCTTGTTGTGCTGTGCGTTTCTTTGGCCATCCTCGGCATTGCTTCCGGTGCCCTTTATATTCCCTCGTTTCAGCAGTGTTTGGTCGAAGTCAGGTCAATTGCTTATTCGAATTATTCCAAACCCCATTTTCTTCTTTTTTAGAAAAAGAGGTTATGACGACTCCTTCCAAACATATGGGTGCGTCTCCGGCCTTATCCAATCGTCTTACGCTTTGGGGTGACCAACCAATTACCCATTTTGATAATTCGTGGTTCTAATTATCAGAGGCTTCATTGGTCCGACTCTCCTCGGCGGTTGGGGTTACCAAACCTTTGGCCTACGTCCGGTCGCGTATGTCATCGTCGTCATCAACCTCATTTTTGTTAACTTATTCATGCCAATTCGCCTTCATTTTTTGTTTTCTATTTTTAGATTTTTGCCCTTCTCTCTTATCTCATTTGGAAGCGTTTTTGTTCCCCCGTCACTTATTTTGTTGACGAAGCGAAATCTTCGGTGGTCATCAAAGAAAAACGGACATCAGTTGAAACAATTCGAATAAACCTTCCATCTTAATGTATTCATCGGTCTTTTTTTTTTGGTGCAAATTTGTGAATCAAAAAACGGAAAATAAAACAAATTTTGAAACTAAGTAAAGTTTGTGCTCGAGCCCCTGAAAATCCGTTTTTTGTATATTTGTACATATATATAGCTGATATCTGTTAATGGAAGTGCCATTGATAAAAGTGCCATATTGCTCTCTGTTAATCTCCTTTATTAAAAATTTACTATTTTGCCCATTCCTTTGTCTTCTTTTGGTGCCATCTGTTTTTTGAATCAAATTTTGCGATCTGTGAAATCATTTTTTATCCTATTAATTGTCAATTTCTGGCTAGCCCCCCCCCCCCCCCTGAAGTTGGGCCTCCACCTACATGAATATTGAAAAATATCGAAAATATTTTTTAAATCGCAAAAAATAATTTATTTGAGGATTATAATTCTGGCAAAAAGTGTTGAGACTGTGGTCTATTTTAGCATCACTTTAGTCTGGCAAAATGATTGGCTAAATTGCGAATGAAAAGAATGGCGATAAACGCGCAAAACTTGGCGATGAATTAGCGCTGGAATTGATTGTCATGCAAGAGGCTATTAGCACACTCAGCTAAGGCATTCCGAATGGAAAATTGATGCATCATAAATATGTATTCCTTTTTTTTGTTTCTTATAATCAATAAAGAAAAGAATTTGTGCGAATTAAATCAAATAAAGCGATTCAAATGAATGGCCAAAAAAAGGAAAAGAGCGAAGCGAAAGATCCGTAAAACAATACACAATTAAGCAAAAGAAGAAGACAAAGAGTAAAAGAATAAACAAAGAATATGAAAGCAGAGAATAGGAAAGTACAATAAAAGAAAAAGTAGCAAAGTTTCACTGGAAATCACACAATTTGAGGGCCTCAAAAGTCTGTTTGCTGCACATTTTTTTCTTTGCCGTAAATGGATTCTCAAAATACGAATCATCACGCACCCGAACGTGGAAGGAAAAGCTCCGAAACGAATTGTGAGCGATTTTCAACTTGGCGAGCACTTTGTTGATGTCGCTGATCAGATTCTTTTGCACCTCCTTTTTGTACTCCTGATCATTAATCCAAACCTGCAACTTATGGGTTACAATAAACATTTAAATGTCCATTCCCCTCTCACCTCCATCATGGCAATGATCGGCAGGTCGTCCATGTCCCACTGGTGCTCCTCTTCCTGCGGTTGGTCCGTCCCCCCCGGCGTCCGTTTGCCATTCGAGTCGATTTGCCACCGAATGAACAGGCCAGTAACATGGCACGCAACTTCTGGCGTAGCGTCAACGATCAGTTGAAGCGAGCGCAGAAAAAGATTGTCAATTTTGCGCAAAAGTGACGCACTCCGTTGGCCCTTCGATGCCATAAGAAGCAACTGGAAGACTCCGCCGGCACAATTCTCGGCACTTTCAATTTTTGGGGTAATACCATCGCGGAACACCGCCACGCCCAATTTGCGATTGAAAACTAAAAAAAGTAAAAGTCAAAAACAAAAAATAGTCAGGAATTAGCCGTCAGTTATTTTGCTTTCCTTTCAAATTAAAGCACAAAAAAAAACAGCTCACAAATGTCCTTTGCCAATTTGCTGGGCAGAAATTGGGTCAATTCGTCCATTAGCAATGGTTGGCCATGGTCACCAAAAGTTTTGCCCTTTTGCAAATAATTGTCCCAGCGATCTTTGTCCTCGCAAAACGAATTTTTGAAGAGAACCCGAAATTTGCACAATGCCAACTGAAAGCTTTGTATATTTACTAGGCAGGAAAAATTAATTTTCCGTACCCGGATTTTCAATTTTTAAACAATATATTTATTCCCTTGTTTCTCTTACACAAAAAGTGCACGGCTCTCTGAAATTGATGTGCACGGGAAAGTCGCCGCATTCGAAGTGCCACAAAGTCCATTTGTTAAGCGGAAAAGAGGGAGTAACAGCAGACGAACTTGGAGGAGAGTGAAGTGAAAAACGGGCAAATTTATCAACAGAAACAGAAAAGAGAGAAGGGAGGGGAAGGTGTGGCGAATGAACGAAGGGAAACGGCGCGGAAGAGAGCGGAGGACGGCTAAAAATGAAAAACGGAGACATTTTCAGATTGTTTGATTTGTTCTTTTACTCGTTCTGTGCCGTCGTAGTCGATATTTTGTGATTGTTTTGTGTGTATTTATTCAAAACTTCTTTTGAATTCTTTGCCCTAATCAGACGAAGCCTTAACAAATGAAACATTTGTTTTGTTTCTATTATAAATATTTCCTGAATTTTACTTCATCCCATGTCCATTTGCGTTTCCATTTTCGTTCGGTTGCGTATATTTGGCAACGATTTGTTCCGAATTCATCATGACCTTTTTTGTCTTAAAAAGTAAGATTAATTCAAATAATATAAATTACATAAGCCAGGGCTGGGATTTTATGTAGTAGGTACATCATTTTCTGCGAATTTGGCTTGCAGAAGTAAGCGCGAACCTATTTTTACATAATAATGCTAGGATTTTAGGTGCTAAAAACTTGCACATTCGCCATGTGTATTTTCTAACTTAGTTCATTGTTTTCAGAATGATTTGGAATTTTGCAACAAAATACTTTCGCAGGTGTCCTACTATTAGCGAAATTTCTATTTTCTATTTTTTTTTATACGAAATCTTTAATTTATATTGCTTGTCTTATGTGGTAGGTAAAAAAATTTTTATACAATTTTCGCTGAAAACTGCTCAAGTGCTAATTTCAGTCTTTTCAATTTTTAGTGACTATTTGAGGATTTTGTTCTTTGTATCAGGGATGCCGCCGATTTCCGATTTCTGAGAAAAATTTGGGGCATCGGAATTCCGATTTCCGATATTTTTGGGGAAAAATCGGAATTAATTTTCTCAAAAATAAATAAAAATTTTCGAAAAATGAGAAGTTTTTGGTCAAAAAAAAATTTATAAAAAAAAATCAGTAATTTTGTAGAACGCCGCGGACAGTTTGCCGCCAGCCAAATTTCGGACGCCATAACTTTTTTCTTAGGTAACCAAATTCTTTAAGCTTTGTCTTTCGAAAGCTCCTTAGATGCTCTATTAAAGGGTCGGGGTCGTTTTGGCGCGGCCAGTTTGGCGCGCGTTATAAATTGGCTTTTTTGGCGCGGCCAGTTTGGCGCCCGCTGATTTTGGGGTCCAAATCTTAGATTAGCCGATTTGTGCTTATTTTGAAAAAAAAACTTGGGAGCCCTGACTTTAAGAGGCAAATTTTTTTTGAGAAATCTTCTAATCTTAGGGGAGGTCCTTCCGCACCAAAATAATTCAAGCAAATTAAAAAAGAAGTCAAAAAAAATTTCTCATTCAACGATTTGAGGTAGGAAAATGGCGCCAAAACAGCCAATTTATAACGCGCGCCAAACTGGCCGCGCCAAAACGGTCGGCGCCAAAACGGCCTCGCGCCAAAACGGCGGCGCCAAACCGTCCGCGCCAAACTGGCCGCGCCAAACAGGGCGGTTCCCCTATAAAGCACGAAAAATTGAAAAAATTACCCACTTATAAAAAAGTTATGAACCATAATACACCAAAATTCTGACTTTTTTCCGTTCCTCAAGTTGTAACTTTTTTAAGAGTTAGTCGATCCTTAGAAATAACTTGTTCATACCTTCTAAACACCTAAAGCTTTCGAACCATACCAAATTTGTAAAATTTGGTTCACAAAGAAAAAGTTACAAAGTCCTAAACGAGTCTGGTGGCGAACTGTCCGCGGCGAACCGACCCCGACCTCATAACTTTGCTCAAAAGCTACCAAATTTTATTCTTGATAGAATTTGATAGCCCTAAGTGTTTTCTATTAGCCTGTAAATTTCAGAAAATTTCTTTTAGTTTATAATAAGTTATGGCCAAAAAAACTCAACGAATCCAGGACTTTCTAATTTCGTCATAACTTCTTTTTATTAAATGGAATTTTGAAATTTTACAGACTAATAGAAAACACTTCGGGCTACCAAATGATATCAAGATTTGGTAGAATTGTAGCAAAGTTATGAATAATTTTGTTAAAATTTTTCATAAAGATGGTTTTTTAAATAACGCCCTTTATGGATTTTAAATAACGGCTCCACACCAGGGATGCCGCCGATCTCAGAATTTATTCCGATTTTTTCCGGTTTTTGCCAAAAAATATCGGAATTCCGATACCTCAAATTTTTCTCGGAAATCGGAATTCCGGTCCCAAAAACATCGGAAATCGGCGGCATCCCTGCTCCGCACCATTCGACCGGTTTAAAGTAATTTTGAGTTTGATGACTCAACCTAATATTTGCCGCTGTATAAAAAGAAAGAAAAAGAAAGTTTTGGGAAATTACACCAAAGAAATGCAATGAACTGATAGAAGAAAGTAGGAATGTTAACTGCTTAAGCGAAAAGGGGAAGCTGAAGATGTTAGTTGGACTTAGACTGTTCGCATAAAAAGGCCATCGAAAAAAAAAGGAAAGAAAGAAATGTTCGGCCATTCATTCATTCATTTGGCCATTCCATTGGGCATCGATGGAAAGCGAACAAAAAAAAAATGGAATGAAAGAAAATGGACAAATTGTAACAACAAATGATTAAACCTGTCGCTCGATTTGCATAGATAGGAAAAAAGGCTGAAAATTCGGTGGGGAGGGGAAAAAAATTCAAAATATAGCAAATGTTGGGAGGCTTTTCCATCCCTGAACACACCTTTTTCCCTGACCATAGAACACGGAAAAGGGAATTCCTGCACAAATAGCGTATGCCAGGGATATCGGAACCCAGCTTTCTTTTTTTTTTTGTTAATTTTACATAGCATTTCTTTTTCGTTTTTTCACTAGCTGCTTTTATCTATCATACGGCCGAGACAATGTCTACTATTGTAGGGCCCAAATGATGCCGATGGACGCGCTGAGAAAATTTCTTTTTGAGATTACTGAACAAATTTTAGCGCCAAAAAGAAATATAGTTAAGCTATTTTGAGTTAAAGACCTCTGCTTGGCAATTGCTTCGAAAAAGCTTTTTATCGACGAGTTTCAAATGAACCAAGATTATATTATGTATATGATTTTATTCGCAAATAAGTTCAAAAATTATTGTTGAAATTAATGCATATGAAATTTCAAAAATTTTCCAACTGAAATTTATTTGCTTTATGAAAACAATAAGACACAAAGAATTTTTCCCACTTAATTCAAAACTCGGAATGGATCAAGGAAGGCGGCGGTTCGTTACGACTGAGCAGAAAAGCGAGGGAACCGCCCAGTTCGGCGCGGACCGGTTCGGCGCAACTGGCAATAACATTTTTAATTATCATATATAAATAAATTAAATATTATTCGAAAGCGCTTGACGATATCTATCAATTTACTAAATTTAAAAAATTTTGAAAATATACGAAAGTTATAGCCAAAAAACCTCAAAAAAGCGAGACAGAGACCCCAAAAAACCCGAGAAATTTCTCGACTCGAGGATCGAGACTCTCGAGCAGCTCTACTGTTTAAAGTGTGAAGGCCGTAAGCGACGAGGCTCTCATTGGACCAAATTTGGCCGATCGGCGCGTCATAAGTGTACGGTTGACCGAATTGTTGCACACCGACCGGAAAAGTCTCATTCCGACCAAAAAAAACCCTTTTCGGCATCTTCTCAACTGAAAGTTAAATCATCCCGAGTGGGATCATAACGAAAATTTATTAATTTTTTTTAGGATAAATATTTTATTACTGTGATTTATGGGAAAACATAATGCCTTAATAATTATCAATAAACCAACAAACCATCCGGTAAATTTTGATTGATGTGAAGTGAATATTTAATGAACAAAAAAGTAACATTTATTTTACGTAAAAAAGCAAAAAATTTGAGCAAATCCAAGGATTTTGTAGCAAAAGTGAGCTATTTCCGTCGTCGAAGGGAGTAGCAACGAACCAACCATAGAAGGCACCACAATTGGGATTAATCGGCATTAAAGAGAATTGTCACAGAGTTGGCATTTCATTGCCGAAAAGTCAGCACAAAGAATTGCCCAGCAGATAAATGGGACGATTTCGGGAAGAATTGCCGAAGAAACAGAAGGTATTTCCAAGGAGGAAATATATAAAACAAAACTTAAAAAGACTTAAATTCAAACAATAAAAAAGGGAATAGGAGAAATTTTTTAAAATTTTCAATGGCGAGTCAATAATATCCGATATTCGAAAAAAATGCTATGAATTGGCCATAATACCTTTGGTGACTTACAAATTTGATTTTTCCAAAACAAACCTCAAAAAGCAGCAAAAATCAGCAATAATTTTTGTAAAAGAAAAAGTCACACCCAAAAGAACAACATTACGACATAAATATACATAAAATCAAAACAATTTTGAGGATTTTTTCTTTACTTTTTCCAAAAAACCTATCGGAAAGCATAGAATTACTGAAAATCAGCATATTTCACGAAAAAGCAGCAAAAATCAGCAATCAGCATTTCAAAAAAAGAAGCTTTGAATCTTTAAAATCAGCACATATGCCATCCCTGGTTATTATGTTTTACAATTGAAGGCTCAGACATATGTTTTAGCCATTCTACTCGAAAAGTTTCATCACTCCCATTAACTTTCGAAGTGTTAAATTAATTAATTATAGCTCCTTTTTATACGAAAGAGCGTTGGCCATTTGCTTTTGTTAATATTTTATTCCATTTAACCAACTGAGAAACATCAGACGCAGTTGACAAATAACTAATAAAAAATACAAAAAAATATAAACCAATAAAAAACTCACTTTACTTCAAAAAAGTTTATGGCTCTAACATGTGTTTGAAATTTTTTATGAATTTTTTCAAAATTACCCACTATTATTGATTTTTCGAAACTTTGATCACTTTTTTCTGATCACTTTTGGCGCCGTAGGGAAAAAAGCCGAAAATTGGCAATAGTAAATCGACTATGCTCTACACGATAAAAGTGGTTTTAAAGTGATTTGGATACTTACAGTTCGGAATGTTCCCTTGTGAGTCAAGTTTAAGACGAAATTATTTTTTTAAAGCTGACAAATTAAATAAATATATATTTTGAAGTTTTCATTAGGGCATTATTAAGTCGTATTAATTGCAAAAAAATAATTTGTTTTTGCTTTTTTTTTATTTTATTTTTTCCCGTTAATTTTGGTTTTTAATACTTTTTTTTTTGTCATTTTTAGGTCACATTTCGGCAGTTTTTACTCCATATTTTGGCATTTTTTCATAGTATGTTAATATTTTGCGATTCTATATCAATGTTTTTCGCAGCAGCCCTATCATCATATTAGCAGTCTAAGTAAACACTCACAAAATAGTGTGTGGAGTGAAGAAAGCAGAACCCTCCCCTTCACTTTCTTTTCATTTATTTGATTTTATAAATGTAACCAACCGCCGAGGGTCGTGGCGAGCCCTTGTGACCCAGCGAGTAGGGGGCGAAGGCGGACGGTGGGCGGGCGTGCGCCGACCGGGTGTCGTGACCAAGGGCTGCGTCGACAGGGGCGGCCTGGGGGAGCCCGGGCTGTCCCGGTCGCACAATGAGGAGAGCAACGGCTCAGGCCCGCAAGGGAGCAGGCAAAATCTCCCGCGCGGTCACAGTGGCTCCGATAGCACCCGCGAGCATTGCTATCCAAACGCCCATCGCCAAGCTTTTTACAAAACGACTGAATTTCTTTTCCTTTTTTTAATTACCTTCCCACCCTTTTCACCAATTTGCCTTTGAATGTGTGTGGGAATTTGCCCTTCCTTGTGATCTTTTCTTTATTTTATCCGTTCTTTTTTTGGTGTAATAAAAAAAACATAAATTTCTCACGAAATTTCATTCAGCTCACTCTCTCTTCCTTTCGTCGTGATAAAAAGAAAGAAAGAAATTGTTTCGTATTTATTTCCTTTCCAAATAAGTTAAGTTTTCGGCACTTTTCCTTATCAATTTACGCCCTCTCTCTTGAAAATTTTATTCTAAAACATTTATGCTTCAGTGTTGATTGGCTATGATGTATATAATTATATATTCTTTGATTTGCACTAAACAAAAAGAGTTGGAATGTTACAGATATCTTTTGGGTGTTAATTATCCCTAATTATGTCTGACGCTTCGTCCCCCATTCTCCAAAATCTGACAGCGTACAATTTGAAGAACTGTACCGATGCCGAAGATTATGTCACTAATTTTGGCTATCTTTTGGTACGATGGGCGCATTTGATCGCCGGATTGGCCATCCTTTTGTTGCTTTCAACTATTTTGGCATTTATTGGCAAGCAACAGCCTTTGCCACTGCATGGGAATTTAAAGGCATTTAATATCACTTATTTTTGAATATGTATTTATTGTTTCCCAAATTGTTTTTTAGTTACTTTTGCTAAATGTGCTTTTTTTGTATGCCATTTTCGCTCTGTCCTATCTGATCACTTCACTTCGCTATTTGGTAAATGCAAAATAACAAATGAAAAAGGCACAAAGTGCCCTTTAGATTATTTCCACCACTTTTACCGATCCGTGCCAATGTTTGACCCCAATTTGGCTCGCCTTTTTGCTTCGAATGCCCGCTTACGTTTATTTGGTCGCTTCGCCTCTTTTTCATTTTGGCATTATGGTATAATGTTTAATTTGAAATATCAAATAATAATTAACCTTAATATATTAGTTATTTGTTTTAGCTTGAACGCGTTAGGGCCACCGTTTTTGTTGGTAAATATGAAAAGGAGGGCTTAAAGTGCGGCATTGGCATCGCCCTTTTTATGGTAAACAGTCAAAATGCTTTACTGTTTGTTGCTAAATCATTTCTTCCTTCACCTTTTTAGTGGGTTTTAGCTGTCCTTTTTTGCTCTTTTATTGCCTTCACTGCCTTTGAAGATACCGTAACATTCTCAAAACCTTTGGTCTATCTGAGGTGTTTTTTTCGACTCGCCCATTTCTTACTGTATTTATCTTTTGTTGGTTACAGTATGACCACCTCTTTCAATGCGCAAATGTTCATCAACATTCACTATTTGTTCCTTTTTCTGGTCATTTGTGTTTCGTTGGCCGACTATTTGCTGATTAAATTGAACAAATTGCTGGTACAAAGAGCAAAGTAATGAAATGGTCATTTTATTCAACAAAAAAAGGATAAAAAATGAATTAAACACTTTGATAAAATAAAAGGGTTTATTAATTCTTTAAAGAAATATTTTGTAGGAATTTTCATTTATTTAGGAGCAAAGTGATGCCATACGATTTGAGCCGAAGTTACCAAGTCAACGAGAACATTTTGACCATTCGTCTGCTCTTTCCGCTCGACCTGTCCTACTCCCTGTTCTTCACCCTGTTCATCTTCGTCTCCGCTTTCATACGCTTCAATAAGGACGGGATGAGTTCACTTGTGTACAACCGCGCCTATGAAGGCATTCAATTGGTAATTACTCGTGATGCATTTGTTCCCAAGTTCCGGGTATCGGGAAATAAAGTTAGACAGTGTTTTGTTTACTAATACCGTATTTTCTCTAATAGAAGGGCGGTGCTTCTATTTTTCAATCACTCGCTAGGGCGTGCTTCTATTAGAGAGTGCGCTTCTATATTTTGGTCAATAAGTAATTTTAGTTAAAATTGGAAAAGTAAAATTTAAAACAAAAGTATTACTACTCGGTCCCAATTAATTTGACATTTTATTTTTAATTTAAAACTGATTGGGTTCGTTTTACATTTTGACACCGAGACAGAATTGTTACTTATTTATCATTTTTGGCTAACTTATTTTTTCCCCAAGTTATTTGCTCATTTTTATTTTAAATTTTTGCTGTTTATATGGGAAGGTACTTTTATTTGAATGATAAAATACATTAAAAACTGTTCATAAAAGTTTGGCGAAGAATTAAAAAAAATTTTGTTGTGCTTCTATTAGAGAAAATACGGTAATGTAAGCGATAAGTCTGGTATTCATTTTGTAGGCAAAATGTCCGGTTTTAAGTTTTGTTGTCGGAATGTACACTTCTCATCATTTTTTCTTGCATTGAATTTGACACAAAAAGGGCATAATTACATCAGATTCTGTCATTGCATGCCATCATCACTTTGAGCGCATATTTGTTCTTCTTAAAGAGCAGGAAATGGCGAAAAAGGGCGGAGGACCTAACGGTGGCGGAACAGACGCGACAATATTTCCGACTGCTTCAGAGCCAATGGGATTTTTGAACGGTGCTAGGTCGATCGACAAAAAGTGCTAAATATCCTGAATTTTCGACTAAATCAAGTCATTTTCTCAAATGCAATCAAATTAAGTTTTCTTAATATAGTCTGATAGCTCTTAATTGTTTCTATAAGCTTGCTAAATTTCAAAAAAATTCTCTTGTTTTTCAAAAATTATGGCAATTTTTTTCATTTTTTTGTCATTGAAAAACTTAATAAATCTTTGAAATTTAGCAAGCTAATAGAAACAATTAAGAGCTATCGTACGATACCAAGAATATTTAATTTGATTGCGTTTGAGAAAAGTTGACTGGTTTATTCGAAAATTCAGCAATTTTTTCACTTTTTGTCGATCGACCAACTTTGTTTTGAACAATGCCAATCATGGAAATGCCAAAACGGATGACATTTTAGAAAATGTCTAAAAAAAGGAAGCACAAAAACAAAATGTTAATTTATCGAAAATTAAATCTATTTAACAATAAATTAGTTTTATGTGATAACAAATCCGGCATTTTAAATGGTTTGGGTTTTCATATTTGCACAATGCATTTACTGATTGCTTTTATCTGCTCATAATTTTGTTCCACCATTTGCCTGTTCGTCAGCTTTGTCCCTTCGTCATCGTCCATTTTGCCAATGAATGGGACTGAATAAAAAGTGAAACGGAGTCGGTCCGCCGTCATGCTGAAACCGTCCGACTTTTTGCCGCTTATCAATCGTTTCGCCAAACAAAGCTCGACAAACTCGGACACCTGCCAATGTGCCAAATTAATTCCCAATAATGGACCATTGGTTTTTCTCGCCTGGAGGTATTTCTCCGCCCATTGTCGTCCCCTTGCGGCGAATCATTTGTGAATATTTTGTCCATCCTTTTGAAAAGTTTACGCCCTTTGCGATGACGCATTGCTCTGAGTTCGGCACATTCTGAGAAGAATTTCTCCGGCGATTTTGTCAATTTTCTTCCATTTGACGCGTTTATAAAGACCAGGTCAAACAGCGGCACATTCTGGCAAAAAAATACCATAAAAATGCCATTTGAATTGCCAAAATTTCTCACAATTCGCCCATTGCCCACACAATTTCGGTGCCTTTTCCAATCTCCGCCACATTTCCAACAAAATTCGTAGCCACAAACGCAAAAGATGTGATCACAACCGTTGGTTTTCTGCACCAAATTGTTGCAATTTACGCAGCGAACACCGGTGGCGCAACGGCCGATTGAGTCCGAGGAAAGAAGCAGCGAACGAAGAGAATGGCCTTAAACGAAATAAATTAAATATTTAAAATTGATATTTAAATTATTTAATTTTGGCACCATGTGATCCCAAAATGAGTTCGTACAGCTCCCGTTCTTCGCAAGTGAGTGGCAAATGTTGCCGTTGTGTGCACCGACAGCAAATGAACTCTTCGCAATGTGCACACTTTGTCACAAATGGTTGCGATTTGTGACAAAGTGACGACAAATTGCGCCAATTCATCTGCAGACGAATGGTGCCATCGCATTGGGCACAGGTGACAAAATCGCGGCACAAACGCCGTTTCTTGGCCAACAATTGACCATAGAGCTGAGCAATTGGTTGGCCAACGACGAGCAAAACGACTGAAGGGCGAACGACAGATGGACAATGGGGGGCCTAAATGGCACAAAAACAAAAAATTATTATTTTTTTAAATGAGAGTTTATTATTTATTATTGTTTTTTGGGATAGAGAGAATAATTTTTAACTTCACTATTCTTTGTAAGCAAAAAGACATATAATTGAAATTGTCAACCAATGCCCTTGGCCCACCATGCAGCTGATTGGCACTCGGCCGTTGTCCAAACATTGGACGATGTGTTGTCGCCAGCAATCGTCGCAAAAAATGTGTGTCAGAAATGGCTCACAGCGGCGCAATGCGAAACTGTCAATGGCGGAACATTCAGCGAAGCAAACGCCGCAAAAGGTTGGCAACGGAGTGAGGCATCTGTCAGCGCAAAGTGCCGAAGACGAAAGACATGGCATTTGACTGGTCGTCTCACAGCGTTGTTGCCGCTGCTGTTCGTCTTCCATTTTCTGCTCCAATTCTGAAAACAGAAGGCGCACAGCTTCCGCGTCCGTTTCCGTCTCGTCATAAAACGGCACACTTTCGATCAGCAAAAAATGGCCTTTTTTGCTGTTCATATCTGACAGCAAATCGGACATAAAGCTGCTGCTACTGCTTTCAGAAAGGATTTTGCTGCTCGACGCAATAGACGACAATTTAATTGGCTTCGTTTGCCCATTGGAAGAAGGGTGAACAATTCTCTGATCAGCGAATATTGCAGGACTCAGAAAATACCTTTATGATCAAATTGCATTTGAATATTTATTTTTCGCTGAATTTCCCCACTTTTCCATTTTGGAGTCCTTTCTGATGATTAGCAATGCTCCGAACGGAATAAATTTGCTAATCAGATCATTCTTTGCATCTGATGGGCATTGGAGTATGCTTGTGCGGGAAGGGAGAAGGCCGTTCAGGTCGTCGTCCAATGGCACAAATTCCGCGATGTTCGCTTTGACTGTGCCGATTTGGTCAGGTGTCAAATGGCACAATCTGTCCCCCTCCCTTTCGTCCTTTTTCTCCTTATCAGCACATAATAAAGGCGTGATTGCGTTATTTGCTTCTTCATTTTCCTCCTCTTCTCGCAATATTTCCATCGGTTCGCTATGCATTTCTGTCACTTCACAACTCCAATTTGTGCGCTAAAACAATTAACGAATTTAATTATTTTGTATTCTCTTTGATGATGCCTAATTATGCCATTGATTTCGAATGATAGGCCAACCCATTGTTTGATTTGTCTAATTGCCATCTTCCGTCACCTTTTCTTTGGCATTTCGCTTTCTTCCTCTTCTGTTACTGCCAATAACATAGTCCCCAATTTCCAATGGCTTTCTCCTCGCCGTCCTTTCCGTCTCTTTCTCTTCTTTTTCGTTTCCTTCGTCCAATTCCATTTGAAATTCGTCCCTTTCAAATTCGTTTTCCTCATTTTCTTCTTCTTTTTCGTCTTCGTCAACCTTTTCCAGAAATTGGAAATATTCTCCAAAGTCCGCTTTAACCGCAAATCGCTCGCCGCCTTTTGCGCAAGAAACTCCCCGGCGTTTTTGCACAACGGGCGACGCCCCATTTTCCAAGCACAGCCTTTAATAATATTAAATTAATTTAGTTAAAAACACAAAATTTTGATTCATTTCAAGCCCAAATTTAAATAAATGCCATCCCAAATTCGAAGATTTAAATAATTGCCACCCAAAATTTGAATCAGTGCCCCCCCCCTTTTTGCCCACCCAATCTGTCGTCTGCTCAGTGTCTCCCATTTGGCATTGCCTTCCCAATCCTTCGTCCATCGTCCCTTTTCGCGTATTTCTTCTTTGGACATAGTTTTTCCCATGCTTTTGTCTTGCCAGCCGCTATTCAGTTGATGTCGGCTGGCACTTTGTGTTCGGAATGTATAATAATTGTGCACCGGCGGGGCACACGCGTCTTCCGTTGCTGACCACGCCGAACTTGTCGGAGTGGGATTCACCGTCGAATAGTCCCGAGGTTGGAACAAATCCAACCAACGCTCCGCTGTGCCATCCCCCGTCATGGCACTTTGTGTTCTTCGGCATGACCGCTTTTTCGGTTTTGGCCCCTTTCTATAAATTTGTTTATATATTTTTTTATTTGAACTTTTGCTTTTCTTACTGCATCAATTGCACCGTGCTATTTGCACCACGTGTCGACTTAGACAGTCGGTGGTTTTCCTTTTCGGCATCGAAAGTGCTAAATTTGGTCACTTTTTCCTCTCCAAATCGGCCTATCGGCCCGGGCCAAAAGCGCTCAAAACGACCATTGACTGTCCCTTTTCTCATTGGATTTGCTTTTTGCCAAACAATTGACACACGCAAATCGTTCGATTGGGCCTGAACAATTAATGCCCGACTTAACAATTATTCACCCAAAAATTGTGTTGCCTCGGGTGTGTTAAGTTGTGCCGCGCTAAGTTCAGGTCAAATTCCATCGCTTTTGTCGGTTCAATGAATAGGGAACGCCGAAATTAGGCAAATTCAGCGGATTTTCAGCCAGCGCAGGCGCTATTCGCTTCAGTTCCTGTCAAATAATGCGTTGATTTTGCCCATAGAGAAGTGAGAAAAGTGCCCACTTTTTGGCCAATTTTAATTGCTCCATCCGTGTCAATAAAATTTGACGCATTTGGAAACGAATGAATGGGGTCAATTTTTCGTTGGCACAAGTCAGGCCCCACTTCCATGCGACGGTGCCGGTGCAGACGGTCATCCCCGTGGGGTCGACGACGACGGGACAGCCGATCGACGGTGAGAAAAGAGTGAGGATTTTGGAGAGAGTGGAGTGAAGAGGGAGAAATGTGATCACATAGGGATGAGAAAGACATTTTTGATCAGAGAGATCGCTGTTTGAAGAAAATATCATTATTAAAAAAATATAGACAAAATAGAAAGAGAAATGGTAGAGAAAGAGAGAGAAAGGGAGATAGAGGAAGAGAGACAGACAGAGAGAGAGAGAGAGAGAGAAAAGAAAGGGGAAGGGGAAGGGGAGAGAAAGCGGGAGAGAGAGAAAAACAGGAATTGCGAGAGAGAGATGAAAGAGGGATAGAGCGAAGAGAAATTAAAGAATAAATAATTAAATATTAAATTCAATTGAAATTATTTTCTAAAGTAAATAAAATATTTGTCTTTTATTCTTGAAATTATGAAATATATATTTCTAAATGCAAATAAAATGGTTTAAATATTAACGAAAACTCAACCAAAAAATCCTACCGAATTTGCCCAACACTCTCTCCTCAGTAATAAAATGAATTGGCCTTAGTAATGGACGAATGAATGAATGAATGTTTGGGGCTCGGCAATGTTTTATGCGATATTTTGAAATGTTTTTGCTGGGAAAGAAATGGGCGAATTGAAAAAATTTGGGCGGTGGCGAAAGAGCGGGGGGAGGGGGGGGGGCGAAGAAATTACGCAATTTGGGTGATGGGAGAGAAAAGCATTTCATCATAGCAAAATATGCAAGAAATGATTTAAAACAAACAGTAAAATGAGTCAGCTGATAAAAATAGAAAAAAATTTAAGAAAAATAATTGAAAATTATGATAAAGAATAAAAGTTAATTCATAATTACCTAATTAGTGAAAAAAAAGATAAACATTGAATTTTCTTAATTGCTCTTGAGGTAATGAATCGAATTTATTATTAATTTACACTTAATTTTCCGGCATTTGATGCCCAAAATTAAATTCGGAATATTTTCTGGACATGGTACGCCAAAATGAAACACGCTTCATCATTTCCGGGTCAATATTGGTCAACAAAGTCGGCGGGTGGACAATG
Source organism: Heterodera filipjevi (assembly GCA_039877585.1). Taxonomy (NCBI): domain Eukaryota; kingdom Metazoa; phylum Nematoda; class Chromadorea; order Rhabditida; family Heteroderidae; genus Heterodera; species Heterodera filipjevi. The sequence goes on along the minus strand of JBDPZO010000006.1, from coordinate 5,062,628 downwards.
CGAAGATGTTCGAGCTGTTGAGGACACGAAACACGGGGCCAATTGATGCGGAACGATTCCGAAGTGGACGGATTGCTGGAAATTGGGGGGGGGGGAGCGGAAATGGGAAAAAATTCCAAAATTTATATATAAAAAATGAAAAGTGCCGAAATGGATTATACCCGCCCTTCACAAAATGCCGAAATGCTTCCGTCATAAACTGTTCAATTTGTTTGTCCTGCTCATTAAATGGGAATTGATGCAGTGAACCGTTGAACACGAACATAAAATCGTTGCCGTGAAAACTTTCTGTGGTCAAAAACAAAACAAAAGGAATTGAGCAGAGAAAATAAATAACCAAATTAATTAAAAAAACATTAATAATTTTTTAACTTAATTAACAATTTAAAGAATTTAAATGCAAGATGAATTGTAATTTTTATAAAATTCCAATGATAAATAATTAGTGTTTCCCACCGTGAATTGGCACTTCACTTGGAAAGGACTGCTCATTCACATGGCCATGGATGTAAAAGTGAATGGGCCACCCGCGTGACGATTTGTGTTGCATTTCATTGATAATTGGAAGATTAAAAGCAAGATCAGAAACCAACTAAATTTTATGATAAATATCAGACTGATGATTAATTAATTAACAATTAATTAAAGAATACTAATTATGTTTGGTCATTTATCCCCCGCCCCCTTTTTGCCTGAGTATATTGGCGAATGTAAAAGGTATTTGTGGAATAGCCGAGAGCAGCAGAACTTTTTGTGTAAAAATTGAATATTTCACGTCCCACCGCGGACGCGCGAGGCCCAAAGCGATCGACCGTCGCAATTTGGCCAAGCAAAAAGTCTTCAAATTGTTTTTGGCCGTAATTGTCCATCTCCGACCAGGGCACCGCCATGGCCATTATGGAGCTGTTTTGACCGTGCAAAAGTGCTAAAATATTACTTTATAGAAAAAATAAATAAAACTCTTTAATAAAATTTACTGAATTGTAACGCTTCAAGGTCGGTAAAGCCAATCAGAGTCGGCTTTTTGGGCGATGTGTCCACAAGGGAGGCAATGTCGTGGGGGAAGAAGTCACCGTCGATGCGTGGCCCAAGTCGTACTTTGGCAGGGCCCTTAACCCAACAATAATATTTGACTTTGTCCCCCACCCCCCACTCCAATTTTCTGACCATTCTTTCAACCGCGCCATGGATTTCACTGACACTTTTCCTCTTCAAACATTCCTTTGGCGACTGTTCGCAGCCGAGAATCTCCACCAGTTGAGCGGTCAAACTCTGCACGTGGGAGCCGAGTACGAAGGAACCGAACACGGAGCCGGCCATTTGAATTGCTCGTTTGAACAAATCTGTGCCCATTTTATTGAAATTTAATTGATTTCGCTTTGTTTTACGGCGACTGTGCGGCGAAACGGTCAATGCGCTGACACTCGCGGCGCCTGCCGAATGGCCCAAAAGTGTAATCTCTTCCGGGTTACCGCCAAAGCGGCGAATGTTCTGCCGAATGAATTGCAGAGCGGCGAGTTGGTCCCAAAGGCCGAGATTCCCTGCCATTTGCGGGTCGCCCGTCGACGCAAAGCCTTAAATTTTATGAGATATGCTTAGTTTTTACCATTAGGAGACTGATCATGTTCAAATTCTCTTTGGCTTACCAAAAACGCCAAGTCGATATTGAATGGAAACGACGACAATGCCATGGCTGACAAATTTAGTGCCGATGTCCCTGTGGTCCGCAAATTGGCGGGCACTGCCAATCAAAAAAGCGCCCCCATGGATAAGGACCAACACGGGCAGTAGTAACTGTTCGTCGTCATTGCCTTTGTTCTGTAACCTTATTTCGGTTTCATTCGTTTCTTCATTTTTAGTTTACTGCTCCGTGTGGTGCCAAAATGTTCAGGTAGAGACAGTCTTCGCTGAAGCTGTCCTGGCCCAGCAATTCGTTTTGCCAGTCGGGCCGCGCATGCGGCACACACCCCTTTCTGTGCTCAGTGCCGTCCAAAATGCCCTCCCAACGCGTTACGAGGGGACGAGGCTTCTGAATTCTGCGGATGTTTGAAAGCTTGTTTTTCTTGATATATTAAGCATGCTTTTCATATAAATAAATATTTATTCAATCGATGGATCAGTGTTAAATGTGTTGGCATTTGCCTCAAATCGCAGGTGGCCGATGGGCGGTTGGGCAAATGGAATTCCCCGGAACACATCGATCAGGGTGGAATTGGCCTTGTCAATTTCCGTGAAGCCTTTCACCGGCCCATGCATTGTGTGCACAATATTTGGCACTTTATAATTAAAATAAATAAAACATTTTTTATAAATCAAAAAAATGATCGGATCACTTTGTTCAATGGCACATTTGCCAAATTCGTCGTCCCTTATTATTCCATCGTCCCCAAAGGGAATTGAAAGTGCAATTGTCTGTTGCTGCTGTTGGCCCCAATTTGACTTCACAACATATCCTTCCACCACTTTTTTCCTTGCCAATTTCACCGAATTCACTGCCAAAAGGACACAAAAAAGGGCAATGGAAAAGCCCAAAATATTCAGTGAAAACATTTCTAAAAAATGAAATTTTTCATTAAATTCGCCAACGGCAGAAAGCATTTGCTCCTATAAAAAAAACTTCACAATGAAAATTGGCTCCATTTTCTGCGCTTCGTTCTGTTGAACGCACAAAGAATTTTTGTTTCACCTGCTGAAATTGGCGGAGGAGGCAAATGGAGGAAAAATAATTGACATTTGTGAGGAAAATAGACAAAGGAAAAATGAAAACAAAAATAGAAAAAATAAAAAAATGAATTAAAAAATAAAGAGCAAATTTACTTATAATTGAATTAAAGACGAAACAATTATAAAAATTCAACAGCAGAAGAAGAAGTTACGACAACACATAAAAAGTTAATCCAAAAACAATTTTTATAAAAATATTTCAATGTTTACGAATAAATTATTACGCTTAGCTAAATTTACCATAAAATAAAAATTATAAGGCATTATTGTTGCATTGGTGGCGCAAGAGTCATCTGCTGGCCTATCATCTGGGGACAATTCGGCGGAAGACAACAGCTAATTGCTAACTTTTGAATTATTTTATACATTTATATATCTTATTATTTTTTATATGCGGTTTAAACGGTGCTACATCGAGGACAAAAAATGCAAAAACTAATCATTTGTTTTTTCATATGATTTTTTGCAAATAATTATTAATAAATGTCTACGAAGCAGCTTAAGGAGGGCACTTACAAGGGAGAAGTTGGGGTAAGAATTTTAATGGCAATAAATTATCATGGAGGGTTGAATGCTGTGCGGGACTCCCGGTTTCCGAGTCCGGGAACCCCGGGTTTTTCGTATCCCGGGGTTCCTTCCTGGTTCCCGGAAAATTAAAAAAGTAGTTTTATTTAAGATTTCGTGAAAAAAAATTTATCTAATTTTAATAATTCTAATTTTTGACTTTTATATTTCCATTACCTACCACCAATTTTTTAGTAAAACACAATTTAATAATTTATCGAATGAAGGATGTAATTCAGGGATCTGACTTAAAAATTTTAAAAGAAAATAACATCCTCCAACAAAAAAAGATTATGGGGTCAAAAAAATTTGGGACTGGAAAATAAGCAAAATATATATTTATCGGCAAGTTCTTTGTAGCTGTCTGAACGTTGAAATGGAAAACATTTTAGTCATTGAAATTCTTACCCCAACTCTCACTTATAAGTGCCATCCTTTAGAGTGCTTGAGTCTCGGTTTTCGGGTCGAGCATTTTCTTGGTTTTTTTTTGGGGTCTCCATTCAGTTAAGCAGCAGACCGAAAAAAAATCTTCATTAACAAAAATAAAAAAACCTTCTTAAACATATAAATTTATTACGATTTATAGAAATTCAATATTTAATTTAGAATAAAAAAATAATCAAATCCATTAAATGGCTTTGCTAAGTGTGCTGACGGCACATCGAATCGCCTGCTGCACAACGGTCAATTCCAAAGCCAATTCATTGCCCCGTTTTGTGCGTTCGTCGTCGCTTTTTGCATTCACAAATTGGTGAATCTGAGAAGGAAAATTAAAAAAATATATATATTTCAGCTGAATAAGTTTAAATTGTGCAATTTTCCCTCATAAATTAACAAATTTAATCCATTAATATTTTATACCTTAAATATTTTTTGCAAAATATTCTCTTATTTTCTAATTGATTTGTACCTTTTTATACACCATTGCCATTGTATTCGATGCGTAGAAATTGTCCTTCGATGTTGCGAATAACACATGCCTTTTGAACGGTTCCTCCCGTGCGATTCCCATCGACGGGTTCAAAAAGCATTGCTCCAACTTTCGCAGTCGGTCATTTGCCCAGTCCAATTGTGCCAATTTGGCACCCGAACTTTGCCTTTGTGCTTCCCTTTCAAATGCTTCGGCTTGTGCCACCAATTGTTGTCCATTTTGGACCAAATTGTCAAGTTGGGTCTTCGCCTGTCCACTCTCTTTTGGAAATTGGCTATTCAGTGCCAAAATCGGCTAAAAATGCCACCAAATTAAATTTGAGACGCAATTAAGTCATGACAACTTTTTTGATTCCCTCAAAATAGTCCGCCGTTATTCGGTGCGCCAAAGTAGTCCCACTGATCGGCAAAAGTGGCGAATCGGCGAAAAGACGCGCCAATTCGGCCCAATATTCGCCCACGGCCTTATGGACCTAAATTTTTTGAAATAAAAATTTTATGGCCAAGAAATGAATTGGACCGCCAAATGATTGTGATCAAAGAGTTGCTCGTTGACAAAAGGCAATTCGTATCGAGAGTGATAGAGGGGGTAGGAATATCCGGGGAATTCGGGATTTTTGTAAGTGAAGTCGATCACCGGAATGCCCAAGAAGTTCAGAAAAGTTCTGCAACTTGTCACAACATTTTATTTGCCCATTGTTCTGCTCACATATGGTCACTCCCGCCCCCGGGGATGTTCATTTCGGGAACGTCCGGAAGCCATTCAGTTTTTGACGGGAAATGTTCGGCCCACGAGTCGAAGACGGTCAATTGGTCATCCAAAGGGTTTTTGACGACTTTTGCCGCTGCGACGGCCGAAAAGTAAAGCGAAGGGACGGTGGAAACGGACCTGAAGCGGAACATTTGGGAGGGAATTGAACAAAAACGGCAAAGACAAAGAACGGTTGGAGTAGAACAAGTCGACGTTCAAATAGACGACGGCCCTCTCCCGCAAAACATCCGCAAATTCCTCCACAAATTCGGTCGATCTGTGGTAATTACAGTCAAAAAGAGTCAATTATATTTTCCATGATATAATGGAGGCAAATTTTGGCAAAGTTATCTATTTAACGGGGTTAATGACTATTTTCAATAAGCCAATTATGTGCCAACAATCCCCACTCGTGCAGATGTTGTCCCGCCTGATCAGTTTTATCTGTCCTACCCGATCAGTCCGGGCTCTTCCGCGTCCCATGCGCAGAAGACAATCGTCCGTTTGGGTCGCCAGCCCGTGGTACGCACCGTTTGGGCCAAACCCTTGGCCACCTCCGCCAAGACGGCCGTCCCGCTGTTGGGGTCGATGGCACCGAATACCCACGCGTCAAAATGGTTGCCAAGCATCACCCATTCGTCGGGCCGTTCGCTGCCCCAAATGTAACCGACCACATTTTGAATTGTCCTATTTGGAAACCAATTTTAATTTAATTTAATTTTTATTCCTTTTTCAATTTTTGCTATATTTACCATTGAATAAATTGTGCTAATATTGTTTAAAATCATTTGACTTTAATTAAATTTGTTATTTTTTGTCTCTTCTTTCTAATTTTATATGTGTCCTTTCGTTTTTTGTTTGAATTTTCCGCTTAATTTTCATGCATGATAATTGATTGTTCTTTTTGTTCTTTTCTCATTTTTTTTGGCTGGTCATTCTTCATTCGTGATTGTCAATTAAGTTTTGACATTATTATTTTTGTCTGCTTTTGATTTAAAAATTGTAAAGTAATTCTGTTTGGATTTGAGTTTAATTGGGCATACAATTACCCAATTCGCTTTGACTTAATTTCGCCATTGCATCTCCTACGAGCTTAGTTGAATTGGTGCTTAAAATACGACGTGGCGCTCCTGGCAAAAGAGGTGAGATCAACGGAATTGTGTAATTTGAGTGTGAAAAGGAGCAAAGTAAAAAGGGAGACAAATCCCAAGAGTGCTTGAATTGTAAAAAGGGAAACAAATCCCATCAGCTTATCGCCGAATTGTGAACAGCAAAAGTTGTAAAAAGGGGAACAAAACCCAGCCGAAGTGTGGAAAAAGCAGACAACTAAGTCGTAAAATTTGAATTGTAAAAGAGAAAACAAATTCTCCATTGAAATGCTGCCTGTTACGCGAAGTCCGCCGTTGACGAGGCAAAGAGCATTAAATCTCGGCATACAATTGCGTAGTGAAGGCGGAGTAGCTATGCCAACCCAGCAGCAGCTGCAAACACGGCACTCTGATAGAGAAATTGCTTCAGCACTCGGAAACGAAACGCTTCGAAGCCAAATTTCATCGGTTTCATCAGTTTTAGAATCTGACGCAATTCACGACCAACTTCTGACACTTCCTAACCGACCGATTGCCATGGATATATTGGACCAAAATCGGGACGAAATGGACGAACATTTGCTGTTGGCTGACAATGGTAATCCGGTTTTTCTTAACCAAAATGGCCAGGAACAAAATGCGGGCCGTGAGAATGGGATAAGAGCCCAAAATCAAAATGTGGGAAGCAATTTTGACCTGGAGAAAGTTCGTGTGAATGTTGTTGATGATTTGGAGATAAACCCTTATACATCACCAACTTCAAATGTCGTTAGAAATTGTCGGTCAAGCGAACAAAACGTAGTGAGGCATAAGCCATCGACAGGGCACCAACGCCATTTAATGGTGGAAGAACAGAGCGTTAGTATTGTGGCACATCCGAAGGCTGGTGTCGGAGACTTCGAACAAAGAGGGCGAACTCATTTCGGATCGAAAGGGCAAGCAATGCGTGGTCAATGTAGCCAAAATGTCGAGTGCTATCCTCAACACGTACATCAACAGAACCACGCTCAAATTGAGGAAGGGGCATACCGGCAGCAAAACCGTGGAAATTTTGCTGGCAATCAACAACCCAATCGTTTCTATGAAAATATAAATCGCCAAGAGCAAGTACAACCCCTAATCAGTAATTTGGAGTATGTATTGATTCTTGATCGTCTTCCCGAACTGAAAGGGAATGAAGGTGCAGACAAAGTGCGCTATTTTTTCAAAAAATTCGTGTCAGCGACGGAAGGATGGCCCGATAGCAAACGGATTTCGTCTCTTGAGTCCAAACTTTCGGGAAGAGCTGAACGCGCATTCAATGCTGCATTGGCCAACCAACCTTATCGTTTTGATACAATTCGACGGGCCATGCAAGCACATTTGGAGGAAACCGATTGCAGGGAAATGGGAGCTTTTGATGAGCTTATGAATGGAGTAAAGAGAAAGCCAAGCGAAAATTTAGACGCACTTGCCGACCGAATTCAAAATATCGTTCAGCGTGCGTACCCAGGTCTAACACAAAATTTGGTCGACGAATATGCTACAAAGCATTTGATTCGAGCCTTGTCAAACCCGGAATTGTCTTTGTCGCTTGAAATGTCACGCCGACCGGGTATGTGCTTTGATGAATTTGTCGCGTTAGCTGCTCGCGCTGAGTCAATCCAAAAGGCGACAAAGATGGCAGCAAATGATCACCGAAATTTTGATGAAAGAAACCGACCACGACAACTAACTCATTTTGGGTTTGGACAACAATTCCAAAATCAACAAAGACAAAATTTTTCCCAAAGCGTTCGATCGCGTGAAAATATTGTTTGTTACAATTGTAACGAGCCGGGACATTATTCTCGGGATTGTCGACGGCCAAAACAAAATTTTGAAGGAAGGGCTAACCAAAACCGTGCATTGCCTTCCACTGGAGCAAACAGCTTTCCAATCAGACCAAATGGTACTGAAAATGTCCGATTATTTCGCCAGACTCCAACAAAAGAGCACGATCAGCGTCGATCACAGAATTTTTTGAAGCAAAGTTGCATTGTTATGCAAGAAGAAGCTCCTCCTGAAGCTTTTTGTCGTGGCGTTCAACTTTCGTCAGAAATTGAGGAATTTTTACAAAACGAATTCAAAGAAAATAAAGAGGAAGGAATGAATGAAGAGAATTTGGACCGAGTTGGTAAAATTTTGGTCATCAAAGTTGAATCTTTTGGAGCAAAAACAGAAGCAATGATTGATGGAGGAGCACAAATCTCGCTAGTTGGAGCAATATTTTTGTATAAATTGATTAGAGAAAAGGGATTGAATTTGAAAAAAACAAATTTTGCAAGAACAAAGGACAGAATTGCCGACGTAAACGGGAAAGAGCTTCAATGTTTTGGAACGCTCACCTTGCCAATACTTCGGAAAGGTTGTGACCAAGTGCCTATTCATTTTTACATAACAAGTGCACCGTTCGGATTCGATATGCTTTTCGGAACCAATTCGTTGTCAGCACTTGGATTTTGGCTTTACGATGCACCGAACAAAGAAATGATTCCATTTGAAAAAATAACAAAAAATGAAAATGCTGTACGGGTTATTTTCAACACGAAAATGCAGCCGAGGACAAGCAAATTCGTCGAAATGGAAGTAGACAAAAAATGGAATGGCCGGGATGTGTTAATATCGCCGGTACCAGGAGAAAAGGGAATTAAAGTGGAACATTCCATCGGCAAAGTTGACAATGGAAAAATTGTTTGCCAAATTTCGAACTTGTCTTCAATGATGGAACAAATGGGTGAAAATAATGTGATTGGCAAAATTGAAGAAGTGGAAACAGTGTTAGACACGGATAATTACTTTTTGCCGACAAAATTTTTCAAAATCGCTCAATGTAAAACAGAAAACGAAGTTGATCAAATTGAGCATGCGTCACTGAAAGTTGGACAAATTCCAGAAAAGGAAAAAGCTGAATTAGTTGAATTAGTGCATCAGTTTCAACAGATTTTTGCCTTTTCTGAGAATGAATTGAGCCAAACTGATTTGGTCAGTCACCACATCGACACAGAACATTCGACACCGATACGTTCACGAATGAGACCAGTACCCTATGCATACAGAGAAAAAGTCTCTGAAATGATCCAAAATTATCTTGGTCGTGGAATCATTCGTCCCTCATCTTCTCCATGGTCATCGCCAATTGTCATAGTACCGAAAAAAGATGGTTCCCTTCGTTTCTGTGTGGATTACAGAGGATTAAACTCTGTCACAGTAAAAGATGCTTTTCCTTTACCAAATATTGACAACACATTATTGGCGCTCGGCGGTAAAAAAGTCTTTTCTACATTGGATTTCCTTTCCGGTTATTGGCAAATTAAAATGGACCCAAATTCGATCGAAAAAACGGCGTTTGCCACTGAATTTGGGTTACATGAATTTATTGTTTTGCCATTTGGACTATGCAACGCGGTTGCTACTTTTCAACGATTTATGACTCAACTTTTTGAGGGTTTAATCAACGATTTTGTTTTCATCTATATTGATGACATATTAATTGCTTCTGAATCGTGGGAAAAACATAAAGAGCATCTAAAAGTAGTGTTCGAAAGAATTCTTGATGCAGGGCTTAAGTTGAAGATCAGCAAATGTCATCTTGCTGCAAATGAACTACCATTTCTCGGGCACTTACTCACCACCGAAGGAATTAAAATGGATGTCAACAAAGTACGTCCGATTATGGAATTGCCCATTCCTGAGTCAAAAAAGGCACTTCAGTCACTCCTCGGATTTTTGGCATACTACCGTAAATTTATCTTTGGCTTTGGAACAATTGCAGCTCCTTTATATGATCTTTTGAAGAAAGATGCCAATTTCACCATCGGCACATTAGAAAAAGAGGCAATAAAGGCCTTAAAACAAAAAATTTTCGACGATGCCATTTTGCATTTTCCTAATTTCGAAGCGGCCAAAAATGAACCAACTCGTCAGTTAATAATGATGACGGATGCTAGTAAGATTGGAATCGCCGCAATCCTTTGTCAACCGGACGAAAATTGCAATGTTAGGCCAATATATTTTGCTTCGAGAAAGTGTAACTCTTACGAGAGCAAATATTGCCCAACAGAGTTGGAAGCACTTGCCGTTCGGTTTGGTGCCAAAAAATTTTCGCAGTTTATCACTATGCTTCCGACAAGAGTCTTTACCGACCATCGGGCTCTCGTTCACATGTTTAAAAGCAAAAAGGAAACCGGAAACAGCCGTGTTGATAAATGGTTGATGCAACTCAATTCGCGATTCATCCTTCAGGTTGAGTATCAACCAGGAAAAAAAAATGTTATTGCTGACATTTTATCACGTTCACAAGCACTAAAATGTCCCGACCCACCGGCAGAAAGTGAAATTTCGCGTATTGCACATATAAAAATATGCCAAGTTCAAATGGGGGAAGGTGAAGTCAAAAACCGTAAAGAATGGATCGAAAAGACAAAGGAAAGCGAATTAGACTTTGTTTATGACTTTTTGACCAAAAGAGTTCTACCTTCGGATCCAAAAAATAAGCAAAAGCTTATTTCCTTCCTTCCGAACTTCACAATTCTAAATGAACTTCTCTACAAATGCGAAATGGACGGAAAACTACGCCTCTTTGTGCCATTCATCTTTCGAGAAGCATTGATAAGAGAACGGCATTCAGGAATTTGTGCTGGACATATGAGTGGCAAAAAGATTTTTATGACTCTTGCCCAACAATTCTTTTGGCCAAATATGTATGCTGATTGTGTTAAAATGGCTCAAAAATGTCGTATTTGTGCGCATTCTCGGAAACCACGTGCTAATGAACCGCCGATGAAAATCGTTGAAACTAAGGAACCACTTGAATTGGTGTGCATCGATATCTTATCGATTGGACCTTCGCATTCGTCAAACAAAAGCATCTTAGTCGCAGTCGACCATTTTTCGAAATATTTAGTTGCTGTTCCAATTCCAAATAAAAGTGCGGACACAATTGCCAGCGAATTCGTAAAGAATTTCATTTTAATTCTGGGCAACCCAAAAAAGATACACAGCGACCGAGGGAAAGAATTTGTAAATGAGACCCTCGACGAAATCGCCAAAATTTTAAAAATCGAGAAATCGCTTACGTCAGGCTATGACCCACAAGCGAATGGAATCACGGAACGTGCTAATCAAACAATTTTGGCAATGTTAAAAAGATCGACGGCGTCTAATTGGACTTGGGATGAGAGACTCCCATTCGTCGTCTTTGCTTACAATACAACTCCTTCTGAGACCACTAAATTTTCGCCTTATCACCTAATGTTTGGAAAAGCGCCTAATTTTCCATCAGAAATTTCATTGCCAGTAAACCCAAACTATACAATTGATGTAGATACTTACATACAATTATTTCGCGAAAACATAGCTCAGTTAATTGAGTTAGCACGGGAAAATTCGGAAATTACGCGTACTAATATGAAAACTCAGTACGACAGACAAGCAAAAGTGACTGCAAACAAATTTAAGCTCGGCGAGAGAGTAATGGTCATATACCCGGGCGTAAATACCCGATCAGCTTATCGGAAACTTCTTTGGAATCAGTTTGGTCCATATAAAATTTTGGATCTATCTGACTCATCAGCAGAGCTTGTACCCGTTGATAAACCAAATTTTGAACCAATAAAGGTCCCAATCGAGCGTCTTGTAAAAGTTCCAGAAGGTGTACCCGATATTAGTACCCTTCCACGTGGTAAAAACCCGTTCAAAAATCATTTAAACGCATTATTGAGTGTCGTGTCTTTGATCTACCGTGAAATGGGAAATGAGCTATATGAAGGAAAGGGACAATTGAGACTTATTAAGAATAGTAAAATTGGAAATAAACCCACAAAATTGGGCGAATTTTACAAACTTGAACATGATCAGCTATTAATCGGACAATTGAGGACAATTGCAAATTCAGTTGGTGGCGAAGTGATGGACATTGACACTGCTGATCATCCACTGCGTTGGGACACACAATGTGGCGGAATTGGCATTGATCACCGAAACTGTGTTCAATTGACAGCCGCTGATCTTGACCCAGTGCTAGAAAGAGCTGGTCTTGGCCTTAAAGTGATCAGCGAACGGAAAACGTCTGAAAATGTGGAAGAACCGATTGATTTTAAGGTGATTGGAACGCCAATGAAAGCATTGCTCAGCAATTTTCTGCTTAAATCGAACGCGGTTTCGTCAGTTGCTGGAGGTCGGAAATTGTCACGACTTGTCATCAGCGCGCCTGTTGGGTTCGAGCTGATCACTTACAGTGGAGGACGTGAAGACCAAGTGAAGAATGGCTGTTTTCCGTCGGAGAATGACATCGAAAGTGCTTTTACGGCGTGGGTGGAAAGATGTGCTGTTACCCGAGAAAAGCTAATGAAAACGGGCTATGCACCAATTCAAATACCAATACCAAATGTGATCGGTGAACTGCCTGAGACGGAGAAACTTGGATGGAACGAAATGTTGAAGAAGGCCGGCTTTATTCTTGAAAAAGTGCGTGCGACAACGATTCATCGAAAGTCAATGTTCATTGAGACGCCAAGAGTGATCATAGGCGACTCCTCTGCCAAGCAGCTGATCAAACTTTGGCCCAAATCGCAATTTATCGGCTCAGAAGAAGGCACAATCACTGACGTGATCAGAGCATTTGATGGGGCAATTCTCTCCTCTAAAGTGAAGGTCGCCATTGTGATGATTGGACGGGACTCAATTCGAGGAGATGAGACAATTGAAAATGTGATGGAACGTGTTGGAAGGCTCGAACAGCTGTTGAAGCGATTTAGCCATGTTCCGGTTTTTTGGCTACCACCGCCGTTCATCAAAGAGAAAATGATTGAGTATGAAGAACTGATCATAAAAATGAAGGAATATTTCGGGACAATGCAAGGAAATGTTAAGTTTGTGACAGCAACGCCGGCAGGACGATCAGTTTTGGAATTGTGGCGTTACGGTACCGGTTATAATACTGACCATGTAACGATTGACGGAAAAATGACGGAGAAGGGATTGCTGATTCTGAGAGCTTGGGTGATGTCTCAAGTCAAAGGGATGCCGAAGGATGAAGAGATTGGTCTGGAAAAGAAGAAGGGGGAAAAAGAGCCAAAAGTGGGGATGAGCCGAGTCGGAAAAGGAAGTGGACGAATTGCACACCCGGGGCCAAATGGAGCACGTCAAGCCCATCAGCATCACCCCTATCGTCGCCCATTCAGCCATTTCTCGAATCGCCCTCGTTTTGGAACTGATCGCCGTTGAATCTCGACCTCACCACTGCCTTTCGCGTGGCCAATGCATTTCCGATTCCGCCAAACTCTGTGGACATCGTTTTTTAAAGGGCGAGGATGTGCTAATATTGTTTAAAATCATTTGACTTTAATTAAATTTGTTATTTTTTGTCTCTTCTTTCTAATTTTATATGTGTCCTTTCGTTTTTTGTTTGAATTTTCCGCTTAATTTTCATGCATGATAATTGATTGTTCTTTTTGTTCTTTTCTCATTTTTTTTGGCTGGTCATTCTTCATTCGTGATTGTCAATTAAGTTTTGACATTATTATTTTTGTCTGCTTTTGATTTAAAAATTGTAAAGTAATTCTGTTTGGATTTGAGTTTAATTGGGCATACAATTACCCAATTCGCTTTGACTTAATTTCGCCATTGCATCTCCTACGAGCTTAGTTGAATTGGTGCTTAAAATACGACGAAATATATTAATATGATCAAGGTCGGTCAATTTTCTTGAATTTCATAAATCATTTTGCGCTTTTTATTTTCAAAAATAAAATAAAAATAAAAAAATATTTTTATTTTTGTGGAATTTTCTTGTTTCCCCCTTTATTTTTAATAATTTTCTATTTTCTCCAAATTCTCACCGCACTTCCAACTTGGAATGCACTTCCACCTTCACCGTTTGGCCCTGTCCGCTTTTTAGGCCTGGCCCCACTCGGTAAGTGAAGTTCATTCCCCCGCGCCAATCCGACGGCACTTCTGGCCCATCCATTCGTGACAAAATGTGATAAGCATCGCCGTAGCCCAGCGGAATTGCCGGAATTTGTGGCATTACTTCTGGGTCCTTTCTCACCTGATATTTGCCTTATTTTTAATTTGGATGGATTAATTCTTTAAACACTTCTTCCATTGTCCTCTCCTTGTAAGTGTCCTTTTTGGATGGCATCAGTGGACTCAATGGGTCCCCGTGTATTTTCAGTGTCGACCCCCGCTGCACTCCGTTCGGCGGCATCCAAATTTTGGATGGGTACGTTTCGTCTAAACTCTTCTTTTGTTAAAAAAGGCATTCTTTTTTTACTTGTTTAACGTGTTTGCTTTTTTCAAATTTTACCTGTCCCTTCTGCGGCAATTTCCGCCGGGTCCGAATACAAAATGCATCCGACCGCCCCCCGTTGGTACGCGTGGTGGACCATATCCCCGCGAAACTCTCCCCCGTAACGCATTACAGCAATTTTACCTGAATAAATTTTAAATATACAAAAGTTATTTATTGAAATAATTTCACATTTTGACCTTTCAAATTGGCAATTCCGAACTCCTTCTCCAGCCTTTCAAAGTCCTCCACTCTCCCGTAATGGCAATAGACCGGCTCTCCCTGCACCGTCCCTTCCGGCGAATAGGCCAACCATTGAATACTCGCCTCGGGACTGGTGTCATTCTGTAAAAAAAGTATATTGTTTACTGTATTAGACTTTATTATTTTCAAATGGTTATTAATAATACAGTCTAAACTCGCCCCGGTCAAGTCAGGACTGAGTCCGACCGTCTTGAACAGGACTGAGTCATCGGCGTCCAACACGTACACATGGTTAGGCTTGTCCCATTTGGGGTAGGAGAGCAATGCTTCGTAAGGGATTTGATGGACATCTTAATAATCAAAATTAACTTGGAGGGCCAAATTAGGTCAATAGTGTCCCTCGAGACTGATTTTAATTACCAACTAATTGCCTATTTGGCCAAATAGGAACATAACAGTTGTGATTGTATCTCTTGTCAAGAGTGTTGTCTTGTCCCTCGAGACTTGTTTTGATTTCCCACTAATTTTGGAGTCCAATTTTGTTTGATTGTCCTTCCGTTTCCCTTTGAACTTACCCTCGAGTCCGTTGGCTTTCCACGTTTCCATTATCCGATCGGCCACCATTTTGTTCGCTTCTGTCCCTGTAACGTGCGGTTTCTCTGTGAATGCCTCCAAATTGGCCGCTATTCTTTCCGAATCGATGTTGGCGAAGATGGACGATCGGATTTCTTATTTAGCATTTTTTAAATATATTTTTAATTAATTTAATTTTGTCACCTTCCATCCCAAATGGTTTTTGTTTCTCATCATATTTAGTCGAAATTTGAATGATTAAAATTGCAATGAGAAGGAAAATAATGACAAGCAGACTGAGAATGACCAAAGCAACGGACAGAAGTGCTTGGCAACGCGAAAGTCGAAAAGGTAACGCCGAACGGGACAAGAACGAGTCGCGAATGTTCAGCTTACAGTTGACCATTCTATCTTTATCGAACAATTTTAAAAGGTTTTTCCAATTTAATGATTAGGAACAAAAGATAATGTTAAGGATATGATAGAGAGAGAATGTATAAATGGGCCAATTGCATAAAATAGTTGACGATGGTTAGTCCTCAATAATAAATGCTTATCAAAATTGGCCACTTTTCTCCTTTTTATTGATAATTTTTTACTGTGAAATATTGGAATTATTTTTATCATTTCAATTGAAATTTTATGGCAATAAAAATTGATTATTTTTAATATGTTTAAGAAGAATAAAAAATGTCCCCCGCCCCCTTTTTTTTTTTTTGTTTATTTTCTCTAAAAATGACTAAATTTGTTGGCAAATAATTTTCCGACTTTTCCGTTCGTCGTCTTTCCTCATACTTTGCTCATTTAATCCCTTCAAATGATTGCCGCCAAAAGGCCCTTTCCCTCCGTCCGTCCGTCTCTCTGTCGCCTCATTGGTGCAAATTGCCGTGCCGCCCGACAATCCTTCGGGCAAATCGCCGCCGGATGTGGCGAACTGTTCACTGAATTTTTGGAGGACAGCCCAAAAATAATTGCACTCAAAATCAAAAAATGGACCTCTTTTTATGTGGTATAAAGCCGAAATAGACGCATTTAATACTCATAAATTCGATTGGACAAAAAACAGAGGAATATTTTGCCAAAGCAATGAAATTAAGTCCGGAACCAAAAAAAAAAAAAATTAAATATTATTAATTTTCAATTTAACTAAAATTATTTTTGTCATTTTTTGATTCTTAACTTTATAAATATAATTAAAACTTGTAAATGAAAAAGTAAAATTTATTGTATGAAACAAGTAGAGCATGAATAAAAGCCAGGAGCAGGTTAATCACTTCTTTTAACTTGGAATCATCCAATTCAAATTCAAATGATTTTCGTCTGACCACTTGATCATCTTTTGTGACTTTATTTCTCTTCATCCCTTCCCTGTCTCTCTCTCTCTCTATCCCATGCTTTTTCTCCTCTGACTGTTCGTTGAATGGCAAAATTTTTTGGCATTTTTGGGATTAGGGGGCGGAGGGGGGGGGGCGAGTGAGGACGGGGGGCTGAGTTATGCCGATGACCCTTTAAGATGACCCTTTGTTTGTCCTTAAACAACGAAGGCAACAACCAGCGAATGAATATGCATAGAGCAGCGAACACCAACCAACAATTGACGAGGGCATTTATTCCAACAAAAATATCCCCGCGGGGGAGGAGAGATTTGGGAAGGGAAAAGCGAGCGAAGGATGGGAGGGGAGGAAGACGAACAGCGGAGAACGGACGGAGTTAATGGCACAACGGAAGGAGAAAGCCGAAAAATGGCGTAATTAGCACGGAATTGGCAATGGCACGGGGGGGGAGATGAACTGTTTATTAGGGGAACAGAGGAGGAAGGAGCAAAAGCAGCAGCAGATGTTGCACAATAACAAATGGCAAAGTCACAACGTGAAAATGGGAGACAAATATTTAATGGGGGAAAGAATGGGATGATAATTAGAAGAAAATAATAATAATATTTTAATAATAATTAAATTTGAAAGAAGCCTTTTTTCTTCTTTTTTTTTAAATAATTTTAATTAGCACCCACAAAAAAAATAAATTGTCCAAGAGAAATGAGCGGACAAATTGGCGTTTTGAAAGGCAAAGCCAATTATGAAAAACAAATGGCAAAAGGGGAAATTTGAGAAGTGCGAGAAAATGCCTTTCCAATTGTGGGGGGGGGGGGGGAGCACCATTTGACCATTCTCTTCTCTCTGCCCACCCTACAGTATGATAAGTAATGGAAATGCCAAATTGAGGTGTTTAATCATGTTGCCTTATGAGGAATATTATTTTTCTTTTTTTTTTTATATTTATTTAATATTATTTTTCTTTTTTTTATATTTATTTAATATTATTTCCTTTTTGTACCGTATCCAATTGTTCATTTTCTTGTACCGTTTCCATTGCTTCTCACATCTTTGGAGTGTGGTGTGCAAATCCGCCCAAAGAGGCGGAAGAAGGTGCATTTGGAGGAAATGTCATATAAAATCTCAAAAATATGCAAATGAAAAAGAAATTGGAGTCATATTATTTGAAATAAAGGAACATTTTAACTTTTTATTAATATTATTGTTATATTCGATGAGACAACGCAATTAATATTACTATTATTATTATTATTTGATATTATTATTATGTTAATAAATAAATTTTTATGTTAAAAAATTAAATTACTTATAATTTTAGAACAAAAGATGGGTTTGGCAATGGATGAAAAATCATCAATTAATGCGCTTAATTTTGGCACTTCTATCGGATTTATTTGTGAAACATTCACTGCCGAAGAGGTAAGTAAATAGAAGGAAATTATCATAAAAAGTAAAACGGGAAAATATTAAATGCAAATTTTCTATCATAACAAAATATGCTAATAGACGAACAGATATTATTATGAAAAACACTGCCAAAAATGCTTTCAATTTGGCTAAATTGACGGCATTTTTGTGCAAATTTAGGCGGCAAAAAAGTAATTAATTTAAATGATTTGAAATGCCTTTTTTCAATCGGATTTCAATTCCAATTGGAATTTCCCCTCACTCTGTGCCATTTCCCGTTACCAATTGTTCGGCATAACCCAACAGTTCGACCCCCAATTGCTCAGGTCGACTTCATCTGCCAATGTCTGTTCCAATGGGAAGACGGCGCCCGCCTCGTCCGTTTGTTCTCCCAAAATGTGCGTCTTTTGTGCCCTCCCGTCTCGTCCACTGTCAAAAAGGCGTATTTGTTCGCATTGTTTCACGAACGCCAATTCGACAGACTTTTCCGAGTGATGGTGCAAAACGAATTCGAGCGAAGTGACCACAATGACCTGACAAATCTTTGGTGGGTAATGCACGCTTTAAAATGGGCTCTTTATTTGCTGAAGTAACTGAAAAAGTCATGGATTGGGCAAAAGTTAGCCTTATTTCCGGGAACCGACAAAAATGGGTTCTAGTTAAGTCGTAAATCCGCCACTAGTGACGTTTTGTAATTCGCCATTTTAAACGACTTTCACTAAAAAAATTCTTTATAACTTTTCTCAAAAGCAACCAAATTATAAAAAAAATTCAAAAAATTAATTTTCTGACAAAAAAATTAATGGCTCTGAGGTTTAGCAAGCTAAAAAAAGGATCAGTAGCTATCGGATATACCGGCAATGTTTATTTTGGTCGCTTTGAGAAAATATTGAGAGGTTTTGTCGGAAATCTGTAAAAATGGCGGATTTACCAAGGGAGCAGGAGGGTTTGGCGACCGAAGGTTCGCCGATAAGATGCGGAACAGAATGTTTTAATTAAAATTTACTAAAGTCATAAACTTTGAGAAACCCTTTGTGGTTTAAGAAACGACCGCTCTAAAAAGAAGTCGGCGAATGAATTTTGAAAACAGTTCGAACTTATGAGGCGGGCACCGTTTGGTATATTTGGGTGATTGAGCATATAATTTTCAAATGGATTAAATCAGAAATGAGGTTCAATTGTTGTTAGCTTTTTTAAAAATGAATTTTGGAAGTTGAAGTACCTTGGTGACTTTGGAGATGAAATTTAAATTTTCTCTCTATTTAAAAAAAAACATTCGATTCCGCATCTTCTCGGCGAACCTTCCGTCGGCGAATAGTCATGTACCCTTTACCAACGCCCATAATAGCGGACTTTAAGAAAATCTTAGCACGATTTAATTAGAGCCATTTTTTTGTTTCTCCTATTATTTCATAAAAACCGTCGTATTTCCAACTTTACTTTTTGGGGACGGATACAAACGGACACGGGTATGAACCCGACGGATATGTCCGGACACGGATATAACAAATTGTGTCCGTGCACATGCCTGGATCATAGTGACTTGTTGAGTCGAAAATTGTCCTCCTTTTTTTTTGAGCTCACCTTTTTTTGAATTTAATTGAAATAATTATTT
Source organism: Heterodera filipjevi (assembly GCA_039877585.1). Taxonomy (NCBI): domain Eukaryota; kingdom Metazoa; phylum Nematoda; class Chromadorea; order Rhabditida; family Heteroderidae; genus Heterodera; species Heterodera filipjevi. The sequence goes on along the minus strand of JBDPZO010000006.1, from coordinate 5,043,130 downwards.
TATTTTTTTTTGCCCTTTTTTTTTTACAAAATGCCAAAAGGTATTGCGCTCATTATGAAGAGGAAAGGCGGCGGAAACACAAAGAATTGGGGGCAGTGGACAAATACCGTATTCGGAAGAAATACCCGGCGCCAAAAAGCGTAATGGAAGAAGAAAAGAAATACTCATTCACAAAAAGGGCCCGAAGGGTATTAAAACAAAATTAAAAATGATTATTTATTTTATTAGCAATTAATAAATTCATTTTAAAGATCCTTCGCGAATATTACGAAAATAACAAATACCCAAAGCCTGAAGAAAAAATAGAAATTGCACAGAAGACGCGCCTCACCACAACACAGGTGAGAAAAAGGAGCAGAAAATGGCAAAAAAAAAAAAAAGAAACATTTTCACAGATTGCCAATTGGTTCAAAAACAGACGGCAGAGAAAGAAGACAGACGGCAGAGAGTGACACGAAAAAGGAAATGCGAAAATATATTTTTATATTGGCTTTTGATTTTTATTCAAGTTGACTTTTTTGAGGTTAAAAACAGAACAAAGAAAGAAAAGTGTGACAAAAAATATTGGTCATTATTAGTAAGTCGCTTTTTTCTTTTGATTTGCCGGATATGTGTTCGGCATGGCACAAACAAATATTATATCGGACCATATTTATTCTACAGTGGGGCGGTTGTGTTGACAAACATTTTGTGGTATCAATTAGTGCGCGACAAATGCGATTTTTAAGTAAAAAGCGCTTATTACCGATTATCAGCTTGCCCAGGGCAGGGATCGTCCGAGCTCTATTTCAAAGTAGATAAGGGGGAGAAACTGCGAATTCAAAGTACACTTCAAAAATGAGTGTATGAGTATGAGAAACACGCCCAAGCCCGAACACTGCTTCTGACCCCATTCTTAACAATGCTTATTTTTACGATTTTTACCGATTTCCGCCCAAATCTGGCGGTAGGAAAAATCGGTAAATTTACCGACTTTTACCGCGGTAAATTTTTACCGTGGAATATGCTCTAAAAAGGTCAAAAATCTAAAAATCAAAATTAACGTAAATTATTACAATTTTTAGACCCAAATGACTATTTTTCTATTCCGCATCTTCTCGGCGAACCTTCCGTCGGCGAATAGTCATGTACCCTTTACCAACGCCCATAATAGCGGACTTTAAGAAAATCTTAGCACGATTTTTAATTAGAGCCATTTTTTTGTTTCTTCTATCGCATCTATTTTCTGCCGGTCGGTCTCAGTTCGGCGCGGCCAACTTTGAGAAGCCATAACTTTTTTCTAAGTTTGCTTCAGAAAGCTCTATATGTGCTTGATTAATCTTGCCAAAAATCAAAAAATCTATCCATATATAAAAAAGTTATGGACCTGTTGCGTCGAACTGTGCAGAAAAGTTCAGTTTTTCGAGGTTTTTGGGCCATAATTTTTGTACCTGTATATTTTCAAAATTTTCAAATTTAGCAGGTTGATAGATCTAGTCAAGAGCTTTCGAATAATACCTAAATCGTTTAATTTGAACGAAAAATAAAAAAGTTATTGCTAGTTGCGCCGAACTGAGTGGTTCCGATTTTCTGCTGTTTGAACAGAAATCTTTTTTCTTGAATTTGGTACTTCCAATCTCCGACTAAAATTCATCATATCATAACTTTTTTTTCAAAAAACCAAATTAAACAAACTTAGTTTCGTCCGATAGCTTTTCACTCTATTAATTTGTTAAATTTCAATCATTGTTTTTTTTAAATATGGTTAAAAAAATTAATTTTTTAAAACGTTTTATGACACCAAAAATTTAAATGGCTAATAGACTAACTAAGGCTATCGGATGATGCCAAGCCAGCCTCCTGGCGGAACCTATCGGCATCGCAGATTCTCGTAACACTTTTTTTCACTTGGGTATTATTCCAAAGCCTCCTATCATAAAGGTTTTATTTTATAAAATTGAAATGTATAATCAATAGCTGAGAAATTTGTCGAGCGATTGAATGATACCAAATTTATAGCTATGCTTATTATTTAGCACTATTTTACAACAATCAAATCAATATTTTGTGCAAGAAAACTTCTGAATGTTGCATAAATTTACTTATTTTTACGAATAAAATTTAGTTTTTTTGTTTTGATACATTTTTTTTTTTATTTCCGCTTTTTTTACTCGTCAAAGAAGCAGTCTGACTCATTCAGTCGTCTGCTGCTTTAAACCTTTCTTCTGCCAATGTTTTTCCAATGTTTTGAAAAGCGTTGGCAGACGGACAAAGCGATTTGACGGAGATTAATCCGAGCGATTTGACGGAGATTAATCCGACAGATTTCCCACTGCTCCAATTGCTCAAAATGTGTTTCTGCTGAAGTGCCTTTAACCCATTTATTTGGTTTTTTCGGCAATAATTTGTGTGGTGCGCTTCTCTAAAGTGCACCAAAATTGGGTCAGATCAACCAATTCCCCAATTCCCCAATTCCCCCCCCCCCCTCCGCCTTTTTCCTCCAATCGGCGACTAATTTTGTCGGTGTTTCTTCGCTTGTTTCTTTCTTTTAATTTGCCTGCGGCATTTTTTCGCGCTATTGACAGGTGAAGAGCAACAGCAAAAGGAGCAGCAGAAGGAGGAGAGAAGCAGAAAACAACGGGGGGGGGGGGGAAGAAAAAGAGGATCGTTCAAAAGGAGGGAGAGACCAAAAACAAACAGAGGCCCACCCCCGGGGGAAGAGGGGACAATAATCTATGTAATGAGATAGAGGTAAAGAAAGAGAGTGAGAGAGAGAGGGAAGAGGAGAGGAGAGGGAGGGACAAGGACAAACCGGGAGACTGAGAGAAGCAAAATGAGGGGGAGCGGCTGGCAGCAAGTGTCTGTCCCATCTCTCTCCGTCTCTCTCCTCCATTTTTTCGCTGGTGTTTTTCCCGTGTGGCGCCCTGCTCCACTCGTGCCAGCCGTCCCACACTTTGAACAGCGTGCGCTGCCTTGAGGAAACGAAAGTGACCCGACAAAAGAAAGACGGCCGCCGGCTCACTCACTATTCTGCTGCTGCCGGCGCTCTCTCTCTCTCCCGTCTCTCCCTGTCCCTCGTCCCACCACCACTACCACCTCATCCCATCGGCAGTTATTGCGTAAAAAGTATTCACCGCCGGCGCCACTGCCGCTCGCCACATCCCTCCGCGAAGACAACGAATTTTTGGTCGCTTTCCACCCCTCGGGGTGAATTCACCCATCCCTCGCCTCCCTCCTCCTCTCCCCCTCCCCCGCCCCTTTCGGGACCTTTTTTGTGTGTTGCGTCCGTCGACGAGGTCGATTCGTAGAGTCCGTCCTGTGCTCCCCTCCGCCTTTCTCCTTACCCCCTCCTCTTCCTCCCCACTCATCCACAAACACTCTCCACACCACTACTCCCGCCACCCTCTTTCCCCCCGTGTCCCCCCCCCCGTCATCCGCCCAAAAATCATCCCTCCGAGGCGGACACAAAGGCCATGACCCCAATTCTCTCCCTCCCCCGACTTGCGCAACAGCGAAGAATCCACTGGCTGATGATGACTGACTCCATCTGTTGCTGCTCCTCCCTCTCTCCCTACACAACCTCAACAGCCGCCAGCCTTTCTTTGGTGACCGTCGCGTGTGACATTCTCCGACGCCCCCCCCCCCGCCCCCTCGGCTAAAACACTCTTTTTCCTAAATTCCATCTGCATTTGCTTGCTGCTGGTCTTTTCTATGTGTGTACATAAAATTTTTACTTTGTTTGTGCCCTCCGAATTTTCAAAAATTTATTTTTCAAATTTGCCTGCCTTGTGCTCCCTGAGACTATAACTGTGACTTAGCATAAGGATTGGCTCACAGTTCTACTCTCCAGGGCACACAGGGAAGGACGCACAAATGGGGGGAGAAGCGAGAGGAGGAGGAGGGAGCACATGAAAGTAAGTGGCCGGGGGGGGGATAAAGCAAAAACGGGGGGAACATTAAAGACAAAATAAATGGAAAGGAGTGGGGGGGGGGGAATTGGATAAAGCAAGCAAAAGGCAGCTGATACAACTAATAAATATGCATCCCTTTTAGTGTTAACATTTATTTTTAGTCCTTTTAGCATAGCACGGCAAAAGGGGAGTTTTACTGCGCAAATGGAAAGACAAAAGGCAAAGACTGTTCAGCAACAGTGCCAGCCAATTGGCAAATGATGTTGGTGGAGCATCAAAGTGGAGGAAATTCAATTATTTCTTGCTCTGGCATATTTAAATTCTATGAAAATAATAACTAATTAGCCAAGTACTATTTTAGTATATACAATAAAAAACAATGTTTAAGGTGTAAAAAGTCGGGTTTCAAGAACAGATAACCCGAGTTCGATACTGCGACATAAAAAAGTCCGAGACTCCTTGGTATCGAATGACGCTATTATATATAAACAGCGATTTTCCCAATAAAATTAGGGATTTAACAATAGATACAAAAAATAACAAAACAGAGCGATTCTGAGTTAGTAAGCATACGCATACCTAACAAGTTATTATTAAGTAAGGTGTGCAGTGGATTGTTTAAAGGACTGGCCAAAGTCAACGATTATTATAACAGCTGATTATTTATTGAAACGGATTATGTTTATATGGAAACAGTTTTTGTGACAATTTATTCCTGATGATTATTAGCTTTTTAAAGGACTATGCATTTGAATTAATAGGAATCAAAGAAACCAAAATAGAAATGGAGCAAAATTTTGACAAAAAAAAAGAAAAGAAAAATTAATGTCAGCAGTGATCATCATCCAATAGAAATATTTGTACAGTTGGAAGTTCATCTATGGTAAAATAAGGCTGTATTTCAATAAGTTTTTGTTATTGCAGCTTCAGAGAAACTGTACTGCTGGTGATGTGACTTTTGCCCTCTGGCAATCTTTGAGCCACCGGCACTTCGGCGCAACATTTTCGGTCTCGACACTTGTGGCAGTTGAAAGTATTTTTTGCAAATCTCAAAATAAAATTTGTCACCAGCGGCTCAATTGTCGTGCCGGCAATGGTCACAGAATGTCGTCGCAAGTTCTGCGGCCAAAATGCCGGCGTCAAAAATAATGTTAATATTCGTGCTTTATATATTCTTAATAATTTGTCAAAATAAAATTTTTATTAAAGAATTTGACAACTCTAAAAACGGAAGTACTCATTTATAACAGAAAAAAATGAAGTCAACCCTAGAAAAAATGTTCACTGAGCATTTCTCCCAAATGTTTTGTGGCTGATTCGAAGTCGTCATCCTTTAGCTAAAGAAAAAAAAAAATTAATTTCCAAAAAATATAAGTATTTTACCCAAATGCTTCGTATCCCAACAGCTTCAGCACCTTTGCAATTCTCTTCAAGGTCATCAATGAACACAGCTTCTGAAGCCGATAGACCCATTTTCAGCAAAGCCGCCTGAAAAATGATTTAAAAAAAAATCAATGAAATTTTATTAGCAAATTTTTAATTTTATTAATATTATTGCCAGGTTATGGGATAAAAATTTCAATTTGTAAGATTGATCCTTCCTTACAAATTAGAGGTACATTTTCCGTTTTTGTTAATAAATTTCTCACGAAAAAGTGAATTTCATAAAATATGCATTAAAATGGCAACATAATACGCCATAAAAGCATAAAATGTTCGAGTTTAAATCCTTTACTTTATTTTTTTAAAGTGCGAAATATCTACGAAATTTATAACATATCGAATAAATATGCAGAAAACACCCAAAATGCCGAATTCAGTCCACCAAATGATTTTGTGATGTTTCAACGTATATTAAATACAAAAAAATATTGTTTTTATATTTTTTTTGTTGCCTCATAGAAATTCGCATTTGGCTTTCTCGCGCCGATTTTGCACGATTCAATGACAAAGTCAAAACCGGACGTGTCAATCGTCAGGGTCGTCTCAGAACGGTCCGACACGCTAAATCCCGTATTGGTCCAAAGACCAATCGAATATTTGCCAGAGGAGCGAAGCGACCGAATGGCATTGTCAATGAAAGGGTTCTAAGCAATCAAAAAAGTGCATTTATTTGTATTGCGTAAAATAAGAGGCACCTTCCGCTTCCAAACATTTGTCGGATGAGCGGCCACCTTTAGATCGGCTTCGCTTTTCTGAATGATTAAATTTTAAAAAGGGAAATTAATTAATAAAACTTTTTTTATTAAAAACGGCAGTGAGTTGTTACCTTACGGTATAGAAATACAGTAATAGTATGCCAATACAGTCAAGCCGCAGTGAGTTGATTTATGAGTAGGGTAGGTCTCTCGGTCGGTTAACCAAATCGAACCCGAAACCCGGGTTTTTGGGCCAAACCCCGAAACTGAAAGTCGGGGGTCTGAAAACCGGACTAACCAAAACCGGGACTCCGGTTTAAAACGAGCCTTGACTCACTGTACTTACTTATGTTTGTCGACAACTTTTCACTTACAATTCCCATCAATGCGAGAAATTCGGGCTTAATTTCATGGAGAGTCAGAAGACCGCATTCGTACTGTTCAAATTGCTCATTGAACTTCGCATTTGATTGAACTCAAATTGTATTTAAGGGCATAAGATCAATTTGTTGAAAATTCAAAAACGGTTACTAATTTTGAGACGGTTTAAATATTTTGCTCGGTCATTGTATTCCATCACAACTCCGCCCAAATCAAACAGAACTGCCCTTATGTTTTGGTGGACAGCCATGGGAGAAAAGTTATGGGCAAATTTTTTTAAAGAATTATTTGCCTAAAATAAATGCAAAATTCAAAAAAAAAAAAAAAACATCATAAAATGAATGACATGCAAAAATGAAAAATGAACACAATCAAAAGGAGGCATCATAAGAAATGGGATGGGAATATGATAAGGAAATTTAACAACGAAACTACAAAAAAATCAAAGCATAAAAAATTTTAAATAAAAAATTTAAGCAAATTAAAAGGTGCTGACAATAAATTACATAACACATAATTAATATTTTAAAATGAAAAAATATTAGGGATAAAATGGCAAAAAAAATTTTTTAATTTGAAAAAAATTTTTTTTATCTACCCTAAATCTCAATAAAAAGCTGTTTGAATTAATGAAGTCCTATCTTTTCAAAATGTATTTTTATTATTTTTCGAGTTATATCAGTAAGTTTATTGTTTTTTTTATTGCAAGGTTCGTAGGGTCCAAAAATCACCCACAATTGGTCCCCTATCCGCTATACTCTTTATCCTAAGTAATTTAATGAATTAATATAAATTGATAACTAAAAACCCTACCTATGTCTTTGTTTGTCCTTCCAAAATTAATTTAATTCTTTTTTCTTTATTTAACGGATGCATTTTAATTTTTTAACCGCTAATTAGGGGTCTTTTTTCATTTATTGGCATTTTTCTTGTCAAATTTACACAGTACCCAATGTAAATTAGATAAAACTCCGAAATATTTAAAATAGACATTATAAAATCATCATAAAAGTTCTTAATATTATTTTAAGAATATGTGATGATAGTCAACTAAATTTTGTCCTGTTGTCTCTGTATTAAGAGACAAATTTTTCCAAAATAACATTAAAATCTATGACATTAATATTTGCCTAATCTTTTTTATAAATTCTGTTTCCGTTAATATAAATGAAGTATTTAAAGAAAATAATTGAAAGTTAGTTTTTTACAAAAATTTTCTTGGATTTTAATCCCATTTTTCACGAATAAACCCATTTTTTTTTTCTCACGGAGGTAATATAATCTTTTGTCGAATTGTTAATTTTATATGAATGAAAATTACTAGTTGAATAATTTTCCTTAAAAAAAAATTTATTAATAAATTTCCCATTATAATTAAATAAAAAATTGATCAGGCATCAAAGAAAGCTGCATTCGCTTATACATATTTTGCGCAAATAATAAAGTATTCAAAAAATGAAAAAAAATATCATATTATTAACTGAACCAGTCATTTTGGCGTCGTTGGTCATAACTTTGTCCAAAAGAAAGCTAATTGAATATTATTACCACCATTCGATAGCTCTTAGTAAGCTCTATAAGCCTACATAATTGTAAATAATTTGATCCACCCAATAAAAAGTTATGTTCAAAAACGTTCAAAATTCGAGAAAATTTCCGAAATTTGAAATTTTTTGAGCTTTTTTAAACATAACTTTTTATTGGGTAGACCAAATTTTTTAAAAAATTATGTAGGCTTATAGAGGACACTTAACGCTATCGAATGATACTAAAAATATTTAATTTGGTTCTCTCTGAGAAAGGATATCCATCGACGCCAAAATGGCCCACGCCAAAATGGCCAGTCAGACCGATTATTAAGGAAAGTTCTTTCAAAAAAAGTAATACTATTTCAAAATGTAACAATAGACCCAGTCTTGCTACTCTGAACTGTGGACAAAAGCAGCAGGTCACACAATTACAACAACTGATAATGAACAGTTAATTAATCTTCATTTTAACTCATTCCCCCAAAAAATCCGACCAAAAAAACGCAATTAAATTCATTCTGTTTTTGTAGGCACTAAAAAATCAGCCAATTAAAATATTCTTTGGTTAAAAACGATTTGAAAATTTATTTATTTATTTCCAAATTACACTTAATTGATACAATCGCGGGTTTGACCAGAGAATTTGCCTTCCAAATTCAGTTTTCCAATGTCAAATATTTTTTGTGGTCGTTTCCCTTCGCTTATGTAACTGTCAGGGATCTGTTAAAAATGTCCTTTTTTTGTAATTAAAAGTAACAAAATTCAAAATTCGACCACCTCAATAGAGAATTTCAGCAGACATAGCTTGTGTTCGTCGTTGCACTTCTTTAAATGTTTAAATGTTTTAATTTATTATTTTTATTTTTGTAATTTAAATTCACGTGATAAATGTTCAGCTTCGGGTCGATGTCGCTGATCTCCGTTTCGTATCCCTTCAGCAGAAAGTGTCCCCTTTCGTCCGTAAAACCTTCGGCCATCAAATCGTCCGGGTCAAAGGCTTCAAAATTTAAAAATAAAGACATCGTCGACTTTAAAAAATGGTATCTTTGGCGTACTGTCCACGTCGTACAGTTTCACTTTTGTGCCAACACTTGGCTTTCCGTCGCACGTCAAAAAGCCGGTGACCGCAACGGACTGTGCGCTTCCAATTTCAAACAGATCGTCATCATCGCCAAATGCGGAAGACACTGAGCAGCCGAGCAGACAAAGTGTCACAAAAATGGACAATTGGCAAACACTCATTTTGGGACCAATTGACGATTGATGAGAGACAAATTGAATTGGATTTTTACAGCGTTTAAATGCACTTTTTGGACTGAATTGGAAAGTGATTGATCAGGGACACACAAATATTCATTTTTTAAGCGTTTGGTTTTATATTTGAAAACTCATTTGGCCATAGCAATGCATCAGATCAATTGTTGTTTTCTGACTGATTGGTCCGTCCGTCACTTTCATTTCCCTTGTGACTCAGTCGGTAAATACGGAAAGGAATTAATGTGCCAAAAAAAACGAGTTTTTTCTCTCGCATTTTATGTTTGATTTAATTAAAAATTACGCATGATTCATAAGTGATTTATTAATCTTTATTTATTTCTTGTCATAGCCAAATGTATTTATTTATTTAATCAATTTGGTTAATAAATTTTTCTTTCCCTTTTTTAGCCATTTTTAGCTTATTTTTTTGGTCTTTAGTCTTCGGATGCGCTTCTCGAAAATGCCAAAATGCCATCCGAACACCAAAATTGGTGACAAAATGCTTTCACTTTGGTGAACAGAATGATATGATTAGGATAATACGCAATCAATCCCAATTAGTGGTGCACGAAAATCTCAAAAAAATTTTCAAAAACGAGAACCTAAGGAAAAAGTAATTATTTAATTGATAATATAAAAGCCTCGAATAACAATTTACCATAATATTTAATGGCAAATTAAATAACAAAATAAAGCTCTGCTCAATGTTTGGTCAAAAATACTCGTCGCATTTCCCTCATTATCCATTCGTATAAAATTAATATGCCGCCGATTGTTTATTCCTTCCATGAATAAGTGCTCTTCCATATTTCGGCCAGACCTGTAAAAAACGAATATATGAAATTAAAAAAAAATGATTATTTTCGGCACTTACAAACGGAACTGTGGAAACGGTAGAAAATGGTCAATGGGGAGAATGACCGTACCAAAAATACCCTGAAAAGACCAATTATTACTGTAGCAAATTTAAAAGCCGATTTACCAATTTCTCTTCCCATAAAAATTGACCACCGTGTCGCTAACGCCCGCTTTCTCTGCTTCCAACAAATTCATCAGAAACATTGAAATGTTGGCCACCAGAAGAAAAGTGATCGCCTGTTTCCCTGATATTTTTGTCATATTTTTCGAATAAAATTTAATATTTTATAAATATAAAATAGAGTAGCTCGGGCCGGGAATTTTGGAAAGTCAGGACCGGGATCGCGATTTTTGACCGTAAAACCGCTCAGAACGACGGAGATCCCTGTAAAAATCCGGGACCGGGACTAATCCCGGCCGGGAATTTTGGAAAGTCAGGACCGGGATCGCGATTTTTGACCGTAAAACCGCTCAGAACGACGGAGATCCCTGTAAAAATCCGGGACCGGGACTAATCCCGGCCGGGAATTTTGGAAAGTCAGGACCGGGATCGCGATTTTTGACCGTAAAACCGCTCAGACGACGGAGATCCCTGTAAAAATCCGGGACCGGGACTAATCCCGGCCGGAAATTTTGTAGAGTCAGGACCGGGATCGCGATTTTTGACCGTAAAACCGCTCAGACGACGGAGACCCCTGTAAAAATCCGGGACCGGGACTAATCCCGGTGTAAAACCGTGACTAGTCCCGGTTCCCAACTACTCAAATGAAAATAATTATTATAGTAGACCAAGTGCGTTTTTTGTATGTTATACTGTAAATTACCGGGTTGCCGCTCCTTCAAAACCGGATCATTTCCAATGCGGAGCTTTCCCTACAATTTTTTTCAGTGCCTTTTTGTGGTTACTGATCAGAAAAAAATTAAAAATTACCGCAATATAAATAAGACAGCTTTGCAGACCAACCTATTAAAAACCAAACAAAAAAAAAATGATTATTCAAAATTAAAAATTAAATTTACTTGTAAAATACGCGTGACATGGACCTGTTCAAATTTTAAACAATTTTTTACACAGTACACCCGCCGGCAAACCCATTGATTACCGTAAGAAGAATGAGCGTCATCTGTTCCCAATATTGCCCCTCCGCCCGTGCACTTCCTGTGAGGCCGAGAAGGCCGGCGACGGAATAAATCATTTCCCCTGTCATGCCAAAAGCCAACAGAATCATGTCCAACAGTTCCTAAATGCACCAGTTCAGTGTAAAGAGAGCGGGACCAGATCGACGATAGAGATACGGGAATTCCCGGTTGTTTCAGGATTTAAAAGGAATCATTTCTTTGTCCCGAACCTCGCAAAATTCACCGATTTTTATCGCGGTAAATTTTACAGTGCTGAATATATTAATAAAAACAACACAAAATCTTTATTTAGCATCAAATTTGATTTGAGTTATTTGCAACTGTTTTGGTCTTTTTCGCATTATTTTGTATAGCAATAAAAAAATACTAATCCTTTTATAAGCAATCGATCAAAAAATTTAAATGCCAATAGTATGATGAGAGTGATTAGTATGGGATCAGTGAAGTGTCATAATTAGGTGAGAGTCATTTGTTATTTGATCAGTTAGTGCGTGATCCCCCTTCCCCCCCCCCCTTCCCGTGCCATTGCCCTTTTTACCTGACTCTTCTGATTGCTTTCATTCCCTTTGCCCACTGAAGATGGTGCCCAATTGCTGTTTCTCCCCTCCCTCTCATTATTTGTCCTTTCCATGGCCCCCATAAATGTGATTGCCGTTGTCGTCGTCGTTTTGTTTGATTCGCTTTCTCTCCGCCCACTGTTTGTGCTGTTGTACAAATTGGTGCTGATCATCTCCTTTCCTTGCCTATTATTTTGCCCATAATTTGTGCCCAATTGCGTTGGATTGGCCGGGGCGGAGGCGGTCGGTTTGGCCAATTGGTGAGTGTGGTATCGAAGCAGTCGCATTCTGTTTGAAACTATTTCATAAACCCCAAAAAGGAGGGATAGAAAGAAAGAGCAAAAACAACCTCCAAAGAGCAATTCCTAAAAAGGGGGGAGGGGAGGTGAAAATGATGCTAAAAAACTGGGAAAAGCCAAACAAACCGCAGCCAATCGTAGCAATGACATACTGAAAAAGTGACAAATTGAGTGAAAAAACATGGGAGGGGGTGATCAAATAGGGTGCCAGGTCGTTTTGTAAAAAGTGCCACCATGGGCGTTTCGTAAAAAGGCCATTTTTTTTTTAAAAACCTCGTCACAACTTTGCTTAACGCAACAAATTAAACAATCTTGGCATTGTTCGATCCTATTGGTTAGCTCTATTAGCAATCCAAATTTTTAAAAAAATTGATTAAGTTTTGAGAAAAATATAGACCAAAAATGAGTTTTTTTTCTTCTGTTACAACTTACTTAAAACTTAATCAATTTTTTTGAAAATTTGGATGGCTAATAGAGCTAACTAATAGCTATAGGATAAAACCACAATTGTATTTAGTTGCATTTAAAAAAAGTTATGACGAGTTTTTTTCAAATAATTCATAAAAACTATTTATTTATTTTAATGTTTTTAATGTCCCACATGAATAATGTCGGTTGCCCCGAACACCATCATCGCCTGTCTGTTCTGTCCCATGATGGTGTAGCCGGAGAAAATGGACATTGAAGTGAATGTGCCGGCCAAAAATGCCAATCCGAAGAACAGTCCTTTTGTCAATTTTTGAATTATTTACCCTTGGCACTCTGTCACTTTCATCTCACCTGTTGTGCTCTGAATTCAAAATGAAATTTCAACAACTCTTCACCCACTCATTCATTGCCTTTACCTTGGAGCAGTCCATTCGAATTCGATGTTTTCTTCGCACATAACTAAAATTTTCAAAAAAAATAAATAAACACAATGGTTTTCCCACTATTTTTTTACCCCCTAATTGGCATTTTATTTTCGTTTTGCATTGACTGTTTTTCGCTTTGTCCGATGTTCTTCCACACAATGAACATCACTGCAGCTCCGATCAGTGAATATTCCACAATGCTTGTGTACATCACCTCGTTAAAACTTGCTGTCATATGAAATGATTTTTCCCTATTTTCTCAATTAAAAAAAATGCCAAAATTACCCAACACGCATTCGGCCCCATGGCATTTGCGCACCGATCTTTTGACGGTCAATCCGGCACCAAGCAGAAGTCCGGTGCCCCCTATGGAAATGTCAAAGTTTGCCCCTCTCTGTTCGGCATTTTCGGTCGATGGCGCGTCCCAATTGACGAATTCTCCGCTGCTTTCCCTTTCCGCCGATTTGGCCAAGTCAAAAAGTTGCGACTGGGCGATGGGTTGCGCCAAATTGGCATTGCGTGCAAACACTTGACTAAAAATTTGGACAAATTATCTTTCTTTTCGTTTTGGCATTCTGTTGACCGAATTTCGTCTCCCATCAGCGATTCTTCGATAAGAATGTAACGAATCCAAGTCCAAAGGTTAGTTGCGATTAAATGCGCTGTGCCAAAACGGCAAATGACTTGATAATCACTTATGGCCAACTAAATATTGTAATGGGTTACTGTACATCACAGTATAATGGTATAAAATGCCTTCCAATTGCAGAATACAAAATGCATTTGCACGAACACGAACACAATGGCCATAATGTCCAAAACAGTGGCATAATGTGGACATGTACCATCGCTAGCACACAGAAAAACATTGAATGCTTAAACGGATTGGTATGAAAAAAGAATAATAAATCAATTAACTAATACGGTTATACCGTAATACACTGTGCCAATTACGCCAAAAACCACGCAGCCAAGACGAAGGAACAGACTGCCCGCGCTGGGACCGTCGTGGCTGACCTGCGGAAAAAGCGGGGAATGAAAAAAGTGATAATGAGCAATTCGGAAAGGACCTTGCGCGCTTCTTCAAACTGCTCGGAATTGCACTTATTCACAATATTTGCGGAAGATTCGGCACTAAAAAATGTGAAAAATAAAATTTAATAAAATAAAATTGAATTTTAAATATTACACACTTTTTTCTTAGTAATTTCCCAATTTTGCGCTTCCATCGCGGGTTTAACAGAAGCGCACAATAGCAGTAAAGCAGAAAAAGGACGGAGCATCCGTACATGTAAATGCCGAATATCTAATAAAAAAATCATATTTTATTTTTATTAAATTTAAACTTTATGCCATGTCATTGAAGCCCAAATTACGGCGACTATTATTTGTGACCATCAAGTGCGAAAGCTCCAAAACCAAAGCTAAAATTGGGCGAATTATAATTATTATTATTTTGAAAATAATTGTGGGGTTTTAGTTTTATTGGAAGGATAGTAATTTACAGATACAGTAAGCCAAAAGAAAATACCGAATATGGTAACAAGCATTGAATAGAACAACGACAGCCCGCACATCACAGAATTCCTGCACAAAGAAATGTATAAATGAAAATTGCTTAAAATGAATAATAGTATATAAAAAATATTAAAAAATGTTTTATTGGAAAAGGCAGGGCAATAAAATTGATTGTTTCGTCAAATAAATTCTATAAATATATTTTTTAATAAAATTTATTGAAGTGGTAAAATTCGTTATTCCTCCCCCCCGCGCTTATTTATGAAATCAAAAGCAAAAAGAAAAGAAGCTGAAAAATAGAATTACAATTTTTTGATTTAATTGGAGTCACTAATTGACCTCATTAAGTTCCCCGCCCCCCCATTTGATTGATCACTTCGGCGGGGGCAATCATTTTTTGAGTTCAACAAATATTACAGCAAAAACATATTTTTACTCCTAAGCTTTTAATTTGAGCAAACAAAAAGTTAACAAATGTTAAAAATGGTTAATTCTCAAAATTCAACTGACTAATTAACCAAATTAATCACCTGCTTTAGTTAATTTAGTCATTAAATCAAACGAACGGCGGGGAAAAGCGAAATGTACGCAATTTATACGCACTTAAGCAAAGACAATTAATTATTCATTTTCTATTTTAAAAGAATGATTAATCGCAATAAAATTGAAATTTCACTTCGCCTCAGCTGATAATCTTTGAAAATGACTGTTAAAAAGCGGCTTACTTCGCCTCTCCGCTGTCGAACCATCGGTGCCTTTTTGTTTTATTCGAATTGACCGAAATTTGAGCATTCGTCGGAGGCGCGGCGGTGGAGGAAGGCGAAGGGGGGCCAAGCGCAGGAAAGGAATTTTTTGGCTGAAATTTATTTTAAGAAATTGTGCAAATATTTTGGAGAAAAGTTTAATTGAATAAAAAACAGAAATGAAGTGGCCCAACCATTGTTGCCAAAGTGGGCCAATTCCCTTCGTCGTCCGAAGTTGAAATGCGGCCCAAATGGAAGAGCCGCCCTTGTTGAACATGATGATGATCAGCACCAGCAGCATCACCACCATGACCAGCATCATCAAAATTGCCGCTGGTGCTGAGCGAATTTGGTAGTCCAAAGGCAATACTTTTCACATTTTCTGACCAAGGAATTGCCGCCGCACAAGTGAAATTTCTTCGCTAATTTTTTTAAATTTCTTTATTTACGTATATGAAATATAAAAGATTGGATTTTTCTTACACTCAGAAATTTTAAATAAATTAAAATTTTGAAAATATGAAAATGAAATTTACCTAAATTAGGTCAAACAAAGTATTCTCACCAAAAAGGGGGGTGATTCTTCGCATTCTGTTCCAATTTGCTTTTCTTCTGCCCCTTTGCTTCTCTTTATGCTGCTGCTTCCGTTTCCCAAACTCTAAAATTGTAGTATATATATATTTTGTATTTTAAAAATAATTTCGTTATTTTTTATTTCTTATTTTTTAATAATTTTTTAAATTAACATTTTCTTCCCCCAAAATGCTCTCTCTGACGGACGAATGTTCAAAGGAATTTGAGGATGATTTTGAAGACAAAGTGACCCCATAAGGGGCAGAAACTGGACGAGAAGACAGCACTAGTTGGAGTGACGATAGCCATTCGAGAGGGGACAATGTGCACATTGTGCTCCTGTGATGAGCTGTCACTTTTGGGACATGGCAAAGGCAATGGCGGGGACGAAATGTCGCGATCGGAGGAAGACGGAAAGACCAAATGGAGCAGATGATCAAACATCAGCAAGTGATTAGATATTATTAATTAATGAGGGATAATTGGATCAAATAAAAGAATACGACCAAAATGCATCTGTTGAATCAAAATGGTGGGAAAAAGAAGCAGCAAATCTGTCATTTGGAAGCCCAACAAAGAGTTAAATGATTGGCTGACAATGCGCTCTTTTTTTTGCATATTTACTCATATGCTCCAATTGCGTGTCCATGTGAATGAAATGAATGGGTGAGTGATTGGTGCCCCTCCACCGGTGCCCCTCCCCTTGGGGCGGACAATGAAATGATCGCAGCCAATTGTCCGTGGGCGATTGTGGGGGATGCCCCTTCTGCTAATGATGATGGACGGATGACTGACTCTAACTCTGCCCTTCGTTAATATGCATAATAATTCATCAAGTGCCACTTGGCTTGGCCCATTTGGGACATCACGGAGCAGCAAATGGTGTATCAGCACATTCATTATTTGTTCACCATTTGAATGGGAAAGATTGTGCAAATTAATGTGAGAGAGAGGGGAGGGGGCGGGGGGGGGGCGGGGATCGTTCGTCGAGTTGGTGATGGACCATTCACCCCCGCTTCGCCACCTCAATTACGATGATATACCACCTAATTACATTTGTTTGGGAAGGACCCCCCCCCCCCCTTGGCCTTAATTATTTGTATACGCACAGCTGAAGGGTAACAGCAGGGGGAGAAGCAATCAGCGTGCTTAAACAGAACAGTTGCCGAATGATCATCAGCTAATATTAATGTTATAACTTTGAGCCTTTCCCATATTAATTTGACAAAAAAAAAGAAAGAAAATAATGTTTGTTGTTTATATAAATCCGCTGAAGGGCCTAACAAATGCTTTGAACTTTTCCAAAAGTTGGGGAAAGTTCCATCGCATAGCATGTTAATTATGTCACAAATTATTCAATAATTTTTTAATTGCCCAATTAATTATCTCTCTTATCTGAGAATTGTGCTGATGCTGCTTCTCCCGCTGTGCTTTTTCTGCCCCCGGTTCCGCTTGCGACTGCTTCTTCCGCCGGTATTCCTTTAGCATGGTCAATGCCATGGTCAACTGATCAGTGTTCGTTTTTCTGCCCGCCAATCCCTCCTCAAATTGTTGTCGACTGATCCAATTCCGAGTGAACACCGATCGCTTTTGGATGGGCACCCCCAAAGTGTTGCTCCTTCTCAGCCGACTGATCAGCGTCAAATTGGTCGTGGTTCGGCTTGAACAGCTTGACCAAGAATTTCGACGATCACGACGAAAATTCAGCAACAATTTGCCCATTTTCAATGAGCAAAAAATAGGGAAATAATAAAGCCTATGGGGTGAGAAATGCCTGTCTCAGTGAACAAAAAGGACGGGCGCATTTTTATGCCATTTGGTGATTCACTCTCAGCAAAGCCAATGAATGCTGCAAAATAATTTTAAATAATATTATGGAGGCGACCATTTGAACAAAAAGGGCATTGATCGACGACGACGGGAGGCGAAGGCGAAATAAAATTTAGAAAATTTATTGGATGAAAAAAATGAGGGATAGACAAAGAGAAACGATGGGAAATTAAAACAAAAAATATCGACTTTAGCATAAAATCAAAATTTATTTATTTTTTATTACTGTGTCTGCTAATAATTTTATCCGATTAAAATGTCGCACATTTTGGGCTCTTATCACCAGCGGTCAAGCAGGACATCCGACGCTCAGTAAATCCGGTTCCCTCCCTCTCGTTCAAAATTATCCCACCCGTCCCTCCCCTATGTTTGTCCCTGCTTTATCTCTTATGCTTCCCCCTCTCCCTTATGCTTTATCTCCCCGTCCTTCCTCCCTCGTGCTTTATCTTCCCCCCTCATGCCTTATGCTGTATCTCGCCCCCCCCTCTCCCCCCTCCCTTCTACTTTATCTCCTCCCCCCGCCCCCTCCTCCCTTATGCTTTATCTTCCCCGCTCTCCTCCATCCTCCTCCTTTATGCTTTATCTTTCCGTTCTTCCCGCCTTAATCATCTTTTGCCCGTCTGTTGCCCAACATAATTCCGTTTCTCCCCTCTGATGCCGCTGCTGTCCATCATCCCCAATCATCAGCAGTTGACCGTCGTCTGTCTGTGCTGCCTTTCCTCCTTCCATTCGTTCTGTTGGTGATGATGTATTTGGATGTGTTAATTATGCGTGTGTTGATCCCTCTTCTGATCGGATCTTCTTGTTAACAGGAATAAAAGTGATTAAGCGACGACATAAGGGGCGGGGAAGGGATTAGCTGATTGGGGCGGGGGATGTCCCACCTCAGCAGGAAGAGTTGCGCGAGCGGAACGGCGCGAAAAAAGGTCGCCGCCAATTGTGCGAAAGAATGCGCGCCGTTTAGCGCTTATAAAAACAGAAGCAATCGCCGCTGACCGGCGATAAAGTAGCAGCAAACGCTTCTCCTCAACTCAATCCGCTCACCAAAAATGGGCTTCCAACCGACAAAAATGGAAGACGCCCCTTCCAAGGAGGAGCAGGGCAAACGCGAGGCCGACTCGCTGCGCATGTTGGCATTCTTCGGCGTGTGCATGTCCACCGTGGCCACAATGATCTGTGTGGTGTCTGTGCCCGTGGCATATGAACAATTCCAGCAAGTCGGCACCAAAATGCAGGGCGAACTCGACTTCTGCAAAGCGCGTGCCAGCAACATTTGGCGAGAGGTGAGTGGAAAAGCAATGCCTTTTATTGTTAGATAAATTATGTCTAATAAAGAAAAAATTTTAAACGATCACAATAATTAATACTAATTAAATATGCTTTTTGGCAGGTCACTCGAACGCAAGTTTTTATGCAAGTGTACGGAACTGTTCGGTACGCGCGAGGAGCGGGCGGATACGGCGGTGAAGAAAGCGAAGGTGGAGGAGCAACGGGAGGAGGAAATCCAACGCCAGCGACGGGCGGAGGAGGCGAAGGCGGAAGCTCTGCCACCGCATGTACTGGGCACGAATGTGCCGCCGGAGGGGCGAATAACAATGGCCATGGGGGCACTGTTGAAGGAGCAAACGGAGGAGGCAGTGCCGCGGGAGCCACTCCAGCAGGGGAAGGAAATGGCCCAGGAAGCCAAACAGAGGCAGGCAATGGACAGGGAAGTGCCGCGGGAGGACCAAATGGTGCAGGAGCTGGAGGAGGAAAAGCACCCGGAAGAAGTCCTAACGGTGCCAATGGTCAAGGAGCAACGCGTGGGGAAGGACTTAGCCATGGCATTCCGATTGGAGAAGGAAGTAGCCCAGAAGGGGCGGGAGAAGCCGCTGGAACAGGCAATGAAGCAGCGGGTGGTGCTCCTAGCGGACACGGCGCAGCGAACGGCGCATCAATCGGGCACGGTAGCCTTGCGGGTGCTTCGGGCGGTCGTGGAGGTGTGGTTGGTGGTCGCGGTAGTGGTGCGGGGCGCGTAGGATATGCTGGTAGCGGACATGGTGGCGCGGGTGGTTACGCTGGCGAGGGCGCCGGCTTCGTTGGCTCTTCCCATGCGAGACCGTCACTGGCACGGCCTGCAACAGTGGCAACAAGCCAATACACAACCACAAGCGTCACTTCGAGTCAGTCTTCGTTCGCGTATTTTGCATTGTGTTATATATTTAGACGCCTGTTGCGGGTGCGGGCACTCAATGCCGGGTCCGCCTGGTCCGCCGGGCCCTCCCGGTCAAGACGGCCACCCGGGAGTGCCGGGAATTACTGGCGTCCCTGGACAAGACTGTAAGTGATTCTCGAAAATGATTAAATGCAATTTTTTCAGCTCTTCCACCACTTCCACCGCTTCATTATGAGCCGTGCCAAGAATGCGACCTGCCTCAGGTCTTTCACATATTTGTGATTTGTCTTACCTTTACATCGTTTAGAATGGCATTCCTGGGCCCCCTGGGCCTCCCGGTCAGCCCGGAAGGACAGGGATTGCTGGACAAGCAGGACAAGACGGACAGCTTGGCCTGATGGGCCCACCTGGGCCGCCTGGGCCTGACGGAACACCGGGAGAGCCTGGAAGTCCCGGATTACCCGGCCTACCGGGGCATCTCAGCCAAGGTTAAGCCAAAGGAAAAGAAAAGTCTAAAACACATTTTATCCTTTTTAGCCCATCCTATCCAAGGACCTCCGGTTGGTTAGCGAATTCGCCGCTTAATTTCTTCATTATTCAATTTGAATTACCATTCTCAATTCAGGGAGCATACTGGAATTCCTGGAGAGCCTGGCGAGAGCGGCACTCCTGGCCAACCCGGCCTGCCCGGCGAGCAAGGCCTGCCGGGGTACCCGGGCGACGACGGCTTTCCTGGAACGCCAGGAAAGCCGGGACCCCCCGGGGAACCGGGCCATACGGGCGACCAAGGCAAGCAAGGCGGATGCGACCACTGCACACCGCCACGGACAGCACCGGGATATTGATGTCATTTTTATGTTCATATATTATGTAATTTTATACCCCCAGAAATTTTGGCAATAAAAATAATCAGGAGATCCAACCCAAAAAATTTTCAACAACTGAAATTCTGACAAAATTCAAAACCGGAAATGTAATCCAAAAATAACCACAACCGGAAATCTAATACCAAAATATCAGATACCACCCAAATGTCAAAACATGTAAACCCGAACCAAAAAAAGATTTGTCAAGACTTTATCACTTTATTGAAATTTAAAATTGCCCTTTATTTATTCATTCGTTTTCGCTTATTGTCCATTTGGTTCCCCTTTTCTTCACATCACTTGCGTCGTTTGTCCTTCCAAATTGCTTATGGACATCACTTGCGTTGTGTAAATGGCCATCGAATTCATTTGGCTGAGTGTGGGGTCAATGAGGAACTGTTTGATGCTGCGCCGAATGTATTTGTTCAGTGTGATATAGATGAGCGGAATCAGTCCTAATTATGTCATTGTTAATTAATTAACGGATGATCATTAGCAGGCAATTACCCTGTGAGGCAATCCAAGCGTAGCTGGCGGACATTACCACCCAAATTGGAACATAGAAATACTGCATGTACACGTAAAGCAAAGTGCAAAACATGTGCAGAACTGCGATCAACATCACTTGGGTGAATATCTGAAATCAGTCATTTAAAAAAAAAATTTGTCCTCATTTTTTTCCTTTTTCCCACCCTCCCTATCTCGGTCTCTCTCTCTCTCTCTGTCCCTCTCTCTCTCTCTCTCTGTCCCTCTCTCTCTCTCTCTGTCCCTCTTTCTCTCTCTCTCTCTCTCTCAGTCTCTCGTACTGTGAATGATTGGCTTAAGTTATTTTAAAAGCTTTTATTTATTTGTTTTTTCTTTTCAATTCCCTTTGTTGCCCCTGGCATTATGCAATTTTTATGCCAAATTTGATCATCGTCCCCCCCCCCCTCCGCCCCGATTTTCCCAACTTTTTGCTTTTTACGTTGGCTTTGCTTTTTCTTCGTTCAGCGGCCCTCTGTCGCTGAGTTGGGCCAACTGCTGCCGACTCAACCATGTTCATTTTGCTGCCCATTAATAAGTAAAAAATTATGTAGAGCAGCGGCAACCCGAAACCAATGAAAAGATTATGCGCGGTGAAGAATTTGTTGTGGTACTGTAATAAAAGGCGCAAATTCAAATGGACTAAATGTTCTTCGTATTTGACTGTTTACTAGGGCTGTGCGGGATTCCCGGTTCCCGACTCGGGAAATTTCCCGGGTTTTTCGTATCCCGTCCCGGTTCCCGGGTTTTGCTTCCCGGATTTCGGGAAACTTTTACACTGTTAAAGATGGCTTTAGGTCAAGATCTTGTGATTTTTTTAGAAAAAGCAATGAAAAAATCCTCAAAAATCGTCATTTAAAGTTACATTCCGTCAACAAATCAGACCAAATTTTTAAAAATTTTTTAATTTTAACGAGCCCAAAAACAAATAAGGCTTGGTAAAGCAAACCAAACATACTTTTAAAAAAAGAATTCGAATGTTTGTATAAATGGTCATTATTTCAAAAACTCGCGAAGAATGAAATTCTTGGCACAATCTATTCGTAACATTCATTTAAATCAGGGTTCCCATTTGTGCTTATTTCTAAAATTTGTCCTTATTTGGAGGGTTCGAATCGTAGAAAAATGGCACCGCCGGACACTCTACCTTTTGAAATTTTTCAAAAAAAGGACACAAAATTGACTCGAAAAGCATCAGAAATTTGGTCATTTTTTGTGAAAAACTGTTACCAAAATACAACCAATTTTCAAAATTTCCCCCGGCGGCGCCTATCGGCACCGCCGACCCTACCTTTTTCGAAATTAAAAATGAAAAGTCTTATTTCAAAGCCTAACAGCTAAAAAAAATACTGCCATAGTGAACAAATATGCTACAAACAGTTGATATTGTTGAATAAAAATGCTTTTTAAAACTTTGAAATCGCATTTTAAAAAATTCCTTATTTTTAACCTGCCATGTCCTTATTTTGCAAAATTTTCGATGGGAACCCTGATTTGAATAACTTTGGATTTCTAGAAATCCGTAATTGGCGAGCCACACACGATTTGCGATTTTCAGAAAAGCATTCAAAACAACAAATTTTTTGTCATTTCAATTTTGACGAATGAATTACATGTTTTGTTAAAAAAATTTAGAACAATTTATTAAAAATTTCCCGGTTCCCGACTCGGGAAATTTCCCGGTTTTTTCGTATCCCGGTTCCCATCCCGGTTCCCGGGTGCATTTCCCGTCCCGGTTCCCGGTAAAAATCATTTCCCGCACAGCCCTACTGTTTACTAAACGCACAATTCCCTCGGTGTCATCCACGTAGGCAATGTGCGGGTTAAAAAACCAGCCGACCAACATTCCGTTAGCCATCGGTGGAATGGTAAAAGCGCCCATGGCAAATCCGTACAGCAAAGTGCCAACCATCCACCAGTTCATTTTATGCCCTCCGAACAGTTTTTGCGCTGTTCCGTTGTCCCACATTTCAACGCATCGGTTCAATGCCAGAACAACGGAAGTCAGCGATTCGGCACAGTAAAGGCATAAAAAAATGGAATTGTTAAAAAACAGCGAAATTATTGAAACAAAGTACCAAAAGCGGGCATTCCAATGATGTAATTAAAGAGCGGACGGTCACAAAACACATCGCCACGGATGGCATAAATTCCGATGACCAACCCACTGGAGTGGATGTTCACCATGCTGAGAAGGCCCATGAACAGCATCAATTTGTAGCACGACTCGCGACGGTTCTCTTTGCGTGCAAAGACCGCGAGGCAAGGGACGTAGAGAAACTGAGCAATTTGAATTTACACAACGACAAAATGTAAATCAATTAATAAAAAACTTTTATTTTTATATTTAAATGCAAAATAAAAGTGAAACAAAATATAATAATTTATTTATTAAAGTAAAATTAATGGAGCAATTCGAATTGAAAATTGATTCCCTTTTAATTGCTGTGCCTGTTGCTTGCCCACCTCAAATGTGCCGTACAACAGCAAAAGAATTGTGCCGACCAGCACATTCCTACGCATTTCTCTTGGCACCGATTCATAGGCATAGAAGGAACAGTTGTAGAGACGGTCAAACTGTTCGATGAACAACAAATTTTGCATGGAAATAAAAACAAAACAAAAATAATAATTATTATTATTATAGTTGAACTTCGTAAATGGAAATATATTTTTTAAATCAACCATATGACTCGGCTTAATTGGAACAAAAAAAAGGGCAAAACCTCTTGGGACATTCTCTTTTTTTTCTTTGCCTGAGATTGTTAGGCAAAGCTTAACTTTTTCTAATAAAAGGTGTGCCATTGAAATGAAATGGCAATGGCATTTCCTGTTCTTTCACTCAAAAACAAAGGATATGTTGCCCTTTTCTTAAAGCCCCCCCCCCCCCCCTCTCTTTTCATTTATTGCCTTTCCAAAGTGATAACCGATGATGAATGTTTTCAAAATGCTGTTGCGTTTGTCTCATCTCCTACTTTCCAATTTTCAAGATTTTTTAAAATAAAATGCATATTTATTCTTATGACATTATCAATTCTTTTAATTAATTGGGCAATCAAATTTAATACATTAAACAGCAAATAAAGGACGGCTGAACTCCCTGCTGACAATTAGCAACATTACACTTTTGTCCTCGCTTTCATTGTCACACCCAACATTGTATACGTTGAAAACCTAAATTAAAAAAAAACTTATTTAAATTTACAATAATTATTCGACATTATTTTTATGCCGTCCAAAAATTGTTCGGACAGCAAAGCATTGCTGAAGTTCAGCAACGATTCAATGCCAAAACAGTATGCCCGTAAATGCGTTAAGGAATTGTTAAAAAATAGTGCCGACTCGACTGATTATTCGTGGAACCGAAGCCATTTGTTAATTCACGGCAATGCCTATAGGCATCCCTGGTCAATTTAGAATCTTTTTCTCTTTTCTAATACAACCGAATATTTGCCAAAACCTGTTTAATGATTATCGGTTCAGCTTAAAAAGCGCTATTGCCCCGCTTATTTTTCAAATTAATTATTAAATTTTATATTTCCTTTAATTTCATTTTTCACAATTTATTTTCCTTTTCCCATCAACTGTTGTTTTGCCTTCGTCCTTTCATTGCTTTTTGTTTGGCTTAAGCTTCTCTTTTTTTTTGCCCATCGATTTTTCGAGAAGCGATCTCTCTTAAGTTTATTTTTATTATTTTTGCAATGATTTTAGTGTCTTCATTGTCCATCATTGTTTTTCTTAATTACCTTTTTAATCATTACCCTTTTCTTAACGTTTGCCAATGGCACTCTCTCGCAGTCATTCCGCCATTTCTCTCCCAATTGGCCCTCCCCTCACTCGCTCATATTCGCGCCCTTCCTTCGCAACTTTTCTGTGCAGGTTCAAATTTTTTGCAAATTGTCAATTAATTATAATTTTCTCATTTTTCAAATATTTTTTATTCATTTTTCAAGTGGTGGCCATTGGCCAAGCACAACGCCGTGTTGGCCTTTCGCATTTTCCTACTATTACCCGTTGTCCAGCTCTTACTACTTTTATTATAAGCCATGGCGCTTCAACTCTCCCGCGTACCGTTATTATAGGGTTTTGGTATAAAATATTTATAATGTTTATTTATGGCTAATTAAATTTGTTTTTTGCTTAATTGTGTATATTTAGGCCGACAACGCGTGGGACCAGCGATTTCACTATTATACGCCCCCGCAACGACAACCGTATGAGCACAGCAGCACGTACCACGAACACAGCTACAAGCCACTCTATTTGAGCTATCATTCGGACAAAATTTTCAGATTATAAAATGAAAATGCATTTTTATTTTTTTTTTGGTGAATTATTTTTTGTGAATTTTCAAAGCATTGAAACCCATTTAAATGAGTGATGAAAGCGGAAATTGATCCGATTTAAAAGGGACAATTAAAAGAGCAGAAACAGTTGTCGGAGAGCCAATGATTTTTGTGATCACCAAATTCATTCATAGCTCAAATAATCAATCATCATTTAGTCATTTGCGAAGTACTAAAATAAAATTTTTTTTTTTAATTTTGCCAAATGATATTATTCCGTTGATAAATTATCTTATTTATCGGTAAATATCCCCCAATAAATTCTTTAGATCATTTTTATATTTTGTCTTTTGGATCAACAAAATTGTGAAATGGTGTACGGGCCCATCCCGAAGAAGTGCTTTCCGCCCTCCTCTTATTTCGGCCCCCACAATGTGTTCATCGACTCGGATGCCGACTTGCCCTGGTATTTCCATCGCAATTACTCGTCCTCCTACAAGTACAGTCATTTCTACGGCGGCTGCTGGAACTTTCCCTACAGTAAACGTCCGATGAACGCACTCTACAAAAGTCCGTGGTAAAAATGGAATTTCAAAATAATGGCTAAAATCATAATGATGGCTGTCTTTCCAAAGGCTCAATCGACCTTATCACAACCTGGGCGCTGCCAGAGATTGGTACTACTGACTAAGAGGACAGACGGAACTAAAAAAGACATGTTTTTTTTGAAAAATTGTATCGGGAAACGAAGAAAAATCATAAAATATCAAATTGCCTATGCTTTAAAACAAATTTCGTAAATAATTTATTTTTTGCTTATTAATGCGGGACTATTATTGACAAAAAAATATGATCAGAAACAGGATACATTTGTTGTCTATAAACAGATTTTAAAATGTTAAATTTGAAATGATTAACAGAAATTGGCAAGCACCAAAAATTATAAGCATTGATAAAAAGATAAGAGAGGAGAGTCGAAAAAAGCAAGGAAGTCAAAGGCACGGCAAACAGCAATTAATGAATTATCATTATCAGCAGAACATTCCTCCTCATTATAATTCTTAGAAAATTATTTCTTGAATATTTGTACCAATACACTAAAATAATTAAGCAAATTCAATTTTCAATTTGACTGATTTTTGCAAATGGAAATTAATAGCGAAGAGTGGTCGGTAAGATGAGTAGCTGTTAAGAATAAAATGAATTAAATTGGTAACTATGCCCATTTAGGAGAACCCCCCAATAAGCGAGTGCCGAATGGCCGAGTTGGTCCGGCACTTTTTCGCGTTGGGTTGGATGTGTGACAATGGCAGCGGAATGGCCGCCCGAGTCAAAGACGAACGGACGGGGCAACAATTGATAATGAATTCGTCAGATTCACTGGAAAAAGAAATATTCTCGGAGTAATTAAGCTAATTAATTAAGCTCTATTAGTCCATGCAATATCCCTTTAGAAAAGACTTATTTGTAATGAAAATGAATGGCGAAATTTTGAAACGGCCGGCAAAAACGGACCGATTTCCTACGGCACCGTTTTATTTGCTGCGCGATTTTCCGGGTAAAATAAAAAAGAAAGTCACCTTATGATATTAATAAAGAAAAAAATTGACAGATTTGGTCTGTGTTATTCACACCCATTCAAAATGGGCCAATTTGATCACCCAATTGATCAGAGGAGACGAGTTCAAAATCTCAAACCAGGAAATGATTCAGGTAAGTGCATCACAGCCATTCTTCCTGATTTTTTTTTAAATACCACGAAATTACAAATGCCAAAAAGGTAGTAATTTTTTAATATTTTTTTTACTTTTCAATAAAAAGGGCTGTGAAAACAGACGCACAAAGGGCCGTCTGGAGAACATTGACGTGTTAGTGGTGCCAATTGTGCAGACTGAGATCAATGAACACCTTCTTTATGTAAGGAAGGAGCACAGAAAGAATGGAAAAACCAAAAGAAAATGTGATTTAGCCCATTCTGCTAAAGACACTCAGACAAAAGCCGGAGGCAAGTGGCATTTTAGTGCGTGGGCATGGCTTTTTCTGTTTTGGCAGCAAAAGTTGGCAAAGCACCAAAATGATGTCAGTCAATGGCACATTAAATATTTGCTTTTTTAAATAAATTATTATTCAAAATTGAATAACTAGGTATTTACAGGTTGGAATGTTATGAATATTTGTTCGAGTTGGCCTGCGAAATGATCCATTATGATTTGCCATTGGTCAAAAACCCAACGGATGAAACAGTGGCGGAAGAAGTGAACGACAAATTGGAACAGCGGGCACAAGACGCGGCATAAAAGGGAAGAAGAAAAAGAAAAAGACAAACAAATTGGAGCAATTTAAATATTTTCATGAATAATTGAAAATAATTTTATTAAAGGCTTAATCTATTTTTAGTTGAAAAATGAAATAATTGGGGGAATTTTCATTAAAAATCCAATTGAAAATAGACAATACGAAAGTACATATACAGTGAAACCACAAATTAACAACCCTTTATTTGTGAATTGTTTGTGCTAATTCGGTCTTTGTCCATTTGCCGCCTCAGCTGAATTTTAATTTAATTTGTCAGTTAATGAAAGAATTATTTTTTATTTGTTGGGTAAAAGTCAAAAAGTACAAAAATAGTTTTTCGAAAACAAAGTCAACTTATGCCTGATTTTTAAATGTTCCCACTTAAAAAAACAATTGTGCCTTTTATTTTATGCCTTTGACAAAAATAGAAAATTTTTTTTGCCATAAAATTATTTGAAATTACAAAATTCGATCAGAACTTTCTCAGTATTTAAACGGAGATGAATGACTCTCATGTCCATTCACTGCCAAATTCTTCCGCCCTCACAAAATCATAAATTTGTTTTTTGCTCCTCCCGAAAATGCCGCGTCACTTTCTGCCCATTCTCTGCTGCTTCTTCGTTCCCCTTTTGGCTTCAATGCTTCTTCTTAGTTCGCTGCTCTTCGTCGTGGATGCCCAATTCGCTGATCAGTTCACTTCGGGCACAATTATGGAGCCATGGGGCGGAAATGTCGCCAACGGGGGACTCCTCGGATGGCCATACTTTGGACGCAAGAGACGCTAAAAGAAAATGGGAAAAAGAAACAAAGGACGACAATGAAAATATACCAAGATAAAATGTCCATGATTAGTCCAAGACAAGAAATTGTATGGCATATTTCCGTAATGAACACACCCCCGATACTTTGAAAGATAATTATATTGAACAGTTTGCAGCATTTATACAAAATTAAGCCTCATTTTCAAATTTTAAAAAATTAACAAAAGGCGCGCGAATAGAAAAAATAGAAAACCTAAGGGAATGAGGGAGGTACCGAAGAAGTTGACAGGCAAAAAAACCACTTTTCACGCAAAATCAAAGCTACGATAAAAAAAGGACAAAAAAAAAGGAAAATTAACAATTGTAATTAGCTAATTAGAATTAGTGCAAAAGAATAGAAATATTTAAAGAAAATTTGTAATCAATCATTTATTAAATAATACACAAATAAAAGTCAACATTAACAATGATTGTGAATGGGCAAACAATGAAAATGAGTCAATGAATAATTAATTGTTTATATAATTGTGATAATTGAGGATTTTGGTTAGTGACAATTCTTTCTTCAAAGGGCCGGGATGTCAATTCTGGTGATGGATTTCTGGTCATCATCATCACTCTTCACCAGAGGGATTCCAAAGCGAAGCATTTCGCAGCCCAACTCGAACAGATACTCGTAGCACTCCAACCTGACGAATGGAATGCCAAAGATTGTGCCAATTTAAAAATTTGTCCATTCATTCCGCTCACATCATTTTGGTCCGTTGCCACGTGTTGCTGCCGAATACGAAGAAGCCGTGTCCCCGCACGAGAACGCCACTCGCCTCGGGGAATCGGTGCAATGTTTTGATTAGCTGAGGCTACACAAATGGATCAAATGAGCAATTTGACAAAACATGCACAGAAGCTGCTTACGCAAAGGACATATTCGTTGATTTCTGTCTCGATGATCGGCACCACTAACGTGTCCACATTTTCCATTCTGCGTTTGGTTTGACGGTTTTCACACCCCTTAATTAGTGAAACAATTAAGGGAAATAGCATTATGATAAGCCCTCTAGCAGTACCTGGATCATTTCCTGCCCTGCGATCATGAACTTGTCCCCGGGGATCAGCTGAGTGATCAAATTGCCCCATTTTGTATGCGTGTGAATGACGCAAACCAAATCTGATCATTTCGAAAGATGATTTGAGCAATTGCGCCTTAAATGCTGTTTCACCTGCGTTGTCACGGAGCAAATAAAACGGCGCCGTTGGCGTTCTGTCCGGGTCTGCCGGACGCTTCAAAACTGTGCCACCCGATCTCATCACAAAGTGTTCATTCCTGGAGAAGGGCAAATTAAAATCTGCTTTTTTTCCCGATGCTTTTGCTCCGACTCACTCGTTGAATATCTCTTTGGCCAACGAGTTGGACGAGTTCAGAATCAGAAGTTCGCCCGTCTTCGGGCACTTGAAGCGCACGGCCATGCCGGCGCCGTTGTCGCGCATCCATCCCAAAGTGTAAAAGTGGCGGATCAGCTCGGCCATCCGAGCTTTAGTGATCGTCACATTGTCCTTTATATGATAAATGCATTTTTTGTTTTTGTTTTATCGCTTCAATTTGCTCACCGACCATCCCTCCGTGCCGTCATTGACTCTTTCCACGACCACGGACATTTTCTTCCAAATGTTCAGCTTCTTCTTTGCTTCCTCCTCCTTCATTTTCTGTTCGTGCAGTTCCTCCCTCCATCCTTCGTCAAATGAATTGGAATTTTTATGCGTCGGTCTCTTCGTACACGGCGAAATTCCTCTCAGAGCTTTCAATGGCATTTGAATTTGGGAAATGATTGAAAATGGCTAAATTTTAAAATAAATTTTTATTATTTTTTATTTTGAATCTTCAAAATGTATTCACAATTGGATTAAAGTAATGCGAATGTTTTCGTTTTGTCTGTCGCCCCTTTCCCTTAAATACCATTCACCACCCATTATTGACTGTCCTTAAGGCACCGCGCATGATTCAAGTTAATCACCCATCATTTTAAGTCCCCCCCCCACAAAATTAAGGACACAAAACCCAACCCATAAAATGGACTTAATGTTTTTCTCATGCCTTGAACTTTTCTGACACAATGCCTTCTAAGCACATTCTTTGGCAACAAATTTAACACTGGAATAATTAGCACTTTATTTAATGTTAATGGGTCGAAAGAAACTCGTAAAAGTTGCGAACTTTTAATTTAATTTTTTCTATTTAAGGATTATTCCATTAGACCATTCATTTTGGCGAACCAAGGTCAATCAGCCATTAATTGAAATTTATTAATTAGGGTGACAAAATTAGAAATAATCTTTGACCTTTAATATTTCAAATATTTTATAATGCATATGAAAATGACGATTCCGTCCCTTTGAAATAACACTTCAAATTACAATTTTGAAGTTGGAAAATTGAACCGTGCCAAGAATTCATAAACATTTTGCTAAAATTACTGTTCCTTCTAAAATATACTTTTGATTTTAATAAACAATCAACAGATAAATGCTCTTTCTGATTTAAAACATTTGATTTAAAAATTTCATTTTGTCAAATTAATGCGAAAATTCCCATTGTTTTTTGCCAAAACGGGGAATAATAAAACCATTCTCTTTTTTTCTGTTAAATGATAAAAATGATTTCGAAAGTACAGAGTTTTCTTTTTTTACTTTTGTACATATAACCCAATAAATTTGAAATTGTTTATGGTCTTTAGGAGTTCACGTGAGGTCATCCCCCTCCCCTGCCCCAATTTGAACAATAACTCATAATTACCTTTGCCCGTTTGCCCTCCGGCACGGACTTCCTCTTTTTGTTCCTTCCCTTTTTTGAATTTTTCTTTTGTGCCATTTCTCTGTGCCTTCCCCTCCCCACGTCCCCATCACTCGTCACTCTTTCCCTCCCCCCCCGCCCCCATCATTCTCACCACAAAAATTGCATTTCTTTTTCTCTTCTTCACTTTTCAAATTTCGTAATTTTGGCATAACAACAAATGAAATTGTGATTGACAGATAAATCAAAGCATTTGAATGGCACTTAATCAACAAAATAATTAACAAATTCTTTGTTTGGTTTTAAAAAGGTGATTATTTGGACATTTTATGTTGTAAGTTTGTTTGAAATCAACTGAAACTTGAAACAGTAAAAGTTCATGTTCACTTCCTTTGTTGTTTTTTCGGTTGGTTTTATTCGGTCAAATTGGAGGGATTTACGATGTGAAAATATATTTACAATCATTTAAAAGGACTTTCTCTCTTTTTCTTCGTTCACCAGAATAACAGAATAAATCCGGTTAACAATAAATTGTAGTGATAAAATTAAACGTTTTTTACCAACATTAATTGCTTCCGTTCCGAGTGTCGAATGGATTAAGTAGTTTAAAACTGTCTGTCGGATGGCCGAGAGTCAAAATTTGGCCGACATTCGGGATTTTTTTTTACAATGGCATTTTTAACAATGAAATTTAAAACTTATTCTTCAATTAAAGATGAGAAAATGAATTGTTCCTCTCTTTTTGAGCTGATAGTCTGCCATTGATTGATCAATGGCGTGCCATTCTTGCTTGATCATCCATTTGTTCTTTTTCTCCCTGTCATAAAATCCATATTGACCCTCTTCCCCTCCCTCTCTCCCTCTCCCCTCTCTCACACTTTTTCGTTATTTCCCATTGCCCTCCTCCCTCGTTCTTTTCTCATTTTCGGCACTTTTTTTCTCAAATATTTTTCGTGCTGCATCAGCCAATCACACTTTAATGTCACTACTTAACATCTTCATTCTTTTATCCTCTCTTTTCATTTGTTCTTTTATCCGCTAAACAAATTTATTGCATTTTTGGGGATTTAAACTCTTAAAAATTAATATTAAATTATTTCTTTAAACAAAAATAATAGTATTTTTCTCCTTTTTTCCGCAATTTTATTCCTAAATAAATGTATCATCATCCCCATAATCTTCCGCACAACCAGCAACACCTTCTTCACAGCAGCAGCAGCAGTTGACAGTTCAACCGCAGCAGCAGCAGCAGCAAACGGTGGTCGGAGGAATGAAACGACCATTTTCAGAACAAAAGGACAATTTGGTGACAATTAACAAATGCAAAATTAATTGAAAAGCATTCATTGTTTTATCTGCAGGAAAACAGTGACAACATCCAATTGGCCTCAAAGCGATTTCATCCAATGGAAGGGAAGGAAAATGGGAGAAACGGCGGGGAGGAGGAGGAGAGGGCCGAGGAAAGTGCGGCGGATGATGAGGAGGAGTAAGTGGGGCCCTTTTGGTGGACAACATTAATTTGATAATTTGGTTGGACAATTAGCAGCAGGTCGAACGGCAGTTATTCCGACACGGAAACGGTTCAACTGCAGCAGAGGACGACCACCGGCGGCACCACTGTTTCATCGAACGCATTGCACACGATGGAGGGTCGTTTCCCGCAGATCCAATCATTGGCCGGCACTTCCTCCACAGCATCGGCAAGTTGTGCAACGGCGCCACAACTGCCCTATCAACCGCAACACATTGCACCGGACTTTTTCGCAAGAGCCGATACTTCGGCGCTTGAACAACAGTTGCGCATTGATTTGGTGAGTGCGTCGTCATCCGAATGATGCAAATGCTCGTTTTGATTGAGTCATTAATAATAATGTTTTTGTTTGCCTGCTTAATTTTCGGGATCCCTTTCCTTATTTCAGTTTCTCCATGTATTTAATATTTTTAGCAAAATCCTTACCCGCTGAATGTCGCTGCTCCAAATGTGACGGGCACCGCGGAACAATCGGCCAACATTTTGCGCAATCTTCAGAATTTTTATTGGAGTCAAAATTTAGAGATTTTTATGTTTTTATACTGTAATTAATGCATTTTGACAGATCCGTCGATGTTAGGCGCCGGGGGCCAATTGCAACAGCACCAACAAAGTTACGGCATTGTGCCGATGAAGACGATGGAAGGACAGAATTTTCAGATGATGGCACAGCATCCAATGGTCGTTCCCATCGCATGATCAAATTTGCCATTCTTTTATTTTCCATTTTTGCTCAGTTTTCGTTTGGCCCTGCCTCTGTCCATCCGTCGCATTACACCGTTTCGCCATTTGCACAGCAAATGCCGTCCAGCAGCAGTCACCACCCCTTGAGCAATACGCTGATGGCAGCACCACCACAACCGCAGCATGGCATCACAACGATGCTCAACAGGGAAATGATGACTTCCTTTGAGAGGCGTGACGAATCGATTAAGTACGGCATTTTGAGGGAGGGTGTCAAATGGGACGAAAAAAAATTAAAAAAAAAATGATATTTTAGTAATGACAGTGGACTTGGACTTACAGACAGATCGGGAAAAGGCGAGTTGAAGAGCAAAACAATTTATTAGCGATAAAATGAAAAACATTGACCATTTTGAAGATTCAAAAAATGAAAGCACTTCGACGGATGAGAGCGTAAATTTGAGCACCGGGGACGAATTGGCCGACGGTCGCTTGTCCAATGCGGCTGCGCCAATTGAAGGTCGTTTGTATTGATGCATCAGCAGTTCTCTGCGGTGCTAGGACGAAGCACGAAAAGTGCAAGTTGGGGATTTCGGATGACGGGCCGGTTCAGTACGGGTATTTTTAAGTAAAAATAATGTTATATATATTTTTTTATTAATAAACTGGTGTAATTTTTATAATACATTGAAAAATTTAAAAATTATCAAAGCGAATTACTGGTGAAATCTTTTAGGGTATCCTCATTATAATGTTTTACTTAATGAGTAATTTTGAAATGCACACAATAATAGTCAGATAACAAATAAAGGGGGTTTATTTTCGAAAACAATTTTAAGTTGAGTTGGTCTGGACCGGGGCGTGGATTCCCCAGTTTTAAACTGAAGGTATCCCGATAAATAGAGTTTTTAATTTAAAATATGTTATTAAAAAATACCAAGGCGTAAATAATAAAAAAGTAAAATAGAAAGGAAAACACATTATTTAAATGAAAAAGTGTATTTTTTCAATGAATTCTTTAAAAATTATACCAGTTATATTAATAAAAAAATATATAATATTTTTTATTAAAATTAGAAAAGAAATCAATTTATGTAACATTATTTTTACTTAAAAATACCCGTACTGAACCGGCCCGTCATCCGAAATCCCCAACTTGCACTTTTCGTGCTTCAGTCCCAGCACGGTTCTCTGCCGATGATGCCAAAGCGATTTTCAGACTCATCCTTTGAGGCGTTTCCCTCTTTTATGCGCTCCGTTATGTTCAACGGTGTCCAACAGTATTACAACTTGGAGAACATCGTATACAGCGAGGCAAGTTTAGACAAAACGCACCATTACAGTAGGAGGGAATCGTCTGTTTGGTTGAGTTTGTACTTTTTGTCGGGATGTTTTCTTCTTATAATTTCAAATGTAATTTTCTTTTTCATCTTTTTAAGGCCCCCGCCCGCCTCGCCCTTCTGGGCAACATGAGCAAATACAAAATCACTTTGGCAGAAATTGTCCGTCGCGTCAGTCCACCGGAGTGTCTGAACACTTCCTTTTTGAGTGGCATTCTTAGAAGGTGCCAAACCAAATGTAAAGTAAAAAAAAATTAAAAAATGGTATTATTTGAGAGCAAAAAACAAAGACGGGGGAAAGCGTTTTCGCATGGAATTGCAAGAGTTCAATTGCGGCGTTGACTTGCAGACGGGGAGACGAAAGAACGGCGCAATTACAACATTCACCGCACTTTGTGAACGTAAGCAAAAAATAATTTGAAAAAATAAAAAATTTTAAAAAATACAGGAGAATCGGTTAAATTGGCCAAAGACTTTGACAAATTGGCCAAAGATGGACACCACGGATTTCCTGACAAGTGATTATAAACTCTTTTTCCATATAAATATATAGTAAAAGAGCAAGCAGATCATTAGTCCATTTCACCACCAGGGAATTGGCCATCGAAATGTGCCGAAGGGCGGGCGTCGATTCGATGGAAAAACCAAACTGTAAACATTTGTTGGACAATTTTCAGAATGCGAGGTGCTTAAGGGAAACTGTGTTTTTTTTTTTTTTTTATTGTGCAACTCTATCACTGACCAAATGGGAAATTTTCATATGAACAAAATTTAGCAAAATTCTGCGTGACGCCATCCAATTGCTGGAACGGGGAATTGAACAGGAAACGGGCGAATTGGCCTCTCTCACACCGGCGGAATTCGTGGTCCAACAGCAACAACAACAGCACTCAAACGAACCCAATGACACGGAGAGGGATCTGATGAACCGTTTCAAACGTTTTGCCAGGGTTTGTCATTCAGTTTGGCATTTTGTTCATTCAAATTGCTTGCCGTTCCCTTTTCAGCAGACCCATTGCTTTGGAAATCGTGGAATGTTAAGCACATGGCAATGTCTGTTGAGGTGTTTTTTGCTCAATTCTATTTAGGAAAATATTAAAAAAAAAAACTAATTCTTTAGTGTCCTCGGCCATTGCGAATTTACGCTGCTTCAGCAAATTACCGGCCATCCATTGGCACACAAGAATCAGCAGGCACCGGGAACTTCGTGGATGTCGCCATAATTGGCTGTAATAATTTAATTTGTGTAATTTGCGTTGCATTTGAATGCGTTTTTATTTCCACTTTATTTTGCGAGATCGTAAATTACGTTTTGTATCATTTCAATATAATTTATGAATTAAAGGTTTGAAATATTTTACTTAAGGATTGTTTTGTTTTTTGTCGCAAATTTTAATTTTCTGGCAGTCCAACCCCCGTTAAAGGCTGTTGTGACGAAGGAGAAAAGCGGGTTTCTAAGGAAGAATTGCTGTAATTAGTGCAAATAAAGATAATTCCGGAATGCCATCGTGGTAATGGGGTCATTACTCTTTCTTTTCTTTTCAATTTTGTGTCATTTCATAACTAAGGATTTTTCCATGTCAGTGAAAACGGCGAATTTTGTTGTTCCTTTTCGTCCATTTGCCTCCCCTTTTCCTTTTTGTCTCTTTAAAAATGCAATTCTGTCAAGCACAAATCTGAGCGTCGCCGTCAAATGCCGTCCCCGTCGCCCCCGCCTCCCCCCCGTCCCGCCGACCAGGCCATTTTTGCAGTGGGATGTCGTTGAAAAAGGATGCACCCGTGCTCTCCGGGGATTACTAAGGAGATGGACACACAATAACAACGCCGGAGGGGCGAGGGACAGAATTTGGCCCAAAAAGGCAGCAATCTTTTGCTCATTCACCACTTCTCTGGCACTTTATTTGTGCCGTTCGATGTGTCCCAAAAAATAATATTGTCCCTAATTTTGAAATAATGTACCATTTATTGTGAGGACCAGAAAATTACCCGAAAAAAGGCTTTTCAATTGCGATTTTTATTGAATTTTGAAACCAATTTTTCTATAAAGCAGTTCAGCAGCAAATAAATGTTAAAAATATTTTTGGGTTTATAAAAAAGTGAAGCATTTTCCCTATGGACAAGCAGCCGCAACACATTGGCCGTGAATGCCTTGGTGAAAAATTGAAAAGTAATAATTAAAATATATTTTTTTCATTTTAATTTCATCAATTTACGTTTTCAGTATCTAATTTGTCAAATGCCAATGCTTCTATCCCTAATCACCAACATTCTATCGCACAACTTACGCATCACCAAATGCTCTTCCATCATCCGTCGCCCTATTTGCGCAGAGTTAAATTGCCACGGCTTCATTTCGCAATGCCTTCCAAAAATGTATTGATTTTTTTTTTTAAACGGCCAAAGTCATATATAATTTTCCTTAGAAAACCCCTCAAAATTTAATTGTTTAAAAATATTATAATGTCGTTAATTTATGACCCCAAAGTTAAAGTTTTTGTTTTTACGAACGAAAATTTTTCTGTTTTTAGGGCTATTCGTCCTGTGAAATTGACGATGATTTGCCCTCGCCCGATGAATTATGTGCTCAAATGGAATTTATTCACTTGAAAAATGCCCAACTTAGACAACAGTTGGTCTGTGGTACCATTAAAATTTTTCTGCATTTAATTTGCCTTTTTATAGAAAAGCCGTGCCAATGATATAAAAAAAATTTCTGAACACCCAAAAGAAGTGCCGACACAACAGCGGTAGTGCTTATTTGTACATATATGGCATTTTATTATCACAAATTGGAGGATGATTTTTTAAGAAATATGCCCAAAAAATCATAAAATTAAACATGGGCAAAAGAATGAAATATGGAAAATATATGTATATAAAAATGTTGGATAACATCTTAAAAGCCTCAAACAAAACTAAACAAAATATTTTTTATGTATATTAATCTCAGATTGATTTCTAAAATTGGATATGAAAATAGAATAAAAAATGAAATTAATAATTAAAAAAAAAATTAATCTATTCTGATTAAGGACTTTTTTATGCCCTTCAATGACTGAAAATGTGGCGGACATTCTGTGTACAAATGCTAAATGAGTTTGACAACGAAAAGCCATATAAAAAAAAAAAAATGTGTGTTTTTGTTTTTTTATTTTCCTGGCATAAAATCGACTAAACCGGGTATAGATGGATACGGATATAAAATCCATTTCCACGGATAAATCGCTTATTGAACCTTATTTTCTTGCTGAAACCCCCCCCCCTCCCCTCCCCCCCCCCCCCTTACTCTTTACAAAATGTTTTTTTTTAGATTTTTTCATACTTTTTTATTTTATTTAGAACCACGAGTTTGGATAGAGGCAAACTGAAAATTTTACAGTGGCGTTACCAATTAGGACCACTTTTAATGGCCTCATCTGTTGAACTGAATCGCTTCCTTCATTCACAAATTTGTGTTAATGGCATATGTTAAGTCAAAGAAATGTGAGAAACATTTTCGGGTGAATTGGTAGCGTAATTAATTAATTTTGTGAAAGTTTACACAAAGATGGAAAGTAAAATGGATGAGTGAATATGGTTGATGATGAAAAAACTAAATAAATGCCCGAATTTTTTGTCCATATAACCACAGATAAGATTGGGAAATTTATAAAATAGTCAATGAAATGATTAGGAATACGGTAGGAAAGCGTGTGAAATTCGGTACGATACTCGACAAATACTCGTCAAAATGGCCATTCATAAATCAGTCATTAATTATGCTCAAAGTGCCACTCTCTCGGCATTTTACAAGTTATTTTGCTGTTGGTCGTCTCTTCCCATTTCATCGGTTCATCAGCTGTGCACTGACAAGTTGGAGCTGTTCATTCAGTTCCATCCCCGAATGACCGTGTTGTTGCAACTGCTGGTGTTGTTTCATTACCATGGAACCACGAAGGCCGAGCAGTCCATCCACGGCGGCACTTCAAAAGAACAGAATGACGATGCGCCTTCACATTTAAATGTCTGATCACTGCTGATTACCTGTCATTAGACTGAACAGCCCGCAGTAATCCGTTGAATGAGTTCATTTGGTGCTGCTGTTGGGCATGGGCCATTGGCGAAGTGTTATCGGCACAGCACTGGTCAATGTTTGCCTGCTGCTGTTGATGCGGTTGCTGTGGCCGTTGAAAAAGGCGATTGCCGTCGCTACTTCTGTTACTGTTGTTGACCCCACCACCTGGAGCGGCGTTTGGTCTTCCCAAACCCATCGGTCGGGTCGGCGAAGAGGACTGACTGGCCTGGAAGGGGGTAATTAGTGAGGAGTGTTTCCTTTTGCCAATTTGCCCTTTCCCTCTCCCCTCCCTCACCTTCTCCCCGTGTTGCCTCTCCCTCTCCCCTCCCTCACCTTCTCCCCGTGTTGCCTCTCCCTCTCCCCTCCCTCACCTTCTCCCCGTGTTGCCTCTCCCTCTCCCCTCCCTCACCTTCTCCCCGTGTTGCCTCTCCCTCTCCCCTCCCTCACCTTCTCTTCGTTTTTCCTCGCCCTCTCCCCTCCCTCACCTTCTCTCCGTGTTTCCTCTCCCTCTCTCTCTCCCCCCCCTCTTCTCCCTCCCCCACTCGACCTGTTGCTGCTGTTCATCTGGCGACAATTGCACACTTCCCCCCGGCGCAATCTCCTGCTGCTGCTGCTGCGGTTGTTTCAGTGCCATGTGCATTCGCTCTCTCGCGGTGCTGCACATTGCGTCGCCGTATCCGCCCGCCGCGCCCACTAAGCCGCCCAAAACGGCGGCACTCATCGCCATGCCGCCCATTGAATGCCTTTCCCGGTTCATGTGCGTTGCCTCGTGCCCCAATTGCTGAGACCGCTGACGCTAAAAATGGCATTTTAAGAAAATATCAAAAATAATTTTGTATTAACGGCACTTACAAATTGACGCCCACAATATTGGCACACAAACGGCTTAAGCCCCGTGTGAATTCTCTCGTGTTGGTCCAAATGGCTCTAAAGAAAGATTTTATGAAATGGATTAAAGAAAATGAATGGATTTTTGATGTTTGACCTTTTGCGTAAATCGTTTTGGGCAATAGCGACAATGGTAAGGGCGATCATTGATGTGAATTTCTTAAGAGGAAGGAGAATTCAATGGCTGCCATTACTAAACTGCAACAGATTACGCTAATGAGATCATAAAAAATAATGTAAGAGCAAGAAGATTACTGATAAATGAAGAATAATTTTAGGGGCTAATTAGTGGCTTAATTACAAAGAAAGCTTATTAATAAATTAGCATAGGCCCGGGGCTCGGACTTTGCAGGATTAAATCCGTACGCGTCCCGCATTTTACAAGAATGCAGGACTTGCGGTATGGGTTATGATGAAACCAAGGGATCGATGAATGATTGGATCCATGAACTTCACAGAAAAACATAATTAATTCAACGGATCAGCAGTACAGGGACAGGCGAAACTTAGGCTTCGAAGATTTAGGGTTTTTTGAACTTCGTTTCGAACTTTGCCTTTTGCGGGATAACCCTGATCAGCAATTCTCTATCTCTCTCTTTGTTTTCTCTGCTGATCCGTCCTTTGAAAGTGCTGTTGCACGACGTACTGCTGTGCTGCTGCAGTCCGCCCCGTGCCTTGAACCGTTTGCCGCACTGTGTGCACTCGTGCATTCGGATCAGTCGGCAATCGTCCAAATGCGCTTGCAGTTCCGCTTGGCCGCCGGAAATTTTCTTCGGGCAGTAGTGACATTTCAACGAATTGCCAGCTCCGGACGAGCGCTGTCGCCGATGGGAAATAATGCCAACGGCGGACAATGGCACAGGCAAAGAGCCGTCGGCAGTGGACGCGATGGCGTTGCCGTGAATGGAACTGCTGATCGGGCCAGAAGTGCCATAGACGCCGAAGGGGCTCGCGGAAACGCCCGCGATGTTGTTGGTGCCAAACAAACTGTTCATGTCCAATTGGTCATGGAAATGGCCTAAAGCAATAAACTTTAATTTATTTTAATTCATAATTAGGCAATGATATTTTCAATTATATTCATTATTAGGGATTCAGCCCATGAATATTTCGAATAAAATAATTCCTTCGTTTATTTGAATAAAAATTTTAATCATAGAGAATTTTGAAATTAAAAATCACAAAAAGATTGACCTTACAAATAATGTATTTAAACCAACCCGCATAATTGGCCAATTGATTTGCGGCAAAATCTATGCCTTGCAACAAAGCGCCGTTTAGCCCAGCGGAATGGTGCGCAATTTGATGTCCAATCACTGAACAGAAAGAAAAATTAATTAAAAAATACTTTTAAAATTTATGGAATATTATTATTCGCATGTGCGGAGACACCGTACATTTCCGTTTAATGAACGATCGGAGTACTTTCAGCTCACAATGACCGTAGGAAATGAATGAGAGTTAGTTGAGTCGCAACAACTGCTGACAACACTTTTTCATGTCACACCTTTCCGACCCTTCCGCCTCCCCCCCCCCCCGCCATTTCTTCGCCCCCGGCGACCAAAAGAAGTAATAAATTTTATTTTATAACAAATAGAACATTACCACCACCGCTGTTGTTGCCCCTGCTGCTGTTGCCCATTGTCAGCTGCTCGTTTTGCTGCTGCTGCTGTGGTGCGGCGGTTCCGATGTTGCGGCCAAGCAAATTGTTTATCTCAAATTTGAATTCAAATTCAAATATTGTATCAATAATTTATGATCGTTTCAACATCAAATTGTGTAATTCCAACTTCCATTCTTTTATGTGTTACATATTCGTTTCCAATTTGATAATGTACAGTACCAACGCCGCGGGGGATGTGCATGCCAAGTCGGGTTCCGAGTTGACCCCGCTGGAAATGCTTGACGTTGCGGATGGGATGCGCTGGGGTTGTTGCCGATGCTGATGAAGTTGCGCTGCCGCTCCGTTCGCGGCACATTTCGTTTGGCTGTTCAGCGACTGTTGTTGCTGTTCTTCGCCCATCTCCTTTTTGATCCTTTGTTGCTGCTGTTGAACTACCAGGTGGTTGATCAGGCCAAGGTCGTGTTGAAACTGAACGCCAACATAAACCATTTGAAAGGAAATGCCACAAATATTTTTAATAATTTTCATTTTTTTTTTTTTTGTATATTAAAAGAAATAAATTTCAGTAATTAAAGTTTTCTTTTTCATGTATATTACCCAAAAAGCATTCATTTTGTGCAAAGTTTTCTTTGCCCCCAATGCCAATAATGAAAAATTAATGCTAAGGAGTTATCGCAAAATTTTGGCAATTCTATTCGGCGAATGGATAGAAAATTATTTAATTTTTGAATTGGTCGGGGATTGACTGAATGTTTTTTGGCCTTCTCCCTTAAGTAAAAGGAGGAGAGAAAAAAACGCTCTGGGGAGGGAAATGTTTGAATTTTGGTCCCTTAGGTCTCTCTTATATAATACATAAAAACATTTCTGAATTCAAATTTTGCTCTATGCTATAATTCTTCTGCAAATTTTCTGCGAAATAGCAAAATGTGTGACGGCATCAGACATTGTGTGGGAAAGGGGAAAATGCCAAAAAGGTGTGAAAAAGGCGAGGGGAGGGGAAAGCAAAGTTTAATGAAATGCCAATTTGGCAAAAGCAACGCCGTTTTCCCATCCCAAAACTTAACCATTGAGTTTGTGGTGAAATTCTGCTCCTAATTTGGACGGTCCCGACGGGGGACGTAAGAAATAGGCCACTTTCAATGGGTTGTGTTCATCTGTGAGAAAATTATGAGATACAAATTTGAATTTGGCTTAATAATGTGGTGGTCTAAAGTGAGTTTTTGGAAAATGAACAAAAATCATCAGAAGAATAACACCGACAAAAAATTTTGCGGGAAAAATTGGCACATTTTATTGGGGGGGGGGCCAAAAGAGTTGAGCAGAAGAGAAATTTAACAAAGCATGTACAGTAGCAGAGGGATCAAAGATTAGGAAAACTGAGCCAATTCACGCGGCACATCAGCAGTGAATTTGGCAAGGGAACTTCTTTCTTTTTTTGTTGCGATTTGGCGTAAAGGAACATAAAATTGCGGACGGATTCCCTCTGCTGTTCCCCGCCGGCTCTTTTCTTTTCGATCTTTCAATCGATTTTGAAGAAAAAAACTCTGCGAAGGGGGACACATTTGAGGAGGAGAGGGGGGCGGGAGAGGGGGGCA
This sequence comes from Heterodera filipjevi, assembly GCA_039877585.1. NCBI lineage: Eukaryota > Metazoa > Nematoda > Chromadorea > Rhabditida > Heteroderidae > Heterodera > Heterodera filipjevi. The sequence continues at coordinate 5,000,174 of JBDPZO010000006.1, read as the reverse complement.
TGATGATGAGAGAGAGAGATGGGTTGGAATTGAGGAGGACGAAAGAGAGGGAAGGGAGGGAGGGAAGCGAAGGGAGGGAAAAGTGTGAGGGACGGAGGGGTGGAGGAAGGGAAATGGAGGAAAAGAGGGGACGAAAAGGAGGGAAAAGAGTGGGGGACGAAGGGGGAGTCCCGCGGGGAGCACACAAATTCGTCGCCTCCCCTTAAAACGGCCCCCGGAGCAAGAAAAAAAAATAGGTGGCAACACAGCGGCGGAGCAGCGGCGAGGAGAGCGGCTGCAAATAGAAAAAAGGGAGGGGAGGCACAGAAGAGAAAGGATGGGGGGCGGGCAGAAGAGGTTAACGCCGCCGTCGTCGCCGCACCTTGGCCCATTTGGCCCTCTCCTCCCCCCAGGCCCACTATTCCAGCCGGACCACCAGCGCCACCGCTTTGTGTCTCATCACCTCTTCAAATGCCGTTGTCTCTCAGTACCTCTGCATGTCTGTTTCACCAACTATTTCCTCCCCTTTCAAATGCATCACATTTTCTGCTCTCCCGTCCGTTCTCCGTTGGTCGTCCGTTCCGATACCTCCCCCCCCCTCCCTCCCCTCAGCAGTGGGCCGAATGCATTTTTTCAAAATCATGCAGCAGCAGCAGAGGTAAGCACTAACAAATAAGCACATATAAAATATTAAATCCCCCCCCCCCTCATGCTTGGACGCATTTTGTTAAATGGTTTCAAATTTGATTTAAATAAAAAAAGAAAAAATTATTAATGGTAAAATCATTTTCTTAAAATGAGCTAATGTGGAAATTTTTAAAAATTTGTCTTCTTACGAAAGTATTAATTGTCCAAACAAATGCCAATTTTAAAAAGGAAGGCAAAGTCAAAAAAGGACCCTTTTTTGTTATAAAAAATACTTGGATATAAAAAATTCAATAAACTGTTTTAATATATTTAAAAATCGCATGGTTGAAGGTCACAAAGGGTAAAAAGGAAATGAAATATCGAAATTGATGGACGGACTACATAAATGTTCTGTCGTCGTTATTTGAGATGAAAAAAGTGGTAAAGTTGCTGCATGAGAAAGGATGGGGCGGAGGGGGGGGGGGAACTCTTTCTGTCCGATTCATCGTTGGGGCAGGGGGGGCGGGGGGGCTTATTCACCGATCCACCCCCGGGCGCAGAACGTTGTTGTCCCCGCCCCCCGCCCGCCCCTCTCATCCAGTCGACCATCATCAGCCCCATCCGTCGTCGTCCGTTCACATTTAGCACATCCTCCGAAACATTCATCCTCCCCTCTCCTCACTCTTCCCCCCCCTTCCCCTCCCTCCCCCCACAATTTCGCTTCCCCCCTTCCCCGATTCTCTCCATAATAAAACTCGCGCAGCCACTATAGCCAGTTTTTCTCAACTTCTGCTGATTGTGAGCGGAGGTTGCGCACATCTTCTCCCCCCGGTCCCTCTCCCCCCGCCCCCATCTGTCCCCTCCCCCCCGATTTCCCTCCGGCGATTTACCTCCCCTTCAAAATCGCTTAAAGAAAATTTTGGAGAAATAAAAGAATAAATGAACAACGACGACTGACTTTTCGGCTTTGACTGCGAACACAAATCGTCGACAAATGATGGAGCGGGGGGGAGAGGGGGGGAGAACGGTGGTGACGAGCAAAAAACGCGTTTTCCCCGTCTGTTTTGCGCTGCTTTATGGTTGTCAGATCAGACAAATGTTGCAGAGGGAGGGGAGAAGCTAATTTGGAAAATGGATGAACAGGGAAGGCTTTGCGAAAGACGAATTTGGAAATGGGGGGGGGGGGGAGAGAGTGAATGATCCGGACATGAATGAACAACACAGGAGCAGAATCTGATCATCTGATCAGCCCAAAAAAAGAGAAAGAAAATATTAAAGTGACGAGTTTGAGATGAGAACAGCTGATTAAATTAAATTAAATTAATTTATATTTTTAAAGAGAAAGCTCGTCGAATGAAACAATCGAAGTGCCAAAAGACATCTTTTAAGATAGCAGCATTTTACGCATGAGCACAGACATTCCATGTGATCCATCCCCTCGTTTGTCCGGGTTGGCCAATGCTTTGCCCCCTCCCCAAAAAAGTGGTTAATTTACCCCCACCCCCGCGCAAACATTCCCAGACACTTCATTAAAAGAAAGACCAGAAGGCAGATTTATTTTTGCAGCACACATGTACATATGCTCGTAATTTGATTGACTTCTATTATATGAATATGGAAAAAGAAGTTTTCGAAATGACACGAATGCTAATGAGAGGGGCAATTAAAGCATTGGGAAAAAGCATTTTAACTTAAAAATAAATGTGAAAATTATTTCTGACAATGATTTTCACTTTATAATTTGCATATCATTGGCTTCGCCCATTTCTTTTTTTTTTGCTTCGCTAATTAACCATTTGTACACACGTGCCAAGCAAATGTCGTCGCTTCTTTGGCCGTCCAATTCCCTCCAATCTCTCTATCCGCCCACCCCCCCCCCCCTCCATAAATCGCATTTTAATCCTTTCACCGTCGCTTCCCCCCCCCCCCTCCTTCAAAATGAATGTCAAATTCACAGATCCGTTCTTTTTTGCACATTTGGCAATACCAGAAATCTTTGCGCTAATTAAAAGGTATGTGCAGAAGGATTTAAAGATTATCATGGCACTGTGCCCCTTTTTGCCGGTCTGGGAAAGGGGAAATTGGCGGAGGAAGGCGAATAAGTACAAAAAAAAAAAAAAAGAGGAAACGGTAACAGGGATTAACGCAAATTGTTAACAAGTAATTAGGTTAATAAGAATCAATAAACAATACTTTTTTAAATTTCTGATTTGTGATTTCGCCGAATAAAATGAGTGGCAATGTTTTTTTAAAGTTTTCCTTGGTGTTTTGGTTCTTTTGATAATTTACAAAACCATCCGTTTAGTTAAGATTTGTTTTTTGGTTTTAGGTATTACATAAAAAATGATTATTTAAATTTAAGTTTTGAAATTGCTAATTTTTAAATGATGTGCACCTGTTGCTGTTGTTGTCTTTGAACCCAATTGCCAATTTGGTCACTGCCATTGGCATTTGTTGTTGCGTTCAAAATGCCATTGGTGATGGCAAAATGGTCTTTGGTCATTGTTATTGTTGGTGTTGTTCCACAATGGTTTTGTGACTGTTGCTGTTCCGTTGGTTGTCCCCTCTGCTGTTGTGGCTGAGCATGGTACTGTATGCCGAATGTGTTGTCTCTGCGGCTGATACTGTAAAAGGTTTGTTCATCGACCATCGATGAATTACAGCTGTTATGGATCATTAATGTTAAGCTTTAATTTATGGCATAAATGGAGAAGACGGCTCTTCTCTTTGTTTATTAAGCTAATTAATGATTTTTTATTTGGCAATTAACGGCGATAGAATTAATTGGAAATTTAATAGTGTTTAAACTGTAATTAATTCCAATTCTTATGATAATAATTAGCACAATATTGTTCTCAGATGGTGCAAAATGAAATGATTGTTTGGTTAATTATTTTTATCAGAATATTTGTGCCAGTTTCTTCTCTTTGCCCGATGCTAAATTAGTGAGGGGATTAACCGCCTCCCACCGCACCACCTCCAGCAAATTCAATGATGGAAAATTTAAACTGTGCCGGGTGATAAAAGAATAAAAGTGAAAGTGAAAAGGGTCGGGGCGGGGGGAGGGGAGGGGAAAAAAGCGACGGAATGCCAAAATGGAAAACCACAAAAAAGTGCCGTAAGTCTCCAAAATTATGGAAGGGGAGGGGCAAAAGCAAAATAAATTTTCTAAAATAACTACAAATATTTGCAAATTATAAAAGCCATTTCCCTGTCACTTAGCTAAGGCTTAGAATTTATGTAAAAATAGGCTTTTTGTGAATGAATGACGGGAATCTTTCCTACCGCTAATTATTCATGTGATATTCCTTTTTTTTGGCAATTTTCTACCATTAAATGGTGCTGGGAAAAGGTAAAAATGGCAACGAGAAAACTCCTTCTTTTTTTTTGTTGCCAAATATAAAAGAGATGCCAAATTTGAATTGGCAAAACTTATGTGGTGTGTGTTGTGTTATTAATATAAGGGTTTTGTATTCCGTACAATTTACAGAAACTGAATCAATAAAACACCAAATTAAAACGACGCATGCAAAACAAATACAAATTAACAACACATAAAGAAAGCACCATTTGGGGTTTTTTAAACGAATTGAGTAATATTTATTAAAGTTAATTTTGAACCGTTTAACCCATTATTGACAAATTTAATTTAAATTCACTTATGAAATTTGGACGCCAACAAGTGTTGACTGTGCCTTTGTCCATTTCGAGACACTTAGATGGCACCAACAAACAAAATTCTTTGTCTGGCGATTTGTTGACAAACAGTGTGCCATTGATGCACTTTTGCTCGCTTCGGGGCTTAATGTGTTATTCAAACGAATCATGGCACAAATACGGGAAGAAAGCGACTATAAGGCAATTATTGGCTATAAATAAATAGAAAAAAAAAGAACGGTGAAACAACGAACAACTCAATGAGATAAAAGAGGAGGACAAATTTTAATTTGATATTTACTCTCTTAAATTAGGAAAAGTGCGGTGAGAAGAAAGAAAAGAATAGGAGAAAGTGAGGAAGAACATAAGAGGAGGAAGAGGGAAAGAAGAAAAGAGAATGATGAGTGGAAGAAAGAGAAGAAAAGGAGAGGAAGGAATGGAAGAAACAAAAAGAGGAGGAAGAGGGAAAGAAGGAAGAAAAGGAAGAGAAAAGAAAAGAGAATGATGAGTGGAAGAAAGAGAAGAAAAGGAGCAAAAAGAGCAAGAAAAGGGAGAGAAAAGAAAGAAGAACTAAAGAGTGATAAAGAAAGAAAATTTATAAAAAAATAAATAATAATATGATAGGATAAAACAGAGGAAGATGCGAAAGGGTTTCTTTGATCCATTGGTTAACTATTTTTTGCTCTCTTATTGGCAAATGGAATAGAAAGTAATTAGGAAGAATTGAGGAACCAAAGTGAGTGAAAGTCGCTTTAATTATGCTAAAATCTGCTGTCAGAATCTGCTTCATTTGAATGGGTGCCGTCCAAATGGTCCTCGGAGACTTATGGCACCCGTAAATTTGTTCATTCATTCATTACAGGGACAGCAACTGCAAAATATGGGTGGTCAGTCTTCAATTAATATGCCAAATTCACACTTTGTTTAATGACATTTTTTAATTTTGGCAAGCTTTCAATGATTAAAAATTAAATTTTGGAATGCCAATTTGTTGGAATGGTCAATTCCAAAAAAGGGCGTGAAAAGGAAAGAGTCTACCGGATTTGAATTTTTTTTTTAAATTAGCACATGAATTCGAAGTTTCCTTTGAGGATTAAAAGGCTAATGCACGAAGGCGTTTTTGCAGGAACAAACCAATTTACTTTTTTGCACGGATTGTGAGAATAATTTGTTTTGGTAACCAAATGGTCTTTGCTCTTAAATGACGTTTTGCAAAAATGGAAAAAAATTATTTTAAAAGTAAATTAATTTATTTTATTTGAAAATTAAGATTAATAATTCTGTATATAAATTAATTTTTTATATTATGTTTTTCTGCGTTTTCAATGGCCCAATTTATTTTGGTCCCCCCCCCCCCATGAATTTGCTTCAATTTCTTTCACCAATTTAAAAATCATTTATAATATTATTTTAATTAGCTCTTTATCGTCATTTAATGGCAATTTGCACTAAGCAGAGCTTTTGTCGGATGTGAATAAAATGCTTCTCCACGCGGGCTCATTAATTCATTTGTCCGCTCCTAAGACTTTGTTCCCGACCATTAGCCAATTTTCGCAGCTGATCAGCCAATTATTCATTTCCCAATGCTTTTTCGCTAACACCATTGCATAATTCGATTATTTTTTGGTGCTTTTTTTACCCATCCCCTAACATTTATTTGTTTTGCTCGTCCGTCCTTTTGGTCACATCTCTAAAAAAAAGTAATGTCCACTATTATTTCCTCATTGATCATTATTATTTTGTTGCCGTTATTTTTGGCTAAAGAAACGACCGAATTTTTGAGTGAATGGCGCCTTTTGCAGGACCAACGCAGGCATTGTTCATTTGACCACGAAGTTGGCCTACTAATGCCAAACTCGGAAAATCGGACGAATTTCAATGGCTTTAGGCACGAAAAATTCGTTGCAAAAGAATCGGATTTCCGCTGATTGGGGGCTCACCGGCCGTGCATTGTCAGGGTTCCTCTTGCGCTTTGCCAACTTCGTTTGCCTCAACCCATTCTTCCCCATGCCATCATCTGACAACAATTGGCTCCTCTCCATGCGATGGTTGTGGTTGTGATGGTTCATCATTATCTTCTTCTTCATCATCTTCTTCTTCATCTTCGGCATTTAATAGCAATTTGAATAATAATTTTGAAGATGGATGTTCTTCGACGGCGAGTTGTTCAGCAGCAGCAAATTCTGCTGGTGTTGAACCAATTTTTCACGAAGACCAAGCAGTTCAGGGAGTCGAGCAACAAGAACACGCATCAGCACAACACCAAGAACAACAAGCACAACAACAGAACTATGAGCAGCAAGGGCATTTACAGGCATTGACTAATCAACAACAGCAAGATGGACAATATGTACACCAACCAATTGCGCCACAACAGCAAGATGGACAATATTTACACCAACCAATTGCGCCTCCGCTGCAACAACAATCATTTGCAGTAGAAAATGCCAACGGCGGAATGCCGACATATGTGTGCCAAGGCAATGAGGACAATAAAGGTAAAGTATAATTAATATAATAATGATTAAAAAATTTTTTAATAATACCATCCAATTCTTGCCTAAACAAGTTCAGCACCCTACTGTTGCAACAGCGAGTTGAAACGGGTGATGAGGGAAGCTTATGCAAATGCCGGGGTGAATTGTCCCAGAAAAGACTGCCCGGAGGCGGGATGTTTTCACTGCTGCAACATCCAAAAATTGGCGAATCTTATCCAAGTAATTTGATCGGTGCAAACCAGTGCACAATATAAACATGTATAGGCAATCAACCCTTAATTAGACTAGTTAATAGGCGAGAATATTTTTACAAAATCTTAGGACAATTCTGGAGAGTTAGTATATGAAATTTTCTGTACTTTTCGGTTTATTATTAAAAAATGTTTAAAAAATATAATAATGTTATCCTAATTTTTCCATTAATGCAAATTACAATTTACAAAAGCGATTTGTTTCCTTAAAGCATCACTGTGAGCAGCGGTTTGGCGTCACTTTCGAAGTTGTCGTCGGACTACGCGACTTTTCGCTTCACAGCCATTATTATGATAATTTTTTGTGCAAAATTTCAGAAGGAGAAAGGTACGGTACACTCCAAAAACGCTTGGGGTTTGCTTTAAATTAGAGGCCTAACAAATGGGTATTTCGGCTTTTTTTAAATCCTTAAAATTTTTAGGACGCTTTGCCGTGTAAAAATTGAAAAACGCCCAAAAAAAGGAAAAAACCGCTCGAAACCGAAAAACTTTCCGGCCGGCCTCTAATTTTAATTGATTTCAATTTACTTTTAGCCAAATTGCCGCTTTTGCCAGTGCCCAGGGCGTCTGTTTGCCGGACGGAAGCCCGGCAAATTCGAATAATGGCACAATTCCGGCCATGTGCGACCATCAGCAGAAGGAAACAAACAGCGGAGAATGGCACGGGGAGAAACAGCAATGGGATGGAGATAAATGCGCGGGGGAAAAGCGGGGGCCGACTAAAGAATTGGAGGACTATCAGCAGACGGAAGAGGGGGCGGAGAGGAGCGAAATGAACACCGACCAACAGAACCAGTGAATGCCGAAAAAAGTAACATTAAAATTGCATTTAGCTTAAAGAGTGGACTTACATTGTCCAGCCAACTATGACGGCACTGGCTTTTATTGTCACTAATTGTGCCATTTGTATATTTATTTGAATATTTCGAAATTTATGGAATGCTATCATTTACTAATGAGTGTAAAATCAGTGCGGAAGAAAATACTCTTTTCGGTTTCTTTTGCTTCAAATCAAAAATTTCCAGATTTTTAAGTTCTTCTGATCTGGCTGATCTGCTGCTAGTTCGACTAAACTGATTGGATAATTAATTGTTCTTACAAGTGCCAATTTGACCAATTTACACCCGTTGGTTGCCCGAATCCATGCCGCCCGTTCTTCATCCATTGATCGTCTTCCATTTGTGTTCTCCGAATTGTCTGTCGTCTCATCTTCGGCGATTTGTTCGAAGGATATTGGGAAAGCGCCGTCATCACGCAAAAAAGGAGGTCATCAGCGCCACCGCCAAATCGTTCTCAACTGTCACCATTTATTTGTCCCTCCCCTCCCCTCGTTTCTTCTCATCATCGGTCCGTCGCCGGAAGGGATCGATCGTCTCGCTAATCCCAGCAAAATGCATCTTCAACTTTTACACCACTTGCACGGATTGTCTCTTCCCAATTCCCTTTTTGGTTGATCACTCTCGCCTTGGTTATTCTTCTCCTCTCCTTTCTTTCCTTCGTTCGCCCATTGGTTCTTCCGACTTCGACTCATTTAATTCATTTTTACTCGCTAATTTTTGTATAATTGGACATAAAATTCGGTCAACGCCAAATTTGAATTGAATGCCCATCAAAATGGGCGATGAAAAACTCCCCCACCGGCCAATTTCGCCAACAATCGGTTCAATTTCAATGCATCCGGCGGAAGTGTCCGCTTCTTCCTCAACAATTGAAGGTCAATCCATTGCATTTTCGTTTTTTTAATTTATGGATAAAAATGAAATTAAAATTAAAATTAATTAACATAAAAACCACTGAAAAATGTCTATAGCCGACCCATTGGAAGCGAAAGATGAGCCGCCCGCGCCCTACCAATTCGACCCCAACGAAGACTTTTACTTGGCCCCGCCAACTTGCCAATTCTTGCATTATCGTGACGCGGCGGTGTTGGTCGGAATTGCCGAGGTTTTGCTGCTCACTGGCACTTTTGTCACCGCAATGAGTAAAAAATAAAATTAATTAAATTAAAAAAGATTTTTTATTTATTTTTTTTTTTAAATAAATTGCGAAAGTCTAGGCAATTAATTGTTGTTTAGCTTTTCTGCTGCTTTTATTGTTGTTTTCACACAGATTATTACATTGGAAGTCGCCTGGTGGGCGTTTGGGCGCCGCTTTTAGTCTCTTCCGTCCTTTGTATCGCAATTGGCACAACCGTCGCAATGGTTAGATAATTTTATTTATTGTCAATAAAGAAAAAGACCACAAAGGGAAAAATCAGCTTACTTTTTGGACATATACATAAATAATTTGTTTAAAAGTAACCGCCAAAAAGGTAATAAATATGAGGTCATTGATGCCTTTTGGCCATTTGGGGGGGGGGGGGGGGGTAATTTGTTGCGTAATGCCATGGCATACAACTTCGGACTTTTTGGCTTTTTGCCTTTTTTTTATTTTTTGGGTTGGAGTTTTCGCTGGAAAATAAAATTCTAAGTAGTAAAGCATTGTCTCATTTATGTTATTTATGTAAATTTTGCTTCAGAATCAATCTAAAGTTTAGCTGACTTTTTGCAATTTCCAAATTTTTCGTTTTCTGTCATGACTAATTAATTTCAACCAGTCGTTATCAACTTTGAATTCAGTCTTATTAAAAAAATGGACAAATTGTAACAATGAATAAAATATTAATAAGGTTTACGGGATTCGGCATGAACAACCGCAAATGTTGTGGCCTCAAATTTACTTTCTGAAGGTGGAGATCACCTTACTAATGGTAACAAAAATGTTCTCTCACATTATTAAATAATATTTTAATAATTAATTATTAATTTTTTTAATTATTTATTATTTTGGTAATTTTGAGAAGCAAAGGAATATTTTAAGGCGGGTGCTGTCTTCTCAATTTCGTGCATGTGTATGGGAATTGAAGCGACCAATTGGATCTTTTCACATTTTGTCAGGTCATTGAAACGAGCAAAAAATTTTTTTAAAAAGAATTGAAATATTTTTTCCTCCATATTTTGAGTTGATTTTTATGCCGTACGAATGTTTCTTAAGCCATTTTCGATCAAAAATTAATGCCAATTTGGTTTTAGTGTGCCACAAATGGAGCTCAGCTTCGGCCCCATTTGGCCCTTCAATTTGGCCATTGTGTCTTTTTCGGGTGCCGCTCTCTGCATTTGGTTCGATGTGATCGTGCGCGGGTGTCTCGACTATTTGTTGGACAAAGAATATTTTGCCCAGGGGCCACAACCCATTCAAATTGGCGAATACTTTGGCAGCGAGGGAAGGCGACAGAAGGAACGGCAAATGGAAGAGCAGCAGAATTAAAATGAATAAAATGGCACGGGGGAAAAGGCCAAGGGGGGGGCGGGGGAGGGGAAACAAAAAGAAATGGGACACCCTTTTTAAATATTCGAAAAACACACACAATTTATGATAAAGAAAATTATTATCAATTTACCAATTAATTATTCAACTGTTAAAGAGAAATGCAAATTTATTCCATGGGCAATTGACGGAAAAAACAAAGCAATTAGCAGAGGGAAAAGCCATTAGCAAAGTCAAAAACTCATTCATCCTTATTTAAGGGGAGTTTTTGTAAATGAAACCATTCATTTATATTGGTGTAATTCTTATTCCCAAAAATATCCCAAATTAAAAAATGCAAAACAAAAAATGCTTTATACAAAAAGAGGTAATAAAAAAAAGAAACTATTGTTGATTCATTGAATTTCCTTCTCATTTTCTTAAATTCCTTTCCTTTATTTGTCATTCATTCAAATTCTTGGCACAATTATGGCATAGTGCCGACCGGTCGATTTTTGAACTAAAAAATATATAAATAAAAAAATTAAACTAAATTAAACAAACAAATTTTAATTATTATTAGTTGAATTAAAATATTCAATGAAATTGTACAGAGAAGAAAAACTGACAAATGGCAACGACCTTGAACAAATTCGGACCGTCAGTTGGATGAGCAAATCTTTGCTCAGCAAATTCAGTGCTGCCTGATGTTCCTCGTAAAACTCGCGCATTCCAACCCCATTCAGACTTTTCAAAATAAAATTCTAAAGTACTAAATTATGTCGAAAAAATTCTATCTGTAGGACCTTAAGTCTTTCCAATCGGTATACTTCCGCGCATAAAAGGCGCTCGATCAGCGTCATCTCCACACAATTGATCAGATGCGCTTCGCATCGGTTGCGCAACGGCTCGACTTGGAAACGGTCGGCCAATTTGAGTATGCCCATGACACTGGAGGCTGAAATTTAAAAATTGGCATTTCGTCTTCTTTTTGTTCGCTTTTACGATTTGGCGATGCCATTTTGGGGGAGATGGCCTCCAGAAAAGCGCCGAACTCCTCCGCGCTGGTCTCCTCAAGACTCACTTCGCCTTGGGCTCGTTCTAACATATCGACGGAGAACATTTTGTAGAAGACGGGCGACACGGACATCAGATAATGTTTGGAGACGGTGAACTGCTCGGGGCCAACCTTCAACACAACTTCGTCCTCCGCATCACACGGAGGGCATAGGCTGAAGAAAAACCATTCGTTTTTCAGAAAGACGAACGAGTTTTTTTTAAATATTGTAGCATTTTGATAGGATACGGTAGGTACCGTGATTTGTTGGCAGTTTTAAAATAATGATCATTATAATATACTTTCCGATGGTTTGCTGCTCCTTTTTCTCCAACAATCGAATAAGAACGTTGAAGAAGCCATCCGACGGTGTTGCGTTGCCGCCGGCGTTGTACTGAAGCTGTACTTGGGCGCCCGACTGTCCGAACACTTTGACACTTTTCTGAAGAAAACGTATAACTCGAACTTCCGAACTTCTAAGCTAAAGTAAGACAAAAAAGCTGAAATCTCGTTATCCAACTTATTTAGAATTAGGGGTATAAATTCAATTGTAGTCGAAAAGGAATGCCATTACGCTATCAGCGCTTATGAATTCGCTATTTTTTATATATATTTTTCATAATTTACACATCATGATCATTGATCATTACAATAAGACACCCCAAATGCAAAAATGTCAAACCCTAACCCAACTCAACCCGTCCCCCCCCCCTCCCGTCCATTGCCTCCATCACCTGCAGAATGTGTACTTGCTTTCCTCGGTACCATTGCCAAAAAATAACTTCGGCCGTCACTGGGTTTGATGCCAAATCGGTCTCCAGAAGTGCCAATTTCAGGACGCATTGCTGCGAATTGAGTGGTTTCGTTACGGTGAATTCCCTGAAAATGCAAAGGCATTAAAACTAATGAAGAATTTTTATTAATTATAATTTAAAAATATATTTTGTCATGCCATTTTTTGCCTTCCGCCCAATCGCGCGCATGGACCGAATATTGGGGATTTGAATAGTAAGTGTTGGCATTGTGTTGTTGTGGCAAATTCACTGAAAGGCGATGTTCTCCAATCACCAAATATTTGCTGTAAATTTCGGCCACTTTCTTCTGCTGCTGTTCCTCCATTTCTGCTGCTGATTCTTCCTCAATTAAACGTTGTCGTTGTTGAGCTGCAAAAAATAAAGGCAAATTAATTTAATGGAATTGAAATTAAACTTCAAATAATCAACATTAATTCAAAATAAATTGATAAGAAAAATTCTTAGGCCCACCATTACGCCAATATTCAATTGTTAGGACCATTTTTTGGTGGTGGAGAAACCAATGTTCATTAAGAAGCAGTCTAACCCAGGGGTGGTCACGATTGTCCGGATACGGATAACCATTTTTGAGAAATCGGACGGACACGGATATGAAGGCCATATCCGCGGATATGAAGGCCATATCCGCGGATATAAGTGATATCCGCTGGCCATTCGAATGTGGGAGTGTTCATTAATGATTTGGTAATTTGGTGCTTTTTTGGCATTTTTTAAAGGCAAGATTTAGTAAAACCATCTGTTATTGTTTTTTTGAATTCAAAGGGAAGGAAGGAGCCGGTGATGCCGATAGGCGCCACTGGGGAAAATTTTGGGGTATTTTGGTAGCAGATTTTGCACCAGAAAAATTACCATTTTTAGATTTTTTTAAAAATATATTAAAAAATGGGCATTTAGGCAAAAACCCATTAAAAAATAAGACCAAATTTTCAAAATTTTCCCCAATGGCGCCTATCGGCACCACCGGCTCCTGCCCCTTCGAATTCAACAAATTGTTTGATGCTTTTTACTGATTCTTGCTTTTAGAATAATTTTTAAAATTATCATTTTTGCAGAATACGCTTTACATACTTTATTAATTGAAATTTTTATTTGTTTTTTTGCCAAAAATCTGGACCCGGACATGAAAATTGGTGTCCGTTCCACCCCTGGTCTAATCAAGGGACAAATTCAAAATAAAATAAAATTTATTGATAAATTTATGCATTCCGATTTCCCTATTTTCCTCCTGTGTATTTTCGATTGGAACCGATTGATCAAAAAATAACGTGTAAATGTGTTAATATTTGTTTTGGAATAATGCTAAAATATTAATTATATTTTAATTTTATATTAATAGACAAGTTTATATTCATATATTAAGCATATTGATTAAAAGATGATGGAATATTTGACGGATGAATTGGAAATGGAAGGAAAGAATGGTGCAGCAGGAGAAGACGAAGAAGAAGAAGAGAATGAATGCGGTGGATGGAGAAGAAAGGCATCGGCTGAGAAAGAAAGAAAGAAACGAATCGAATGGATTCATTTACGACTAATAATTACATATTTATACAATAATTAATAATTTAATTTGTGGTCGCATTTCCAATTGCTCTGATAATAGTTCTTCATTTTGTTTTGTTCTTTTTTCGATGTTGCTATGCTCTTTCCGTGTTTGGGTGAAAATCAAATTATAAATTTTACGCAATTTAAGAAAAAATGATTTAAAAAGGCAATTTATAAAAATGAAAAATAAATTATCTCGGCATTTGAATTATACCGATTGGAAAAGAAAAATTTAACGAAACATTCATTTTTGACTTTCCCCCCCCCCCCCTCAAAAAAGACCTGTCAAAATGCTGCGTCTGCCACCGGTTGCAACAAAAAGAAATAATTGCACGAGGAAGTTGATGATGCCGAGGAAAAGCTGGATGGGATGGAAAATGACGGAGGTCAACGGCATTTTGAGTGGAAGCCAAAATAATATGGTAATGAGTTGGACACTTAAGGAACGCAATCATCGGACCTTCGCCCCCCCCCCCCCCGCAGGGAATGGTAACCCCATCCATTCATTCGTCTTAAAATGGTGGTGGTATTATCAATTATATATCACAAATTGGCATTTGTCGCCACAAATGTTTGTTGGGGCGATAAAAACGAAATGGTACTGATAAGGGGGGGGGGGGAGACAAAGTTGGGCAAATGGAAGACGGAGGAACAGCAAAGAAAGGTGAAAGAGAGTTGGACAAAGAGGGGAAAAAGAACATAATTGGGTAGGAAAAAGGAAGCAAACGACAGACAGAAAAAGTCCCCCCCCCCCCTCATGATCATGGTCATCTGATCACCTCATGATCATGGTCATCTGATCACCTCATGATCATGGTCATCTGATCACCTCATGATCATGGTCATCTGATCACCTCATGATCATGGTCATCTGATCACCTCATGATCATGGTCATCTGATCACCTCATGATCATGGTCATCTGATCACCGACTCCGTGCTCAGATGACCCATGGTCTCATGGTTTCTCTTATTTTCCAAGTTTATTTGACACTTTATCATTGAACGTGCCCAGAGGGACAAAGTGCACTATCACTCTCTCTCTCTGTTAATAATAACTCAAAAATTTTCATCAAAATTTGCGTCTTTGGGTTTTGGTCAATTTTGATTGATTTGTTTTTAGTTAATCCCAGGGAAAAACGTATCGTATGATCAGTGTATAACTCTATACTGTTAATTTATTATCCACTAATTTAACTTTTTAATGCATAACAAATGAATTGACTGAGTTTGTTACATTATGTCTTTAAAAGAAATTATGTACTATAAAAGGGTTAAAAGGGATGAAATGAATGATTACAAGAGATGGGTGGATAAATTCGATCGGTTTAAATTGATTTCAAAAAATCAATTAAAGGCGACGATAATTAAAAACAATTTTAATGCATTTCAGAGACGGAGGAACTTTTAAATAAATTTTGAGAGATAATATGATTAGTTGAATCATTCACTTCCAAATCGATCATCCCCCATTTATGCATTTTTGCAAATTAATTGCTGATCGACGCGTCATTTTGGAAGGTGTTCAGTGAGTTTGGCGTGAATGGCATTGGGAGCAGATTTTGGACTCGCGTTTTTACCAATTTTTTGCTGAGACGCGAAGAAAGAAGCACCTAAAAAGGGGACGGAACACATCAAAACAAACCGAACAGAAGAAAGACAAATTGGACAGCACAAATAAAATGAATTGCAATTAATTAGCCCATTCATTCTGCTGATTACTTTAAACGCAATAAATATTTTCAATTTGAGTGAATGACAAAGAAAATGATAAATGACAAAAACAATATCTTTTTCATTTAATGCTTTTAAAACATATATATTAATCATGCAATTTAAAAATATTTTGGTTATTAATATTATTTAATACATTTTTAATGAGTGAATGAATTAGCCCACCATAATGTCACCAAATTCGACCAAAGTTTGGCGACAAATGCCACATGGTGAGCCGGGTTCGTCCAAATCAGCTGTATTAAAATACTTTCTAAATTTTGTTATTTCTCTACTCACTGACAACACAAATTGCCTTAGGACAAAATTTGGCTGGGCCCACTGCTCCAATTGCGGAACATATCACTGAAATTGGGCACTTTTTTCATCTTTTGTTTTGTTTTTGTCGAATTGTCCCACCACTCCTTTCGGCACAAATTGTCGCGCCGTAAGAAGCATTTTCCACATTTGCTGAATTCAATGAAAAACATTTTCATTGTTACAATAAAATTAATTTCCTTTACCTCCTCTGAAAATCTGTCCGTCTTTGTTTAAAATGGCGGCGCCCACGGCAAATTTGCTGTAAGGGATGTAAGCATTGCGCTGTGCAATTTCTGCTTCGGCGATAAGCATTTGCTCCTCCGTCGGACTGATTGTGCACTGTTGTTGTTCTTGCTGATCACTTTTCATTTGAAAGACGGCAAAAAAGAGGGGGGGGGCAAAAGAAAGTGCCAAAGAATGAATGAACGAAAAGATGGCAAAAAAGCACAATTTAATGAATGGTTGGTCTTATCAAGTTATAAGTGAATAACAAAAATTAGTTTCAAAATTAAAAAAAGAAAATAATAATAATTTATATGAATAACATATTTTTTCTCTTATAAATTATTTCGTCCTCTAAAATAACATATATTTATTTATTTATTATTATTCCCCACTAAAAATGAAAAAAAAGAAATGCAAAACAGTAAAAATAATTATTCCTCAACGATGGTTGTGTGAGTGACATCGATTGGATGAATAATGTCTGTAAAAAAACACCACACTATGAATTATTCTGCAATGACTGGGCAAAATCCATTGGACGGAAAGAGGCAAAAAGAAGTGAAGGGAAGGGCAAATAATAAAACAAAATTATAATTAATAATTATATAAATGAAAAAAACAAAAAGGCATCGTCAGAAAGATTAAAGCGGAGGATTTTCAAATTCCATAAGATAAACGGCGGAAAGTGATACTTTTAAAGGAAAGGAAATAACGAAAAAAAAGAAATATCACTTCCTTTTTTGAGTTGGTCATCGGTTGCTGCCAAACACTTTCAGTCGATGGACTAAATTAAAAATGAGAAAATCCGACTGATCGATGCTTATAAATGTTGAGCACCTCCGTAATCAATCAGTCGCTGCTCTTTTTGATTTAACAGTGCAAATGCAATTGCTTGATCACTGCAACAGTTGGCCAATTGGGGCGAATCCGCCGGGGAATGCCGCTGAATTTCCTCTTCCATGCCGCTAATTTTGGCATTTTTGGCAATCCGTGAAAAGAGTAATTTAAAATTGGCGTCTACGATGAGTGGGCGTGATTCCTATGGGCAAGGCAGGTATGGGAATACAAAATTTAATACCGGGATAAGGTAAATGCATTTCCCCTTTCCACCTGATCAACAGGGTCCCACAGGGCAATTCCGCGCTTCGCGGCACAATCGCCGATCATTCGCCCCGCGGGGCCATCGGTCAATGCGTAGGACAACCGAAAGGAGTCCGAACAATGGGCAGCCAAAAGACGGAGTGAATGTTGGCTGAAGATGAGCGGGCTTTGTCCGGAGGAAAGCGAAAATTGAACAGGCCAATTTGAAAAAGAAGAAAGAGGAAAAAACCGCGAGAAAACAGAACGCCAAAAAGGCCTAAAAATGCGAATATTAGTTAAATTTTAAATTAATTGACTATTTGGCTAGCGACCCGAATTTAAAATAAACAAAGATTTCCGAATGATTAAGGCACAACAAAAAGTGGCTTCAGTTTAAAAAAACAGAACTCATAAGATTAGTCAACTTAAGCTGGGCCAAAAAACTAAATCCTAAGCCTACAATTGGTGCCTGTTCAAAAAAACCCTTTGAAATTCGGCTATTCGATTTCGGACTAATTATGCATTATCCATTTTCGGATCTTTTGACTTACTGACCGGAAATGCCATTAGCCCACCTTTGGATTTGCACTTTTCGTCCTACAATTATCGTACCATTCTGATCCACTTGACTCAAAAGAAGGCGCAGATTTTCTAAGTGCACATAACTAAAACTTTATTTTTAATTGCTTAATTTTACACATTCTACAATTTTTTTTTTTTTAAATATTTATATCAAATAGCAAAGCACCTCCGTCCATCGGTCACAACTGTCCAATTTTTGCCAATTGTTTGCCCATTTTCCGCTTCATTTTGGTCCATTTTTGACAGTAATTTTATCAAATTGCTCATCAGAGTCCAATCGCCCGGTCTGAGTTTGGCATTGCCCTGCTGAATCAACAAAATACGCATTGGAGATGGCAAAAAGGCTAAATGGCAACACATACAATTTGTATAAACTGAACACAATGCCAATAAATTGTCCATTTTGATGGATGGCCGAATAAATTAAAAAAATTTTTTCAAATTTAATTTTCTCACCGCCAAATCGCTGCTGCAATTTTGAAGAGTCGGTGAAGAACAGAGCTAAAATATCTCGCTTAAATTAGCAAAGCTTAAACAGCTTTAGTTTTATTTGGCTCACTTTCGTTGCATCTCTTTGTCCACGTGTCTCTGATGGCAACAAAATTCTTTTCTGCCCATTTTTGTTCGCCCGATTCCAATAAAACAACGCAACGGATAAAAGGCATTATTTTCTCATTTTTATTGTCAATTCTCAATAAATGTATTGGCAATTTCGAGTAGAAAGTGACTAAAAATTATGTTAAATAAATATGTACATAATTAGGGCCAGAGGTCGTAAGCTTGTTAAACTTTTTCCTATTTTTTCTGCTCATTTGCTATGAAGGGTCTCAAAAATAACATTACTGCGTTAAAATTTTTTGATTTTGTTAAGGTTTTCAGGGCATATAAATGCATATTTTGAGGGTTTTCGAGAATAAAGGCATATTTCGCCATTTTTGCCTTTTTAGAGCATATTTTGCAATTTTTTGGGAAATTTCCCTAAGAAAAACGCAATAAAAAAAGAAAAAAGTGCACCTAAGAATTAATTTTTGTGAAATTTTCAAAAAAGAACCCTATAAAAACGAAAACTTTGAATTGCGAGAAGTTTTGGTAAATATTTTGAACATTAAAATTCATCTTTAAAAATATTTCTTAAAATATTTTTAGATTTTTGTAACTCTTTTCACAAAGAACAAGTTACAAAGTCCTAAAGAGGCAGAGACCGGGGGTGCCTTTGAGAAAATTTTTGTTCAAGCAAATCGTTTCAAAAAACTCAATGTAAATAAAACTAACCAAAATTATGAAAAGAACAAAATACGGTTGAACGTGGTCAAATTTGTCCGGACCCGGATTCGGGAATTAGACCGGACAAGATTCCGGGATTAAAAATCCTGTTTTTTACGGACTCCGGATCCGGGTCCATTTTTTAGAGCTTACAATCTCTGGCCGGCCCTATACATAATTAATTACTTTTTTATTTTTTACTTTTTGGCGCATTGTTTTCCGTAAAATCGACGTAAATTCGAATTTTATTGTTGAACAAACTGATGCAAATGCCAAGGAAAACACCGACGGCAATGCCAGTGAGAAGTGAGTGGGGGGAGCGAAACTTACGCATTATTAAAGAGGCATTTGAAAAATAATTAAAAAAAGATGCTGCTCTGATTTATCAATTCATAAAATAATTAATTTATTAATGATTAATGCATTCATTTACTTTATTTTCTATTTGGTAAAGTTATGCATCCGCTCATTTTCTTTGTCCAATCGATGGGATTGGGTGAGTTTTGTGGGTGAATGTGTTGTGTTGCACCCCATCAGCGAGAGGAGAGAGGGATTTGGGGGAAAGAAGAGGGAGCAGCGGATGGGTAGGGAAGCGGGGGGGGGGGGAGGGGAGATGAACGGAGGGGAGGGAGCTATGGTTGGAGGGTGGAAAAGGGGGGATGAGGGGAGGTGGGGCGGGGGAGGGGGATAAACAGAGGGAGGGAAAATGCGCATTTCTTGGGGCTGAGTTACAGTCTTGCCCTTACCAGTGCTTATTTCAGTCCCGGTTAATCGCGTTCCTACCGGGATGGCCGGGATTCCGATTTTTCAAAAAACGGAACGGAACCGGAATCAGAAAAAGCCGGGATTCCGGGACCAGTCCCGGCCGGGATCCCGCCGGTCCCGGCCCACCCTAGTTTTAACTTTGTTAACCCCCACCATTCAGATGTAATTGATAATTTGGTCTCTTTTCATCGCATTTGCCAATTGTTGGTGAGCCGAAGCGACTCCGAGCAGTTCAAAAAGACCAAAATTGACATTATGACGTTACTGCTGATCAGATAGATGCAATTGACCCTCATGGCGCTTTCAGCGATGCGATAAATCAGCAGAAGAAGACGCTGTTGTTGCTCCTGATCAGGGGTGGGACACCCCCCCCCCCCCCTTCTTTTTGCAAAACCCTAACGACCTTATTTTTTTCATAACCCAATTTATTCTTTAGAATCAAAGTATAACACAACGAGACAATAAAAAATTATTTATTACGGAGCACTTTATATTTTTTTTCCAAATATTCAACGTTGACCACTACGTAAAATTTTGGAGATGTGAAAATAAGCGTTGTTTCGGCTCCCGAGCCCAATTACAACTCCTTTAAACGATTCAATCCTCCTATTCTTTTTAATGTGCTGACGAGCAATAAATGAAATTAAAGCATCTTCGGCTGTACCACCAAATTTCGAACTATTTATCACCCTCACACCTACAAATACTACCAAAGAAGTGCCACTGAACTTAACTGTTTTTGCTGGCCGACTGGAATTTACAATGAAACAGGGCGTAATGGACAGCAAAGTCGAGTTAATAGTGATTTATAAAAACAAAAATGAATTCATTCCATTTGTGCGACATCCACCAATTTCCAAAATTGACCATTTCATTTCAATCAGTGGATTTAAGGCTAGACTATGGCAAGAAATATTTAGCGAATCGGCATCATTGTATTACCTTGCAAAAAGAAGGGGGGGGGGTAGGTTTTCAGAAAAAACTAGGGGTGGTTAGGTTTTAAAAAAATTGGAATAATATTAAAAATTTATAAAATTTATAAGGCTGGTCCGCAGTTGAGCATTTTTCCATTGGTCCGCAGTTGTCGGTCCGCAGTTGAGGTACACCCCGCGGTCGCGGATCGCGGTTCAAATTTGCCGCGGTCGCGATACGCGAATCGCGGGAAAAAAAAAGCCGCGATACGGCATTTTTAGCAAAAAACATTGCTTCAAAAATAACTTTTTTAACCAAAAATGCCGCGAATCGCGGTCGCGGTTGAAATTTGCCGCGGTCGCGATACGCGAATCGCGGAAAAAAAGCGCCGCGATACGCGGAACGCGGCCGCGAATCGCGGTCCGCGTCCCACCCCTGCTCCTGATGAGCAGAAAGAGCGCCAGCGGAGATCGGCATGCGATACCCTCGTGGCCAAAGTGACCGAGGACAAAAGGGACGCCTTCCGGCATTTTGGCTCCACTATTCAACTTTGTGTAATGATCAAAATCTCAATATTTGCATTACCATTCAATGGGAAAAATGATGAAGCATTAATGGAAAAAGTAAATATGAGAAAGAGAGAGAAGATGCCAGAGAGAGATATAGGAAGAGACAGAGTGCGGGAAAGAGACAGATATAGAAGGAATAGAGCGCAATCTTATTTTAGATTTCGAACATTTTGAGCCCTGGCTTCCGCAATCCTCTCCAAACTTAAAAATTTGTCTCCCTAATACTTCGGGTTAGGTTAGTGTGGTACCCTAATGACCAACTCGAAGGCGTGAAAATGATGGTAAGAAGCCTGGAGCAAAAAATTCTCTGTCGGATAACACTACTTATAATCAAGTTTAAGACATAATTCGTCTCTCCAAAATGACACCAATCCGTGAGCTTAAGGGCAGATATAATTAAAGACACAAATTATCAGCTGGCAATTCTTCTGAATTCGGTAAAAGAATGTTAAAATTGCAATAACAACTATTTATTCGCCAATATCGACAACAAAAAATCAAATTCTCAACAAAAAAAAACACATTAATATTATGATCAAAATGCCGATCTTTTTTCCACATCTAAACAGTAATCATCACCTTACTTAAACCACTTAGAACGTCCGATGAAAAATGTCCCGACAATGATCGTGACAACCGTAGCTCCCAAAAACTGAAAATAAGTTTTACTAATCGCTTGTGTTGATAGCAAAAATTTTGGGCACAAATCCACCATGATGGAAGTAGAAGGAACCAAATGGATTGTGTTTCTTATTCCATTTTTGAAATTATTGAATTTTTCCCAATGGGGCATACCCCGTTCCGGGTCCCTTCCCTTTATATAAAAAAAAAAAAGTAATTTTTCTCACCCATTGAAAAAGCGATTCCAATTTGTTGATTTTGCGCTCAATTCTTGCCATTTTTTCCTTAATAATGACACACGTATTATTTCTCAGTACAGGTTTTTGGCGAATATAAATTCACATATGCACAAGTGGTCGGCCAGCGCAACCCCCGTACCGAAACCCCATCGAGACATAATTCCGCCGGGAAAAAATAGCCAAAAAATCTATTTCATACAAGTTTTTTTTTAATAATTAGATATTTTGGCAGTTTATTTAGGTTTACCTTATTCCCACTTCCTTTTTTGTTTTGTTTATTAATGCATTCGTAAATTTTACGTCCCCTCTCCGTCAAGAAAAAGACTGGCTAATTTAAATTAATAAAAAACGAGGGAGGAGGGGGGGGGGGCTGGTCGGGGCTGGCCAACCTCTTGTACATTATGCATACACTATTTATAAAACTAATTTTTCATAACATGCGAACTCACTTCGTTGCTTCTCGCCTGCGATTCCATCCACAAGTCGCCTAAAAAGTTGCATTAAATAAAGTACACAACAAAAACTCTACCGAACGATTTCAACAATGACGGCAACAGATCAACCAACGCCTGTGCCAAAGCATTAGATGTCAGCTGATTCTGTTGAAGTTAAACATTTGAAAAAGACTGATGTTCGCTACGCTCTTATAATACTATTACACGCATATTTTTGCTGAGAAAAATAGTGATCGACCTATTCTAAAAGGCATACCTCCAACTCGTGAAGGATTTTTTGAAGGCTGAGTTCAAGTTGACGCATGCGCAACAGGGCCGCCTGCTGAACCGCATAAGCGTGGTGTGCCGTTGTGCCACCCGAATTCGCCGTTGAAGCGGAGTTGGAACATTCGCCGTTGCCGTCACCAACTGTGGCGCCTCCATTTGCATTAATTGCAGCCAACAATTCAGCTGCGGCGACGGTGCCAGTCGATTGATTCATCCCCTGTGCAAACACCGCATTTTCTTGCTAAGAAAATAGTGATCGACCTATTGTTAAAGGAATACCTGATGACCGCGAATGGTTTTTTGAAGTTTCGCTTCAAGTTGATGTATGCGCAACAGGGCCGCCTCCCATTCCGCCTGCTGAATAACATAAGTGTGTGCCGTTGTGTCAACCGAATTCGCCGCGATCTAAGCGGCATTTTCTTTTTTGGTGTCAATCTGCAAAATATAGTTGGATTATAATATTCAGTTTCTCAATTATTTCCCAGTATATTTGTCTTTTTGATTGCCTACTGCTTAGAACACCCCAATATCCTCTGTCGGAGAAACGATAATTGGTTATGCTAAGAAAATTAAGCGTCACAGGTGTTTTAGCATAGTTTTAACGGTCTTGTGTCTCCCATAGTTTTAATTACCAATTTTTCGTGTTCTGCACTTTGCTTCTTCGCACGATTGAGTTCATACTCATTTCCTTCTTTGGACATTTTAAAAAAATGTGTATGCTAAAGTTGGATAAGATTAAGGTATTCAAGTAAGCGTCATAAGTAGGGCTCGGAATTTAGGGCAAATGCTTTTTTTTTTTTGCTGACTTGGGATGAGCTAATACGCACGAAAACGCATTTCTAACTTGGTTAGAGACTTCTACGATGATTTTTATAATGCCTTTTTCCCACCATTTGGGATTATTATGCCTTTTTTGCATTTTTCATGCCTTTTTGGAATTTTTTGTGCCTTTTTTCGACGCCTTTTTGGCGATTCTTTGTGCCCTAAATTCCGAGCCCTACTCATTATGGGTGGAGGAGAGAAGAAGCGCAATGGACGAAAGGAAAGTCAGTTGAGGGGGAGGGCAGAGAGAAATATAATGAGCGCATAATGACTACTAAAACCAACTGACTGCACAGTCAATTTACATAGTACAAAGATCCAAATAGCAACAAAAAAAAGGAATTTGGATGTCTAATAATGATGCATGATGTGATGCAAAACGGAGACATTAATAAAGGTCGAGCGGGGGTGGGGGGTAGGGGAACCGAACGTTTTTGCGCGGACAAACATATCCAAAAGTGTAAGCGGCTTATTTCCTTTCTTTTGGATGCTTTCTTTATTGGATAAATTTGAAATTTGAAAAGTTCGGCGCAACTGGCGATATATTTTTTCATTTTTTGTCCAAATTAAACCGCCTCCCCACGAAATGTCGACTCCACGAAATGTCGATTCCACGAAATGTCGACTAAGCTAAAAATCCACGAAATGTCGACTAAGCTAAAAATCCACGAAATGTCGACTCAGTCAAAATTCCACGAAATGTCGACTCGACTTTTTGTCGACTCACCCAAAACTTATGTTCAAAAAGTCATTCCCATTTTTTTCGAACTTAATTAGACACCTATTTTGAACATCGAACCTCGCGGCGATTAAATTATTCGAAAGTATTCGGTTTTTGGCCGAATCGACATTTTATGGAGTCGACATTTCGTGGAGTCGACATTTCGTGGATTTTTGGCTGAGTCGACGTTTCGTGGATTTTTGGCTTAGTCGACATTTCGTGGAATCGACATTTCGTGGGTGCGCCAATTAAGCAAATTATGTATTATTCGAAAGCGTTTGTTAAGAGCTATCAATCTGTTAAAGTTTGGGCCACTGGCTTTTTGAGCGCCAGAATTTTTCAAAAGTTTCTATTAAGGAACAAATTGGACAATAAATTTTCAGAAAAATTTGTAAAAAGTAAAAATTTAAACAAAAAGAATTTTTTTTTGAAATTTTCGGACAGCATTCTTGTGACCCTGCTTAATAATGTTCCTTCACGCCATATTAAAAGATTGTTGAAAAAATTCTGGCGCCCAAACACCCTGTACCCGTCAGTTCAGCGCTGACCTCGCAAAGATTATGGCATAATTTGGTTAGCTGTCATAACATTCGACATAGCTAAAATGATAACTAAAAAAATGCCAAAAGAAAAACCACAAAAATTTTAATTATTTTATTTTTGCACTTTTTTGGATGGACGAATGAATCGTTTCCGGACGAATCTTCATGGCGCCAAAAAATAAAGATTTTGAAAAAATTCATCTAAAAGCAAAAAAAAAAAACAGAATTTTTTTTAACTCACAGGGGAGAGCCGATGGTGCCGATAGGCGCCACCGGGGAAATTTTTTGGAATTTTTGTCTAATTGACCTATCAAAATCATCAAAATGATGATAAATCATCTCATCTGGGAGGCCTGGTTTAGTTACCTCTGAGAAAAGTTATACTTATTCTGTGCTGTACGCCTTCCTTAAATTAGAGCTCTTTTTGGAATCAAACGACCCGTACCGAAAATATGTGTCAAAGGAAGAGAGTGTGAGACGAAAAACAATTTCCACTTTTCTACAGTATAACATTTTCTCATTTTGGCGCACTGTCAATCATTTTATTTGAACACTCCGATAGGCAAAACTTTTGATGAATACGCAATTTAATCATCAAATTTTCACCAAAGAAAAAAAATAATCTCTTTATCAATTAAAGTGTTTTTTTATTTGTGTTGTATATGTATTCGCACGCAATTCAAGTTAAAACCCAGAAGTATTGACCAGAAATCACAGATTCTGCAATAAATCATTCATAAAATTTGGTGTTACTTTCGAAATTAAAACCAGTAATTTTAATTGAAAGATTACCGTAAAAATTCTAGTGATTCTTAGGGGTGCTAGGTCGTTTGTTAAATACCGCCACAATGGGCGTTTGTTAAATCCGCCATTTTTTACAAATTTTCCGAACATAATTCGTCATAACTTTGTTCAAACTCAACTAAATTAAATAATCTTGGTATCATCCGATAGCTCTTGATTAGCTCTATTAGCAATTATAATTTTAAAAAATATGATTAAGTTTTAAGAAATTTTTGGCCGTTAAAGTGAAAAAAATTGATCTTTTTGACCATATTTTTCTTAAAATTTAATCAAATTTTTTGAAATTTGTTAGTTTAATAGAGCCAATCAAGAGCTATCGTATGAATCTAAGAATGTTTAATTTGGTTATTTTTGAACAAAGTTATGACTAATTATCTTCGAAAAAATCAGTAAAATGGCGGATTTAACAAACGCCCATAGTGGCGGTATTTAACAAACGTCCCACCACGATTTTTAGGGCACAGTCTCTGCAATAACCAATCATAAAATTAGGGGTTACTGTCGAAATCACCCGAAATTACTCATTGTCTGTTTAATTTTCTTAGGTGAAAATGTAATTGATTTTTGAAAACCTAACCCCCTACTGAAAAACTACCCCCCCCCCAGTTTTTTTGTAAATCTTACCCCCCTAGTTTATCAGTAAAAAACTAAAGGTTGTTTTCAAAAAACTGGGGGAGGGTAGTTTTTCAGTAGGAAGGGTTAGGTTTTCACAAAAAAAATAAGGCTAATTTTAAAAAATAAGTATGATTTTTATTTTTTTGGCTTGGGGCCGAAACGACCCCGGTGCCGAAACGTGCCCGGGGCCGAATCGTGGGGGCCGAAACGACCCCGACTCTCACCTGACACGAGCGGCCGGACGTTTCGCCAATGACCGTTTCGACAATATTTTTGAAAATATCTCATTTGATCACAATGGCAATTAAAATAACAAAAAAAATTCCTATTTAACTAAAGAAGTTAAGGGGTTTCAGCTAGGGTAGTTCACAGTCGGTTAACCGAACCGAAACCGGCCTTTTTGGGCCAAAAAACGAAACCGAAAACCGGGGTTAGCAAAACCGGCCTAACCGAAAACCGAAGGGGATCGGTTTGTCGGTTTTCGGTTTTAAAAAATACACCCCTAATGATGGGATTGTTTGGATAATTAAAAATAAAGGACGTTTCAATTTTTCAAAGGTCAAAGCCAAAAATAAAGGACGGTCATTTGAAATAAAAAACGGATGGTAACTCTGTTCTAATCTTGTCCTCGAAGGGTCGGGGCTGAGCCCTAGTTCTCAAACAAGGCGAAAATGTAAAAAAGGTTGCAAACTATGATTGCAAATTTCACATAGCAAAAAATTTCAGCACTTTGTTATGATCTTTTTAAGCGCCTTATTTTCTGGATTCAAAAAATTAAATTTTTAATCGAAAAACCAAAACCAAAAAACGGGGGTAGCAAAACCGGCCTTACCGAAAACCGGGGGACCGGTTTAAAACCGATTATTCTCTACCCTAGTTTCAGCCTGTGTATAAAATAAAGTATGCATAATTTTCGATGGGTGAGTGAGAGACTGAAGAAATGTTAACGTGGACAATTTTTGTAATGGTCAACTTGACAACTTAATTATTTAAATAAAAAGTAAGTAATTTTTTATTTATCATTAAATTATTTACTATATTGCACAGCCTGAAAATGCTTAGGTTTTGGCATTGTGATAAAATGGGATATTTTCAAAAATATTGTCCAAACGGTCATTGTCGAAACGTCCGGTAGCCCTACTGGCCGCCGTAGTCGAGTGTGCGGTGTTTTGGCCAAAACCAAAATCTCCCATTTTTAAATTGGCTATTTCAGTCCCGGGACTATAACTATGTCCAAAGAGCTTTCGGTCTAGAAATTCTTTCGGTTCCATGCATTATTACATGACAACGAGACGTCAATTTTCTTTCATTTTTACAAGTTGGACGGTTGAGTCCCAAGCCATTTTCCCATTTCAGTCCCGGGTCTGTAACTCTTCAGGGAGTGGTTGCCGCAAAACAATTCTTCCGGATTCGGGTATTACAGACCGAGAGGAGTCGATTGATTTATATAATTTGTGTATTCAACTACGTCAGTTTCTTTCACTTTTACCAAAATTTTGAACTTATTCAAGAACCAAACAATGATAAAATTCAAAGCCACCTTAGAACAATACATATCGTCTGGCCGCTTATAATTTTTGATTTAAAATTGAAAATTTTCTTGTAATTCAATAATAAAATAGATTTTAAAATTTATATTTCGTCCGCAAATGTCGGACAACCTATAAAATATCTCTGTCATGGGCCAGTCTTGAAATATCCCATCTTATGACTTGTTATTATCTCACAGACCACTATGCCACCTCTTAAAATTTGTTGCCATTAAATTAAGATTTTTTACACTAATTTTAAATCCCATAAAAAATGGCATAAAAACACCAAAAAAAATTTTGTTTCCCTCCGATGCATTCAATAAAAAGAAAAGCTAACAAAAAGCGCAAACAAAAAATTATTCTGCGATGGATGTTTCTTCCTTTTCCCTTTTCAAAAAGCTTTTTTTACAGTTTTCAAAAGATATTCCAATCAATTTTACTATTTTTCTCTAGTCCCTTTTCTGCCTTTTTCAAGATTGAGAAATTTTCTTCATAAAATGGGAAGGAAAAGCCCTAAGGATGGGAACCGCCCAATTCGTCGCGGTACGTTTCGTCGCGAGGGCCATAACTTCTTTCTTTATTAACCAAAAATAAATAAAAGTGGTATGGTTCGAAAGCATTTCATGTTCTCTATTAGGCTGCAAAGTTAAAAAAAATTTCGTTAAGGTACAAAAAAATAATGGTGAAAAAACTCAAAAAACCGAATTTTTCTGACTTTTTTGGCCATAACTTTTTTGTAACTCAATTAATCGTTTTAAATTCTTAACATACAAACACAGAAGACATAAAGCTTTCCTTTTTTTTTGAATTGTGTGATTAAGAAATGGGCGGCGACGAAACGTACCGCGACGAACTGACCCCGACCCCTAAGGATAGGCCTTTAAAATTTAAAATTTCCATGAAAACATAAGTGTTTTTAAACCACCCCCCCCCCCCTAAAATTCCATTTTCTAGGAGACAAGTATTTTTGTTTAAAAATTTTATCACTCTTTATTTCCATTGTTTAAGCTTATCAGTTCCATTTTATGTGCCTCGTTTCATCGCTTTTTTCGAATTTTCTCTTTTGTTTCCATTGCCTTCGTTTCCTTCCAACACTTTTTTTGCGTTTTCATTTTTATTTTTTTATTATTTTAGGAGGCTTTTCCGATTGCTTTTTTGTTTGTCTTTCTTTTTGATGGTACTCATTTTGTCCTCTCACACTTTGCGCTTTGTTCACATTGCGATCAGTTGTGCCACTGTCGCTGTGATCATTTTATTCTTTTTTTTGCTGCCCAACAATTTGCTGATCATTGATCATCGTCAGTCATCCGTCGCTGACAAATCACCGTATCAGCAAGGAGCAGCAGAAAAGCGTCAAATAGAGTTGGATGTGTACGATACAGAAGAATGGCGCAATACGGTGGCGAGCATTGACTGCGATGTGCGCCAATTTGGCAGTGATCGACGTGAAACAATGGCACAATTTTACGGCAAAAATGGCTTATATGGACAAAGCAAAAGCAACGAATTCTTTGACGAAAGTTCAAAAGGCATGGATTAATTTAAAAATGAAAATAAAAATAAATTATTTATCGACAGATTTCGTTTTGATTTTTGTCTCGGGATGTGTTAAACACACTTTTGTTGATGAAGAGCAACGGCAAAAGGAGCTTATTACTGTGAAAATCATTCAACACCATTCAACAACAACAGCAGAAAAAGGGTGCCTTTTTGAGAAACGCAAAGAGCAAATAGAAAGGTAAACACAAAAACGGACAATGCCATTGAATCATTTTAAGGCTTAAATATTAAAAATAAAAATATATTAAATAATTAAATTAAATTGGATTAAATATTTGAGATTAAAATAAAACGCACTAACGATTTACCGAAATTGGTCTATAATTTGTAATTTTACAATTAGCGATTTCCCAGGAACAAATCGGATATCGTCAAAAAAAAATTTACACAACAAATTTGCCGAGTTTTTCCGTGGTAAATTTTTACTGAGCCAAAGCATTTTTTTAAAAATTTATTATGAATTTTATTCCCTATTTTTTTGGTCCTGGAAATGATTTGAATTTAGGTCCACTTTTTTATTTAGTCCAAATATTGTGTTTTTTTGGTTATAAAAATCGTAGCCCCAATTAAAAAATACAACTTTTCTAAACACAGTATGCATTTTTTCGTTAAAATCTTCAAATGGCACCGATACATTTGCTTTTTTCATCGCTGCCAAATTCGCTCGTCGTCAATGCTTTTTTATGCAAAGCGACGGTTTGTATGAGAATTTTGAGAACAATTTTTAAACTTTTTGTTTTTCAGAATCTTTTGTCGGTTATTTAACATTCGAACAGCGAAATTCGAGTGAAACCCCGCGACAAATTGAATTGCCAAAAAGTGAATTGAACAAAATTGGAAATCGTTTTGTGGAATTTGTTGCACTCGACCACATTCATTTAAAGGGCAAAAAACGATGGGAAAGCCCAAAATTCCATGTAAAATCAATAAAATAGTTTAAAAAACCCAAAGTTATGGAAAATAATAATGAATGAATTTGTTAAACAATGACAATTAAGCAATACCGCGGATTGCCCATTGTATTGGCATGGAACAAACAGTTCTTTTACCCTATCAATGGGACTTTTGGCCATCAGCCCTTTCGTATGATGAGGAGCCCAACTCAAATTGTCCCTACCAATGCATTTACACAACGCAACAAATGGCGTCATTTTTAAAACCAATTTTAAATTACGCATTTTAAAAAATTAATTTTTTGTTGAAATTTAGCGAAAGTTGTGCCTCTGTGCTGCTGTTCCATGTCTTTTGGTCAAATCCGATCGGTTTTTGGCCCTTTTGGAAATGGCCCCGACAACGCAGTCGAGAACAACTGTAATAATAAAGCTATTAAAAAGTTCATTATTAAATAATGATGCAATTATTAGCTTTATTAATTAATTAACTTATTAAGGTACGCATTTTTCACTCAAGAGTCGCCATATTACGCGGGATGGTCCTTTGACAATTTGCCCAATGATTGGTTCAACGTGTCCATGACCTACCATTACAACAGTACAATACTCACCAAATACGATGGGTTGGTGCGCCGAAGTGCGGAAACGCCGGAGGAAGATTTATGGAGCGACGAAGAAGTGAATGGGAGGGAAAAATGATCAAAGACATTCCCTCGGGAATTTAAATGGAAACAGATCACTCTGAGAAAGTGACTGACCAATTCCTATTTGGATACGGAGTATATTCGGTTAATCATGCTAAATTCATTTCATCAATTCCAAAGATTAGAGAGCGAGTTCGTCAAAAGAGCAAATTGGCATTACAAATTGTGTCCAAATGTGCCGCTTCTTCCGGGAGGGATTTGCTCACGTCACAATTGGGCCAACTGATCCCTGTTGATGTGTTTGGTGCTTGTAGTGGGAAAGAATGTGATGCGAATTGCTATAGTCAGGAAATGAGTAATGTTTGTTTGTTTTCATTTTTGAAAAAACACAATCTTTTAGATGCCCATTATTTCTATTTGGCATTTGAGAATTCGGTTTGCCCCCAATATGTGACTGAAAAATTTTGGAATGCCCTGCGAGCACTGACAGTGCCGGTGGTGCTGCATCGAAAAGTGCTCCGGGGGATGGGCGTGCCGGACGACGCTTACATTGCAGCCGACGACTTTTGCAATGTTGAAGAATTGGCACAACATTTACTGGCACTTCAACGGAACACTGAACGATACACACGGTGAATTTATACAATCCGAACGAAAATCGACAAATATTAAAAAAAATCACAATTTTCAAATTCTAAATTAAAAATGTATATGTATTCTACATAAAATAGAGAATAAGCAAAAAAGCGGTACCCGAATTTCTCAATAAATGCCCGGCAAAATCAAAAAAAAATAAAAAACAAGGACCAAAACAAATTAAATTAAAAAAAAAAAAATTGAGAATATTTTCCATGTAATGGGACAATCAATTCTTTATCACAACGATCGCTAAACAAATCAGAACATAAAATCAAACAGAAATTCTCCATATATAAATTAGTGCAGTAGGAACTCTGTGAAGACTGCCAATGCTTTGACACTGAAATTCGAAAGTTTGAATTCTTTTCAATGCCATCCATCATTGCAAAAATGCCTTTTTAAGGGTAATCGCATAAATGGAATAAATTAATCTTCCATTTTTATTATGTTAAACTACGCAACCCAATCCCAAGATGGGTCCCGGTCCAAATCTTGGCCAAAACCTGTGGTATCCAAAAACGCCCAAGATAATAGGAAATTCTGTTAGGATCTTGGCTTTGACCGAGCAATATTTTTTACATTAAAATCAGATAGAAAAATTCTGTAAAAAATATTTAGATCAAAAAGACTCTATTTAATATTATTCCTAAATTTCGGAATTTTCTGTAATGCTTATCTCGAGCTAAAAGCTTTTAAATCCTAGGGGTAACTTTTTAACCCTGCTAGTGAGCAGGGTTAAATTCTACCCTACCCTTGGGGTTAAACGCCCATGGTTGCTGTCCTATGCTACCAATCAAAAATCGTGCCGACCCTCAAGGGTCTTTGACCAGGTTATTTAACCCGAAACTTGAGGGTTATATTCTATGCTACCGATTAGGGGTAAACAACCCTTACCCTCGTTCTATGCTATGGGCCCCGGGGTCGAAGCCCCTAGTTTTTTTTTTTTGAAAACCCAACCTCCTGGCTTTTGAATAAAGAAATATAAGTTTTTAAACTAAGGGGTTGGTTTTCAAAAAACTAGAGGGTTAAGTTTTCAAAAAAAAACTATGGGTTCATTCTTCAAAAAATTAGGGGGGTTGTTTTCAAAAATATTGTTGGCTTGGGGCCGAAACGTAGGAGCTGAAACGATCTTGGCCCTAAAATTTGGTGATATTTAATTTTTAAATATTTTATAATTAACCAATTTCAAGTTTCTTCAATTGGACAAGAAGTTATACGAAAAGGAAAGAAAAGAAACAATTTTCTCCGATATGCCAACTCTGCGAAATTGCTCACAAATACCCAAGGGCAATGTACAGAATCGATAAAAGAAATTTTTGGTCTGACGAACAGTGCAAATACAATTTTGCTGAAAACGATCTCTTTAAATGCTATTAAATTTTGTGATCTGAATATTCTACCACGGTGGATTTTTTGCCTATGTGGTGGTACCAGGGGTGAGACGCGGACAAAAAAATCCCGCGGTCGCGCATCGCGGTTGAAATTTGCCGCGGTCGCGATACGCGGTAAAAAAAAGCCGCGATACGCGGATCGCATCCCAGCCCTGTGTCGTACCTTTATTTATGCCTCTTCCATCATTTGTTGATAATTATTTTAAAGCTTTTGAGATTCATAAAATGCCATCTCTGAAGGATGGATATGCGGGGGGGGGGGGGGGTCCCAGTTTCCGGGGATAGTAAAAACGGGGGACGGGGCGAGGATGAAAAGTCTGGAAATACTTGGGTTGTGCGAGAAATGATTTTTACCGGGAATCGAGAACCGAGACCAGGAAATGACCCCGAGAACCGAGACCGGGAAATGACCCCGGGAACCGAGACCCGGAAATGACCCCGGGAACCGAGACCAAGACCCCAAAAAACCCGGGAAATTTCCCGAGTCGGGAACCGGGAAATTTTTAACGAAATGCAAAATTTTGTCTAAATTTGTATTTTTTTTTTTAAACAAAAGCAATTATATGATTCTCTAAAATTAACAGCAAGATGCATGGTCTTCTGAAATATATATTGCTTGCGAACTATGTACATATTTCCGTCAGATTTTTTGGATAAATTGGACTTTGAGACAGTAGATGAAAATTTTCAAAATATGAATGTATTTTATTTAGTATCAAATATTGACAAAAAAGGACTAATTTTTTGGCATTTTAGGGGTAAAGTTTGAGAATACCTATATGAACGGAGGTCTGGTGTTGCTGATAGGCGCGACCGGGGAAATTTTTGAAAAAATTATGAATTTATTAAAATTTGCTCAAAAAATTAATTAAGTCCTTTAGATTCAAAAAGATTAATTAGTGCGGTGGTGCCGATGGGCGCCGCCGGAAAAATTTTTCAGAATTTGGTTAAATCATTAACAGATTGGACCTAAAAAAAGTCAAATTTTAGTCTATTTTTTCAAAATTTTAAAGAAGTGAGGGTCCGGCATCGTTAAAATTTTGAAAATCTACTAAACAACAAATTTAATTTTGCTTCACCAGAAAAAATCAGTTTTTCTGAATCAAAATGAAATCCCGATCATGCCTTCAATTCCTTTTTTTGCCATTTAAGCCGTTTTTTAAACGAATCTTTATATGGTTAAATATAAGATTTTCAAAATAAAAAACAATTTCAATCATCAAAATTGAAACGAAAAATTAAAATTTTGGTAGGGAATTCATCTATTTTTGCCAGATTTGTTAGCAGATGTGGATGAAAAAGGTCAATTTTGGGGAATTTTTAAGATTAACCGAGACACGAAAAACCCGGGAAATTTCCCGAGTCGGGAACCGAGAGTCTCGCACAGCACTAGGAAGGAAATACCCACCCTTGTCGCTCCCCCACCCCCCCCCCCCCTGCATCCCTAGCAAGGATTGGCCAAACCCAAAAATAAAAAGCGAAAGGTGGAAGTTTTAAATTGAAAATAAAAAAGTGAAAGATGAGAGCCCAAAAAAGGTGATAAGAGCCCCTGATCCCAATGCATATGTGAGAAAAAAGAACGATCTCTGGAGCCGACTCCGACCGGATACAACCGCCCCGGATCAACAAAACCGCGACCGTCAGTCCGTGTTCGCGGGAGCATGCTGGAGCCGAAGTTCGAGCATGAGCTACTTTTCCCAGTGGGCACACCCGCCGCGGGGCAGAACAGAGACGCAGAGGAGGAGAGAAGAACAAACACACAGAGAAGAGACACACACACCAGAGAGAGTCAGTCTCATTCCACACGGGAGGGCAGGGAGAGGCAACAACGAGGAGGGAGTGCGTGTTCCCAAGAGAAGGGCAGAAGACGGTCAGAGGGACAGGCGAAAGTGAGTGGGCGAAGACAATGGGAGGAGGAGGAGGAGGGCAGACAACTGAGTGTGGGGCGGACGGGCGCTTTGTGCCGGGTGAGAGCAGCTGGCCGAGAGCGCCGCACTGGACCGGGGCGGGAAACGGCGCCGGGCAGAGACCGCACGCCCGAACTAACAGCGAGAGAAATATATAAAGATGAAAAAATGAAAAGGCATTTTGAAATGAGATGGAAAAGAGAAAGAGAAACTAAAAGAATTACTTTACTATTTCCTTGTGCGCTGCTTTCTCTGCACTTTGAAATATTTCGTACTGCTCTTTTTCTTTTCTCTATCCGCTATCTCCCGTGGTTGGTCGATTCACAAAAAGTGCAAATTTTAATGAATTTTCGACTAAATTTAGCCATAACTTTTCTCAGAAGCAACCAATTTATACAATCTTGGTATAGTACAATAGCCCTTCAATTACTCTATTAGCGTGCTAAATTCCAAAGAAATTTCTAAAATTTTTTCAAAACTTATGGCAATTTTTTCCACTTTTTTGGCTGTATTTTTTGAAAAACAAGAATTTTTTTTGAAATTTAACAAGCTAATAGAATAATTGAAGCGCTATCGTACTATACTAAGATAGTTTTAATTGGTTGCTTCTGAGAAAAGTTATGGCTAAATTTAGTCGAAAATTCAGTAAAATTTGCACTTTTTGTGAATCGACTAGCACCGCTATTTCCGATCAAATGATGGTCCCTCGGGGGGGGGGGGGAACTCTGTTAGGGCGGGTTTTTTGGCTGGCTATAACTTTTTTCATTATCCATAAATTGCTACAAAATTGATGTCATTCGAAGCTTTAAGTGATTATTCTAAACGCTTTAACATTTCCTTCTACAGATTTAATACCAAATATAAATTTGGATTATTTCCTTTGCGCGAGGGCAACAAAATTATGTAATCATAATCAACTTGATAAAAAAACTTATTAAAATTAATTCTTTAATCAAAAATTTTTTAGGGTAATGTAAGACCAGAAAAAGCGGAAATAATCTATCTATTAACATTTGCTTTTTACAAAGTGATTTGGTTTTGACTTTATTTCTCTTTTTGTATTATCCGTTACTTGTGGACAAAATATTCATGAGCACGTCCATATTAAGCGGATTTTTCCCTTTTATGGACTTTTTCTTTATTAACGATAAATAAATTATCCATCCAAACATTTAATGAGTTATGTCAATTTTTGCACTTTTTTAGCAACATTTTTTTTTAAAGTAAATTTTGTGAAATGTCTATATAATAGAGAAATAGAGCCATTCAAGCATTTGACCAGTTTTACTTAAAATCTGTTGAAATGCCGGAATTTATAAAACGCATTAGCAGCAAAAAAAATTATCAAACAGAACCAAATGAAATAATCTTGGTAAGGTTCAATAGCTATTTGTTAGCTCTATTAGCCTACCAAATTTCAAAAATTTTGATTAAGTTTTGAGAAAAATATAGAGTTTTTTGAACTTTTTATAGCTACAACTTTATTAAATCTCGATCAAAATTTTTGAAATTTGGTAGGCTAATAGAGCTAACCAATAGCTATTGGGCCATACCAAGAATGTACAATTTGGTTGAGTTTGCGCAAAGATATGAAAAGTTTTTAACGATAAATCTGCGAAATGGCGGAATTTACGAAACGCCCAAAGTGGCGGAATTTACGAAACGACCTAGCACCATTCGTCATTAAGGAGCCTATCTATGTGTGGGCTCGGGAAGTACCTGAAAATCGAACTGTCCTGAAAATGAATTACTTAACTTTCTTTTTTTTCAATAAACAATACCTACTAAGATTAAGATCTATCCAAAGATTATTTTAAAGAAACCAAAAAAAAAAATCGCAATTTAACAAATTTTATTTGTATTACAAAAGATAAGAGGAACTTTTTCATTAATCGCAATACTCTTTAGCCTGCTTTGGCATTCATTGTTCGTACATTTCGAAATAGAATTTAATAATTGCAAAAAAGAATTGTTTGCTTAACAATATGTCCATAATCCTTTTGGCCTTATCAATGATTCAGCAGAAATTACATCATAAATTTGGTCAAAGTCATAAAATAGCAAAGTGAGAATTGGTGATAAGGAACCTTTTGAGAATGAATGTTCAGTTTCGAATTTTAGGAGGAGTGAGTGGGACTCATTAATGAAATAAGGCGCCATTGGATTTCCTTCTAATTTATTAAAAATATATTTAAATATTTATATTTAATTTTCAAGTGATATGGATGCATACACTCTGAAATCGGACTCATCAGTTCGTTTTCGACTTTCTCGGAATCAGGCCTACTTTTTGGCATTTGTTTGTCTTTGCTTAATACTTATAACTGGGCTGCTAATCTCCATTCTGGTCATCCAAATTTCGACGCAAAATGAAGAGAAACAAAAACAATTTGGGACGGAAGGTTGACAAAATTAAATTAATTAAAAATTAATAATAATGCGAAATAAGAAATCCGATTGTCCATCTTCGCCAACATCGATTCGGAAAGAATAGCGGCCAATTTGGAGGCATTCACAGAGAAAGCCGCACGTTACAGGGACAGAAGCGAACAAAATGGTGGCCGATCGGATAATGGAAACGTGGAAAGCCAACGGACTCGAGGGTAAGTTCAAAGGGAAACGGAAAGACAATAAACAAAATTAGACTCCAAAATTAGCGGGAAATCAAAACAAGTCTCGAGGGGAGACATCATTGACAAGAGTGTTCCCATTTGGCCAAATAGGCAATTAGTTGGTAATTAAAATCAGTCTCGTGGACACTATTGACCCAATTTGGCCAAATAGGCTTCACCTCAGACACAACAATAATCTTTACGAGAACTCTCTCGACAAATCCCAAGTTAATTCTGATTATTAAGATGTCCATCAAATCCCTTACGAAGCATTGCTCTCCTACCCCAAATGGGACACGCCTAACCATGTGTACGTGTTGGACGCCGATGACTCAGTCCTGTTCAAGACGGTCGGACTCAGTCCTGACTTGACCGGGGCGAGTTTAGACTGTATTATTAATAACCATTTCAAAATAATAAAGTATAATACAGTAAACAATATCCTTGTTTACAGAATGACACCAGTCCCGAGGCGAGTATTCAATGGTTGGCCTATTCGCCGGAAGGGACGGTGCAGGGACAGCCGGTCTATTGCCATTACGGGAGAGTGGAGGACTTTGAAAGGCTGGAGAAGGAGTTCGGAATTGCCAATTTGAAAGGTCAAATGTGACATTATTAAATACTTTTTACATATATTTTTTCATTAAAATAATTTTTGTATAGGTAAAATTGCGGTAATGCGTTACGGTGGAAACTTTCGCGGTGACAAAATCCGTCACGCATACCAACGGGGAGCAGCAGGAGCAATAATTTACTCTGATCCAGCAGAGATTGCTAAAGATGGGCCGGGTTTGACAATTCGATGCATTCCCTCTTAATTGCCATTTTTGATACATTTGAAGAGAGTGTTTACCCCCGGACCGATTGGATGCCGCCGAGTGGGGTCCAACGCGGGTCACTGCTCCGAAGCGATGGCGACCCATTGACGCCGCTTTTGCCGGCCAGAAAAGATTTCCACAAAGAAAAGACAATGGAAGAAGTGTTTAATGATTAATCCATCAAAATTAAAAATAAGGCAAATATCAGGTGAGAAAGGACCCAGAAGTAATGCCACAAATTCCGGCAATTCCGCTGGGCTACGGCGATGCTTATCACATTTTGTCACGAATGGATGGGCCGGAAGTGCCGTCGGATTGGCGCGGGGGAATGAACTTCACTTACCGAGTGGGGCCAGGCCTAAAAAGCGGACAGGGCCAAACGGTGAAGGTGGAAGTGCATTCCAAGTTGGAAGTGCGGTGAGAGTTTGAAGAAAATAAAAAATTATTAAAAATAAAGGGGGAAACAAGAAAATTCCACAAAAATAAAAATAATTTTTTATTTTTATTTTATTTTTGAAAATAAAAAGCGCAAAATGATTTATGAAATTCAAGAAAATTGACCGACCTTGATCATATTAATATATTTATTCAATGGTAAATATAGCAAAAATTGAAAAAGGAATAAAAATTAAATTAAATTAAAATTGGTTTCCAAATAGGACAATTCAAAATGTGGTCGGTTACATTTGGGGCAGCGAACGGCCCGACGAATGGGTGATGCTTGGCAACCATTTTGACGCGTGGGTATTCGGTGCCATCGACCCCAACAGCGGGACGGCCGTCTTGGCGGAGGTGGCCAAGGGATTGGCCCAAACGGTGCGTACCACGGGCTGGCGACCCAAACGGACGATTGTCTTCTGCGCATGGGACGCGGAAGAGCCCGGACTGATCGGGTAGGACAGACAAAACTGATCGGGCGGGACAATATCTGCACGAGTGGGGATTGTTGGCACATAATTGGCTTATTGAAAATAGTCATTAAAATTTCTTATACTATTATCGTACTTCTTTTTAATAGGGGTAATTAAGCTTAGTAAAAATACGCATCAGATCAAACCGATAAGCCAATAACCCCGTTAAATAGATAACCTTGCCAAAATTTGCCTCCATTAAACCATGGAAAATATAATTGACTCTTTTTGACTGTAATTACCACAGATCGACTGAGTTTGTGGAGGAATTTGCTCAAGTGTTGCAGGACAGGGCCGTGGTGTATTTGAATGTGGACAATATTCCGAGCAATGTTTCGCTGTGCGTTTTGAATTGTTTTCTTAATGTCATTTTGTTGTTATGATTTAGCAATATTCATGCCGTGCCCTCACTTTACCAAGTTGCGGTTGACGCTTCCAAAACAGTCAAAAACCCCAATGGCCAAGGGTCGGTGTTCGACCCATGGCTTGAACATTACCCGTCTGATGGGCTTCCCAACTTTCCTCACATGGGCATCCCCGGGGGAGGCAGCGACCAAAAGTAATTTGTGCCGAATTGATTATTGCGCATTCATTAAATGGGGGAGGGGCAATATTAAGGATAAAGAAATCCTTATTATTGATTAATTAATATTCTTTTATATATAACTCAAAGTATACTGTCTCGAATTGTCCACGAAGACAAAAGTCTCCAAATTTAATTTTTATTTGTAAATTCAAGACTATTCACACTCGTCCCCTGTGAAAATTTATAATTTTCTTTTGCCTTTTCCTTATTTTTCTATTTGTTCAATTCCTGAGACAATTAAGAACCAAATTTTTGTTCCATAGCACCAGGTTTTTCTGAAATTTTAATTTGTTAGGTCTTTCCTTGACTTTCTGGGCATTCCCGTGATGATGGTTGCTTATGTTGACCCCACCCGTGGACAGTACCCACTCTATCACACACGATACGAATTACCATTTGTCAACGAGCAAATTTTCGACAACAATCATTTGGCGGTAATTAGGCCATTTTAGAGCTATCAAATTATAATTTAATGGTTTTCAGGTCCATAAGGCCGTGGGCGAATATTGGGCCGAATTGGCTCGTCTTTTTGCCGATTCGCCTCTTTTGCCGATCAGTGCGACTTCATTAGCACACCGAATAACGACGGACTATTTTGAGGGAATCAAAAAAGTTGTCATGACTTAATTGCGTCTCAAATTTAATTTGGTGGCATTTTTAGCCGATTTTGGCACTGAATAGCCAATTTCCAAAAGAGAGTGGACCGGCGAAGACCCAACTTGACAATTTGGTCCAAAATGGACAACAATTGGTGGCACAAGCCGAAGCATTTGAAAGGGAAGCACAAAGGCAAAGTTCGGGTGCCAAATTGGCACAATTGGACTGGGCAAATGACCGACTGCGAAAGTTGGAGCAATGCTTTTTGAACCCGTCGATGGGAATCGCACGGGAGGAACCGTTCAAAAGGCATGTGTTATTCGCAACAGGAAATGACAACAGTTATGCGGCCACAACATTGGCAAATGTTTATAAAAGGGTGAGACAAAAATAAAATGAATTTTATTTATTTATTTTATTTTAAGATTGGACAATTTTCAATTTCAAAAAGCGACGACGAACGCACAAAACGAGGCAATGAGTTGGCGTTGGAATTGACTGTTGTGCAGCAGGCGATTCGTTGTGCCGTTAACACACTCAGCAAAGGCATTTGATATTTAATTGGGGATTCTCTCTCTGATAGAATTGACGGCATTTTACACATTTTAATAGCCTTTTTTAATTTTGTTTTTTTGCCAAATATATGATCTTAAAAACAGCTCATGAATAATCTGATTTTAAAAAATCTGAAATAATTTTATCAAATAAATGGCAAAAAGTGTCAAATTGTCTTTTAAGGAGAAGTTTAATTATTTCTTTTTTGAAAATTTCTAGTTTAAACCCAATTTGAAAAAAAATAAATAATTTTTTCGTTCTTTGATTTGTGTTCCGTCGAATAAAAGGTGAAGATACCCCGCTGTTCACAGTTTATTTATATTTTTTGTGACGACATTTTTTCAATTCATTTTTTCCACTCCTCCCATTTCAAATAAATGTCATTTTCAATTAAAGATTATTCCTGTGTAATTCTATTTCTTTCTTCTTTTTTTTTTTTTTAGTTAATTTTTCAACAATTGACTATTGTAACCCTAAAAAATTTTGAAACGTATTTTGAAGGTGAAAGTTGATCAGCAGAAGAAAAACGATTAAGTCATGATCAGCAGTGGGTGTTGTTCCATTCATTTTTCGTTTCTTGCGTCGTTCATTTAGCACTCTCTCCTCCCCCCCCCCCCTCCACTGCCCACGCCAATCCGATCACTTCTTCAGAAAAGTAATTTCAGTAGTCCTTCCTTTCATGCTCTCCCCCTGAGCAATTTTACTGCAATTTGACCCCCGCCCCCCCTCGTCCAATCACAAAATATCCCAAGTGAATGAATACCCATCTCTCCCCCCCCCCACCCTTTCTCCGTTC
This sequence comes from Heterodera filipjevi, assembly GCA_039877585.1. Classification (NCBI taxonomy): domain Eukaryota; kingdom Metazoa; phylum Nematoda; class Chromadorea; order Rhabditida; family Heteroderidae; genus Heterodera; species Heterodera filipjevi. The sequence goes on along the minus strand of JBDPZO010000006.1, from coordinate 4,958,504 downwards.
TGTCCCTTGCCCTGCACATTTTCCCGCTGTGTTTTGTTGTGTAAAATTTTATTTTGCACGTCGCCAAAACGGCCAAAACAAAACGCTGTTTCTTTCGCCGTTCATCCAAATGGCCCCCTTTGGCCGTTGGCTTGCCTTTGGGCTTGTTTTACGCTCGTTTACCTTTTCCAGACCAATTTTACCTTTTACCCCCTCTCCCCCCCCCTCCCAAATTTATTCACTCACTTTTCGCTCATTGCCCCTCCCTCCTCCTCCCACTAAATTCCCCCAAATCATCGCCATCATTAGTCCTCTTAACTTTCCTTCCTTCTCCAATTTGCTTTTTTCACCTTCACCCGTCCTTCGGTCCTTCCCAGCATTCGCCGTCATTGCCGGGGCCGAACCCAAACCCAACACAAAAACCTGTTCCATACCATCAGCAGAGCAATATATCTCTGTTGTAAAAGTAAACCAATGTCAACCTTCAGTTGAAAGGGAACCGATATGCTGATGAAAGTGACAAAAGAAAGCCACAAATTCCCCGAGGAAAAGGGCCGATGGGGGCGGGGGGGGGGGAGGGGGAGAAAGTGATGGGGCGGAAAAAAAAGCCGAAAATGGAACACATGGGAAAACGGGGGGAGAGGGGGAGGGCGGCGAGGAGGCTCAAGAAAAATGCGAAACAATGCCAACTGATGAACACATTAGGGATGAAGAAGGGTTCTGAAAGAACCATAAGTTCATAAATGCCGAAGATTGCGTCAAAATTATTTTAAACGAACCGGCGGAAAAGTATCAAAATAATCTTTCAAAACAAAAATAAAAATAAAATCAATTTTCTCCCTTCAGTGCATTAAAGTCAAGCGTCAAAGTGTCATTCCTCCCACAGGTGTACCCGGTTTTGTGCGCTTCCCAATTTTTTACAACATTTGTGCAATATAAATAAAAAAATGTGCAAACATACAAAACATTCATTTTTTAGGATTAAAAAAAATTTCCTATTAATACTTAATTTTTTTTTTTAATTTTCCATTGAAATTAAAAAATAAAATGATTTTTCCGTCCGTTTAATGGACGCGGCGCCAATTGGTTTAAGTGCACGAGGCACTTTCAGCAGAAGAAAAAAAAACATTTTGAAAACAATTGGCGCAAAACGGACGGACAATGCAAAGGGAAGTGAAAGGCGCGAAGGATACACCCCAAAATTGGAAGGATAAAACTCAGACAATAAAAGTGTCACAATAAAACAATTATTATAATCCACGCGGGACAGCCCTCGGGGGGAGGGTTAAAAGTGCTAATTGGGGCGACGGACGGACGGACAGACGGCGGATGAGCAACGCCCGCCTCGGCGGATGATCCGCTAATTCAAAATGAATGGAAATGCGAAGCTTCACCGAAATAATGACCACAATAAATTGGGCATAACATAAAAAAGGAATAAGATTCCTACGGAGATTTCCACTCTCTTTTTTTCCTTAATTCATTAAAAAATAATTATTATTTTTTTTCATTTCATTTCCGTATTTGATAAATTTACAGTAATCATTAGCAGATAAAGAAAATATGTTAAAATCAAAAATTATCGGAATAAACACAACGACGCTTCTTCTTTTTGCTATCATTTTGTCTGATTTGGTGGAACAAATGCAAAGCGACAATACGCCGAATCTCTTCACTCGGCAATTTGTTGTGGTATTAAATTATTTATTTATTATTTTCTTTATTACTGAAATGATTAGAATAAATTATGATTTTTTAATAGTAATATAATATTGAATTATTTGTGTATATTTAGCCATCCAACCAACGAGCGCATGAAATGAGGTAAAAAAGAAAAAAAAATCAAACAAATATGTTCTATATCTATATATTGTATATGTATTTGTTCTTTCTGTTTTAGACATCGCTTAAATGTTCAAAATGATCAGCATCCGTTCAGGACCATAACAATGAATGGGTAAAGCAAATAATTAAATTTTTTTATAATATTTATCAATTTATATTTCTTTAATTTGCTTTTTTATTTTCAACTTTTAAGGATCACTTTAATTTTAATTGTTTATTTTATTAATTGTTTTTATTTTGAAATGTTCCAAAATTAAAAGTTGTTTTGATGTGACCTTTTCTTTTTGCTTTATAATACAGTGGCCAACAGTTTGTGCTTGTCCCTCGTCGAATTTTCTTTCAAAATCGCCATCTTTTCTCCAATCGTCGCTTTTTGCCCTCTTCCATAAAGTTTAGAATTCGACAAAGAACAGGGCCATCTTCGGAATCAAAATTCAAATATATGCCAATGCCTTCCAAAATGCCAATGGCAAAGGCACTAAGACCATTTTGGATGGCCAAGTCCAACCCCAAGCAACATGCTTTGCCAATCGCTGTTTCAGCTCCAAATGCCAAAAAAATACATCAGTCGTCTTCGTCAAACTCTTTCACAGTTTCTGCAGTTGGCAGTAAAAGGTCAAATTACAATGCAAAGTGTGGTGTGGGATTTACGGATAATGCTTTGCTGCATAATAATAATAATAATGCATTTTTAATTAAAATAATTTTAAATGATAGAAATAACACATTAATCAGTCGAAAAGGGTCACTTCCATGGTCAAACTTTAGGGTTGCATAATATCTGTCATTAACTAAATATTTTACTTTTGATATCATTTAACTACTTACTCTATTAACTAATCTGAAAAAAACTAAAACATTAACCGAACGGCAAAAAAAAAATAATTAAATTTTTTTTTTTTGCGATTTGTATTCTCCTAACAATAGCTTAAGAATAACTTTTAATAAAATTGGCCTATGATTATGCCAATTGTTGTTTTTTTTTACTTTATATAAGTAATATTCGTTAATTTTATTTCTTTATAAATTATTTTCACCTTTATTTTAAGTGGCTTTCTTCCTCGTCTGACAAATACCGGCGCCCAAAATTCAGTTGCACCTTTTTCGCCAAGGGCACCAATTGTCCCCCCACAAAAAGGTAAACTCACAATTAAGTACTTACGTTCCTTCGTTAAATATTTTTTTGGTTAGAATTTGTTTCTTTTTGAATTCTTTGCTCAGTTTCTCTCCTCCGTCCTCCGTTAAAATTGTCCAAAATTCGTCCGCCGACGCGCATTGTTTCGCAAAGCATTGGAAGCAATTTAGCCGAAATGCCGAGAAAACGTGATGATTTTTTCAAAAAGCAACGGAAGGAATTCCAAATGATGCGGGAACGAATAGAGAGACGGAGGATGGAAATGGAAAGACAGCAGCGCATTTTGGACGAAGAGGTGCCAAAAATGGGGAGAGAGAAGAGAGAGGGAAATGCCAAACCAATGGGAACAAAACAAAGGCCAATTATGCCAACTTATGACGAGAGGGAGCGGATATGCCAAAGGATTAGGCAATGGGAGGACAGGGAGAAAAACGACGATATAATAATAATTTAAATTTTCTAATTACCAAAAAGGAAAGCAATCGAGAAAGGCTTAGAAATTTGGCACGAGAGAGAACCCAGCCGATGGCCCCAACATTTGGTGAAATGCGCCGGCCACAACACCTTCAACCAGTTGGCCATTAAATAACACTTAACTGAGAAACATTCGAATAATTGGGTTAGAGAAGAGACCAATTATAAGTCAAACCCGAAAATGGTATAATTTTTTGAAATACAATAAAATCAGATGCCGCCGATAAGCACCACGCCTTCACGACCAATCACTCCACCATTGGCATCGCCCCCGGCGGCAGTCGCACCGCCGGGGCAACTTCCCCCAAATGACCAAGGCAATGGATATCAATTTCAAATTTTAGAATTAATATTAGTTTTTTAGTGATTGACCAACTGAACAATGCACTCGATTTTATGGACGTGGCCAACAGACTGAGGCTGAGAGAACAATTCCGCCGAAGAAAGAAAGTGCACGCAAATGCATGATCATACATATGGTGGTCCATTGTCAGCTGCTAAATCTTTCGCCTCAAAACTTCTTATAAAAAGTGGATAATTTCCTTTCCCAAATGTTTTTTTTTTTGCCTTATTTGGTCGAATTGATCATTTCCGAAATCCGGTCCCCAAATGAATAAAAAGTAAGAAAAATCGGTTATTTTCATTGGCGTTTGTTTGATTTGGAATGCCTATTTGCCGCCTCTTCTTTCCCATTTTATTGCCAAACGACGAACCCTATAATAAATTGACTCGTTCCGAACAACCGAATAGCTAATTTTCTGTAGGCTGTGTTAACTCTCTGCCCAAGTAGCTTTATCCTCACACATTGGTTTAATTGATTTTTTAATTCTACTAAGTAAATAAATTATAAAATTTAATGAATTATTAATGGAGTGCATAATCGGCATGTTCTCGCACATCGCCACCGCATTGACTCGTAAAAATGGAGGGTACAGAAATTTCTTCGTTCCCATTGAATGCAACTGAAACATAATTTTTTTGTTTTTTTTTTTAAATTCTCGGTAAGCCATATATTTTATTCTTTTTTAAAATTTTAAAATATAATTATTTAAATAAATGAATAAAGAATACAGCTCTTCCCTGACATCCTGGCAATCGTCTCTTCCACAGGTCGTTTGGCACTCTCTTTTTTTGAAAATATGAGCAATATGAAACTTGGAATGTCCTCACATTTGACCTTTTTTGGCATTTTACCTCTGCATAATTTTTCTGTAAATTGCCACATGACAAAAATGTGCCAATTGTCCACAATTTCTCCCGCGGTTTGGCTGAGGTGTCAACAATGGTGGATGTGTGGTTGGCCCAACCTTTGACGGCGGATGAGTTTTTGTTTTTGGCGTAACGAATTGGGCATGATGGTGTTGGTCATCAATGTTCTGACTTGATTTTTTATATTCTTATTTTTCTATATTTAATGTCTTTTAATTTGATTCAATTCTCCCTCTCCCCCCCCCCCCCCAATTTCTCCCATTTTGCCAATTTGTTCTCTTTTTGACTGTACTTGTCATGCCCGTGCCATTCGTGTCCCTTGCCCTGTTGTTCCTTCTTGTGCTGTTCTCCCTCTCCCCCTCGGCTTTTGTGCCCCTCCGTCCCTTTTCCTCCGCCTCCATTTTCTCCCAGCAATTGTCTCTCAAACTGTTCATTTGCTTCTGGTTGTGCTGCTGATGTTGCCCAGTCACTGCTCCTCCTCGTCGTCATCCTTTTGCTCATTTCGTCTCCGATTGTTTGGCCCTCCTCCTTTCTTTCCAATTGACTCGTCGGAATTGCCGCATTTATTTGGGTAAAATGGAGCAAAAACATTTGCAGGAAATGCGAAGAAAAAAGCATATAAATTCGCAAAACATTCATTCATTTATCAATCGGTGGTCAATTGGCCAAATGATTGGAGCCGCCAATTTTTTTATTCTTTGAAAACATACTTTCTTATGTTTGATTAGCTTTTCAGTTTATTCTGTTTTTACATTGTCAATAATTCGACCACTAAAATATTAGGCATCTTGTCTGTTGGTTCATCTCAATTATAAAATGAATAAGGATGTATGTCACTTTTAGGCAAAAAAAAAAAATCGAGGTACCGGCACAAAAAATCAGGTTTTTTTTTCTAATCACAAAGGCAATCGAATAAATTTATCTTTTTTTTGTGGTTATCTTATTGGAGGGCGCAGAATTTTAGGCATTTGCCTAAAAATGGCATCGCTGGTAATGAAATACTATACAATTATTTAATTTTAACTTTTTAATAAAAATAATTTATATAAAAAATTCTTCTTTTTTTTATTATTGTTAAAGGGTTGTAAAATGATTCAACTTTTCTCACATTTTTTCTTCAATAAAATATTTAAAGACTTTGCAATGAATGATATTTGGGCATTTTGTGACAGAGTTTGCCAAGCAATAAAAGTGAGGTCGGACCCATTCCACAAAAATGGTTAAAGCCGAGAAATCATTCCAGTTTCAGTTTAACATCCCTTTTGACTATTTTTAATTTTAAATTCCATTTTAAATATTTTTTAATTATTTTTTTTTATTATTCATCCGCAGATGTCTTCCGCTGCTTTTCTGCTTCTGTTACTGCTTATTGCCCTTGCCCAATTCGTTCAAATTTCGGTTGCCATTGATTGTTTTTCTTGTGCATCGCCAGCACTTCACAACCAATGGCAGGTCTTAAAAATTCAAAAATATTTAAAAAAAAATCAAAAAACAAAAAAGGCAACCGGACTCCCCGAAATTCCACCAACCGACCGCTTTTCGTTCCACGAATGCGATGGGACCGGCTCCGATTTTAAGCCGTGTGGCGATGTTTGCATGGAAATGCTTGTTGCTGTTGGTTAGTTTTGCGAGAAAACCGACCCTTTTGGCTTTAATTTAAAATTTTCCAGGCAATGAATACGGCGTGGTACGCGGATGCATGTCCGACTTTTACCGTGGTTACCCCCTTTCGACAAACAGTGACAACAAGTCAGTGTGGTCCAATATGTAAAGTGAAGATGTAATGAGGATTAATGCTGATCAGTGATCAAAGTGATAAACCAATTCCTCTAAAGGGAGCGGGAAGACAGAAGGATCAGTTTAAATGCACCATGACAACAAAAAAGCTTAGCTGAAATTGGCCCTCATTTCTCAACCGTGATCATGCCGGGACATAAAACTCCCACAGAATTTCCCTCCCTGTCCCTGTTTCAACGAACCGCCTAAATTATTCTTGTACACACAAGTACTGGAACTCAGCCATTTTTACAGATTTTCTAACAAAACCCGGTCATAACTGCTCAAACACAATCAATCATATGATAGCTCTTGATTGGCTCTATAAGCCATCTAAATTCAAAAATTTGTTTATTTCTTTAAATATGATCACAAAATTATTTTTTTATTTGTGGCCACATTATTTTTTTAAACTTGACGAAATTTAGCCAACCAAAATCATGATATACTAACATGTTTAATTTGGTTGCTTTTGTGAAAAGTTATGATGAGTTTTTCTCGGAAATCGTTAAAAATGACCAGGGTGGCGATTTTGCCCCCTTTCGGTGGCATTTGCCACCTTTTTGGGGGTCTTGCCACCATTTTGCCACCATTTTTGGAACTGCCACCATTTGCCACCAATTTTGAAATTTTGTAAATTATTAAATTCTTATACAAAATGCCAAATTTTAGATTTACTCTTCATTTTTTTCAATTTTTTGACAAAAAAATGTCAAAAAATGACATTTTTTACACAATTTTTTTCTATAAATTTTATTCACTTTCTCAAAAATTTTCCCGGCGGTGCCTATCGGCACCGCCGGCTCACCTAAGCATAATTTTTAGCTTTTTTAAGATCACGGCAAAAAAAACAGGATAAAAAGAAACTCCTTTTTTGATTGTTCCGGTGCTTATGATTTATTTATTCCAACACTGATTTGCTCCAACTTGTGAGACGCAATGAAAAATATAACTTTTGAAAAATTTGAATGTATTTCTGGACGATTTTGACGCTAAAAATTACGTGCCACCATTTTTAAAATTTTTGCCACCTTTTTGCCACCATTTTTAATCCCGGCGCCACCATTGTGGACTTTCGAGATCGCCACCCTGCAAATGACGGCATTTTAGAAAGGCCCATAGTGGCGGAATTTAGGAAACGGCCTTAGCACCTCGAAAATATTTACATATATATTGACGCTCATAGATGCTATTTTGGAGAATACGCGCACAATGTGACCATTTACGACTATTCTACCCACAGTGCCAAAACGTACAATCAGTTGTATGTGGGCGTTCACTACTGCTCCACGGCAGAAAAGGGCGAACGCGCGTGTAACAACAAATTAGTGGCCAGAAAAGAGGCGGCCGAGGGGAGCGGCGCTTTTGCCGAGTCATTGTGTCGTCAGACTCAGCAAATGCCAAGTGAATGGGCAAATTGTTGAAATTTAAATTGGAATATTCAGCAACCGAATGTCTGAGCTGTTCCCGTTACGACTCGGCCGGTGAATGCAACTCGAACTGGCCACAGACATGCGCAGGACAATGGTGCACCAAAACGACGGGACACGTGAACGGTCGGTTGAAAGGGTTATTGTCCAAATAAGAAACCGTTGACAGCAGTAGTCGCAAAATTGTCTCAACTTTGTTTGGGCTATATTTGTAGCCAACTCTGACCAAAGTTTCCGAATCATTTCCCCTATTTCAAATAGCTTTTCTTTTATTGTCACCGCTTTTCCAGCGGCGTCTGTCAATCTGTTCTATTATTTTTGAATTGATTCAATCAATAAATAATTGCTCATTCTTTTTAAAAGGCCGTTGGATGGAGTCGCGCGGTTGCGCCCCGTTTAATCCAAGTGGAAACTCAATTTGTGTGAAAATGGAGTCCGAACATGCGTTCGACCTTTTCGACAACAATCCCCTTAAAATGGTCGGTGCTTCCCTTCCTTAAGTGTCTGTTTCGCCCTTTTAGCCTTACTCATTGGAGCGATGCTTTTGCCAAGGCACACATTGCAATGGCGCCATTCATTCGATGGGAGCGAATTTAGTGCCAATTTGGTGTGTCCTTTTTGTGCTGATTGGCATTTTTGGTGCGAATTTGGTTATGTGATGAAAACGAAAATGACAAAGCATCAAAGGACCAATGAAACCCAATGGATCAGCAGCGCCGCCATAGGCTCTCCTTTTCGAAATTTTACATTTTCCAAAACTGACAAAATATGTATTAAGTCAGGGCTCGACCATTTTATAGTCAAAATTTGTTAACAAATCACACAAAATTTTCAAAATTTCCCAGGCCGCGCCTGTCGGCACCGCCGGCCCACCAGCACTATTTTCTAATAAAGCTTCAAATTTGAATATTTTTAAGACAAAATCTGTTAATAAATTCCCCATTAAATAAAATTTCCCGGCGGCGCCTATTGGCACCGCTTTCGCCCCCCTCCACTGATGAAAACATTTGAATAAATTAACCCTTTTATTGCATATGATAAAATTTTGTTATGTCCTTTGAATTCATAAATTCTCCACATTATGTGCTTTGAAATCGGTCTTGGCCGATCCGAGCCCTGTACTAATTTCCCAATAATTTCGAATACACATAAAACCGCCAATGTAATGCCTTATATGCACTAAAACTAACAAACCCAAAAAATTGAAACAAAGAAATCGGCGCCGCTCGAATTGGTATGGCAAAAATCAAATTCATTTTTAGCCAATGCATTTTTCTCCGAATCGTTTTGTTTTTATATTTGCGTTGATTTTCGAGGAAGTGTAGATAACGAACGATAAGTCCAATATACTGATAAACTGATAACTCGTAATAAACGAATAAGGGAAATAACAAATTGACCCGAAAACGAATCGGGCGTCATCCATTTGTATCACTCGAAAGTGCAAAAGTGCATAAAATTCAATAAGAAAAAAAGATTTTTATGCCTAAAACTGCCAGCCGTAAATAAGCTGCAAAAACCCTATAAAAAATATAGTGAGTATTTAGATGGATTTCCGAAAATATAATTGACCAAAAATCAGAAGATAAATTTATTTATTCATTCTATAGTTTCGAGTAGGGTTGCGCGTCCGGGTAACTCGACCGGGTCTCGGGTCCAAGTACCCGACTTTTAACCCCAAAATTCTCAAAATTTTGTTCCAACAGCCTAGGTCAAAAAGAGGTTAAGTTTTGGTTCCATATTGGCGTACCCTACTCTAACCCTGTGTAGTTGGTCTTAAACCTGGGGAAAAATAAATGTTCTTTTTTTGGGAACATGTAAATGTTTCCAAGTGGAAAGTAGTTGTTGAGTTCGGTACAATAATTTTTTTGTGGTTTTTAATAGGCTTGGTGCCCAATTGGTAGCGCCCAGTTGAGTTGGCTCCACTTGGTGGCGCCCAGTTGACCCCCACCCCTACCTTCCCCTCCCCGCTCGACCTTTATTTGTGTCTCCATTTTGCATCGCATCTGTGCATTATTAATAGACTCCTCCAAATTCTTCTTTTTTTTGCCATTTGCGGATCTTTGTACTATGTAAATTGACTGTGCAGTCAGTTTGTTTTAGTAGTCATTATGCGCTCATTATATTTCTCTGTGCCCTCCCCCTCAACTGATTTTCCTTCCGTCCATTGCGATTTACTTTTCTTTTCTCCACCCATTATGCGTTAATTTGTTTTATTTACGTCTTTTTCTTCGTTATTCAGATAAACTTTTTCATTAAGTTCCTTTTCTATAGCGAGTTTTTTACATTTTTTGTTCTTAAAATTCAATAAAAAGTTTCAGAATCTTTCAAAAAAACAATTTATAATTAGCCGATAAAAAAAGTTATAAAAAAAAAAAACTGAGAAAATCGCTTTTTTGTTGGGCAAGTTGTTACTTTATTTTTTTAAGCAGTTCAATCGCTTACAATGGAACATTCCAAAACTGTAACCGCACAAACTTTTCTTTTTTGTATCATGTAGAACATAGCTGTTTTACTAGTGCCAATTTTTGGCTTTTTGGCCCGGCGCCAAAACTGATTCCTAAGTTCCGAAAAATTGAAAAAATAAACTTCCTAAAAACTTAAGAATGCAGCTAGAGACCCAAATTTTTAAATGATTAGGGAAATGTATCCAGTGACCGTCTTTTAAAAAAATGAGAGTGATATATTTTACTTTAGAAGGAATAATAGTTTCAAAAAAATCATAAAAATTCTTCGAAGGAAATGGGACCATACCTCGCAATAAAATTTACTTTTTTTTTTTTTAAATATGTCTCTCTGATGTGTAAGTCTGACAATTTATGAATCAGTCTTTCAGTGCTTTTTTTGTTAATTTTTTATTTTGGCTTTGGCTAGTCCAGTATTTAATACCTATAGTATAAAATATATTTTTTTAATTGGTAGTTAAATAAATAAGAACAGGGAACTTTTGAACGAAATTATAAATTCGTATTCATTTAAAAAAAAAATTATTTTAAGTTCTGTGGTACGCCTATTACTTTTTTCTCTTTTCCCAATTTATCTTGATCCGGTGCAAATCCACCAAGGAAAATCTTATAATGATTAGGGCACATTTTTTCTGCGCGCTAGTTTCGATATATTAAGTATAAATGGTGTTACGACAATTGCGGACCAGGGGTGGGACGCGACCGCGATTCGCGGCGTTTTTTCCGCGATTTGCGGCGTTCTTCCAGGCGCTTTCGTCACCACGGATAGTCAATCTTTTTGACTTTTCTTTTGAATTTATCACAAAAAATGCCCTTTGCCAGTTAAGAAATTGATCATTCTTTATTTTAACAACAAAACCCAAATTCTAAAAAATTCCCCCGGTGGCGCCGATAGGCACCACCGTGCCTCCTCCTACCCCGCTGCTCACTATTGATTATACAAATTTGAAGTGCAAGATAAAATAGCGAAAAATTTTTTTTAAATAATTTATTTTTCGACCCAAAATCTTATAGTAACTAGTAAGTTATTATTTCAAAAAAAAAAAATTGAAACGAGCTCTGTCTTTGTACGTGATTAAGCTAAAAAATTGTTTTTTTTTAAATCTTTTCGAAAATCCGCAATTCACCAAGCGCGATCGCGGCTTTTTTTTCTGCGACCGCGGGATCTTTTGTCCGAATCCCACCCTGTTGCGGACGCGAACATTGCGGACTTAACATTTGCGCTCGAGAATTGCGGACGCGACAGTTGCGAAGACAATTGGGACGCGGCAATTGCGGACGCGACAATTGCGGACGACGATTGGATGTGCGATTTTAAGAAATTACTGATTAATTCAATAATCAAAATAAAACAGTTTATTGAGTGCACAATTGCAAATGCTATTTCTAAATCGCTCTGTTTCATTATGCCCCATTATCAAATATTATTCCCGCCAGTCTATATTGCAAGGCTCTAAGGTGGTTTAAATATTGCTGATCCGCAGATTCATCAAACACGGGACAATGCATTCACAGATGAATCAACTAAGTCTATAATTTTTTGTGATGGAATCATCAGTCAAAAGCTCATAGCTTTGCGATGGATATATAATAAGTATATTAGTTAATAAACACTGCGGGTCGACCTACGACTCGAAAGAAAAGTATATGAATATTGATGCCGCAATTAGAAATGGTTACCGTATTCATAAAATTGATGAACCAACGGATCAACAGTAGTTAGGCTATCTCAGAGCGTTATAATATAGATTAGCTGCCAATAACATTGACAATTAGTTGTCGGCAATTATCGCATACAAAATAGTCGTCCGCAATTACCATCCGCAAATGTACTGCCGCATAAAAAACTCTTTTCCACTTTGTATGAAGCCTTGATTTATATATCTTTTTTCTCTACTTTTTGGCATTTCTATCATTTCAAATGAATAATTTAAGGGAAAACTGCTACTTTAGCATAATTGTCGCAGTTTTGACGCACTGCTTGTACGGTACGCTGTATGATGTGGAAGGGGGACCCGTAGATGTCAACGAATTCTACGGGATAAAAATGGTAAAAAACAAAAAAATAAAGCAATATAATTTTAAAAAAACAATATATAGCCTTGCCGAGTAATTACGGAGAGGAAGGAGCAAAAGATTAATGGCCAACGAAAACTAAGGGATTTCCTAAAATTTCGAACAAGACGAAGTTCCATTTTGGCTTTTGAATTCGCATTTTGGTAAAGCTGAGTCGGGGTACCCGACATTCAAAATGAAAACAGATGATGAGAATTTACCTGATTGTTTTTAATGTTATTTTCCCTCCTTTTTAAGCCATCGGAAGATCCCCGGGAATGCCGATAGAATTGTCGCATATTCGTGTATGCCCCACTTCGCATCGTTCCGATACAACCATCGAGGCTCGTGGTTCATTCAAGCCTTTTGCAAGATGGTGGCAAACAATGCTGGCACGATGGATCTGGAAGAAATACTTTTCGGCGTTAGAAAAGTGGTGGCGAAGATGGGGGAAGGAGTTAGATTTTTTCTGGTGCCCGAAATTCACAGTTCACTGTTGAAAACATTTTATTTTATCCCGGGCTGGAATAACGAGGAAAAATTGTCATGATAACTTTTTTTTGTTGAAATTGTCGTGGATGATTTTTATACTATGTTGCTAAATTAAATTCCTTCACATTTTACAATATTAAACAATGAGAAAAATGGAAAATACAAAAATTGAATAAAAAATATAATTTGGTATGAGAATATAGGATTTTATAATTATTTCCAAAGAGTCTATAATTGGCATTTTATTTATTTTTTATCAATATATCTAACAGCCATAACTTGCTTCCTTTTCATTTGTCAAATTCTCCATGTAATTCTTAGCTCTTAAGTGTATTGTTCAAAAAAGATCAATTTTTATGGATTTTGTGATATTTTTGGACAAAACCTAAGCGGGGGGGGGGGGGGGGCGGTCCGCTGGTGCCGATAGGCGCTACCTAAAAAATTTATCGCCTCTTTGTTGACAGATTAAGAGATTCTTGTAAAAACAATAAGTGCCAAAACCCTTTTCGGTTTTTGGTTAACCGGGTATTAGCCCAAAACCTAAACCGAAAACCGGGGGTCTGAAAACCGGCCTAACCAAAACAGGGGGGGGACTGGATTTAAACCGATAATTCTCAACCCTAGTTAAAAGAAATTGCATGAGAAGGAATTAAATAATATTTTTTTGGAAGCGAGCACTAAGACCAGTTTGCTTGCCAAAACTCTGGAAAAATATATTTATTTAAAAATCACAATAATTATAATAATTTACTTTCATAATAATAATAATAATTCGAATTGAGTGTCAGTGCGTTGTTCTCTCTAAATTCATTTAAGTTTAATTTGCTCAGACACAGTTGATGACGAGGACAGTGATGAGGTTAATTGTTTTTGAGTGCTTAACAGAAGCGAAAAACGAGGAAATTCAATTGTATAAATTGCATGAAAGCCGCGAAGTGTGTTATACCCTCAGCAGCTTATTTCCGCCATTATTACAGAAAAATCTGAATTTCTCTCCCCCTGCGTTTTATTCGCCCTCTTCCGATGGCTTTTATTAATTATCCCCTCAAGCCCATTGACTTCATTAATTTGGCCCAACATTTGACCGTCCTTTTGTGCAAATTTGTGACCATTTCATTGCTCAGTTCGCTGCTGATAATCGCACATTTTCGGCCCAATAAATTGCGCGTCAACGGACTGTCGCCGGCAATGCATTTTTACATGTTCACACATTGCGCATGTTCAGCCACGGGTAAAGAGTGAAATAGGCAATCCTGCAGAATGGGGGTCCCTAATTTAGCTTTTTTATTTTGAGCCCTAAATTGGTATATGGGTGTTTTCGGGGATGCTGATCACGAATCTGAACTCGGATTTGCCATAGGCATCGTCTAATCTATGATTTTATCAAATCTACGATTTTTCATCAAATATTTTTTTTCAATGCAAACATCACAAATGAGGAAAAGCTTCTGTTTTTGATCCATTATTGGCAGGATAATATAAAGCAATGTGATGATGAAACAAATGTAAACAAAATATGTTAGGTAAACAAAAGGCCGATGTATTTACTAGTAAACAAAGAGAAGAAACAAACACTTACGATCTAAGGATTCTTATTTAATCTCAATGAAATAACACTATCTAGGATTATACTCTTACATGAAACTCCCCTATGCTTTTAGAACCTTACTAACAAAATGATTTTTTCGAACTTATTAACCATATTGAATCAAACGAAAATGCTATTCAATTTTTGCGTGATAGTGGTGTCCTCCGTTCGGTTCCACCCCATTATCCTCTCGCTGCTTGTCCACGCGTATTGCTTTATATTATCCTGCCAATTATTGGTCAAAAACAGAAGCTTTTCCTCATTTGTGATTTTGCATTGAAAAAAAATATTTGATGAACCATCGTAGATTTGATAAAATCATAGATTAGACGATGTCCTATTGCAAATCCGAGTTCAGATTCGTGATCAGCATCCCCGAAAACACCCATATACCAATTTTGGGCTCAAAATAAAAAAGCTAAATTAGGGACCCCCATTCTGCAGGATTGCCGTGAAATACATAATGCCAAAAAACAAAAACATTGAATTTTTATTAGAAAAATGTAATTAATTTACAAATCGTTCTGCTGGGTATCTAAAAAATGTCAAACTCATTGTACTTTGTCTGTCCGAGCTAAAAGACAAAATTAAAGAAGCTAACCCTTTTGTTAACATATTCCAAAGATTGTTCGGGTCACTCACCAAGTGTCCGAAATTCCATAGTTATGTGCAGCAGACATTTGCATATATTTTTATGCAAAACAATTGAGAATTAATGTTGAACTCAGCAAAACTAATGGTGAAAAAGAGATGTAAAATAAAATTAATTAGAAATTTAAGAGAATTTTGTTTCAGTTATCTCTATAACCAAATTAATAACAAAATTTCAGAATCCCCGGGGTCTGACACAAAAAGGGGTGATTTAATAGCAAACTGCTTCATTGGTCTAGATGTGATCTGAGTATACAGCAGTTAGCTTTGTTTAGGCATTCCTTACCAAGTGTACACCTTATTTTTTGCTCTGATCAACTATTTTGGCCATTCTCTGGATTCAGCATCTGTGCCATCTTCGTCGCCCTTTTCTCCCTATGCCCTCTTTTGGACGGGCATTTGGGAAATTAATTACTATTCGGTTGCGCCAATTGCGGTCACTTTTCTTGCCCTTGAGCGTTGTCTAACACTTCGATTTGGCGCACTTAGCAACAAGTTTGCTCTATTTCCACTAGAGATGCTCGAGACCCAAAATTTCCCGAGACTCGAGAACCGAGACCGAGACCGAGACCGAGAAATGACACCGAGACTCGAGACCGAGACCGAGACTTGACACCGAGACTCGAGACCGAGACCGAGACCCCTAAAAACCCGAGAAATTTCTCGACTCGAGAACCGAGACCGAGAAATTTTTTTAAAAAATAGGGTGAAATTTTTCTTTAACCAAAAAAAAAAAAAGCATTTTTTTATATAAAAAATTACGCATTCATTTATCAAATTGAAATAAAAAAGCTATTGCAATCCTATTTTATAAACTCGAACTTTTGCAATTTAGCCTGGTTCAAATCTACCACATTGCGTGAACATTTTTGAAATTGTTTCACAGATCAATTGAAAAATTTTGTTTTGTTAATAGTAAAAAGCCTAAAAAAATTGACTTTTTGGGGGCAAAATCTGTTAACAAAACTTAGTAATATTTGTAAATTTTTCCCTACGGCGCTTATCGGCACTGCGGTCACTCAACCCCTTTAAAATTTTTCATTATAAGACGCAAAATTAACAATTTTTGGAGAAAATCTGTTAACAAATCGGCCATCAATTTTCAAAATTCCCCCGATGGGCACCTATCGACACCATCGAATCCCATGGTTTTCTCAAAATTTAAAAATAACCATGTTTTGGTCGAAATCCGTTAGTAAAGCTCACGCAAAATAATTAAGGTTTGAACAAATGGATTTTTTTATTGAATGATTAATCATGTTTGAGAATGTAAATTCAAAAAAAATTTCAAAAAGTTATGATTTGCAATAAAACAAAAAATTGTTTTTTGAAATATGTGTTTTTCATCAGGGCGAGGCGGCAGTGCCGATATGCTCTGACGAGGAAAATTTTGAAAATTTGAGCGTTTTTGGTAACAAATCTTGCATAAAAAGACGAGTTTTTAAATTGAAATTACTCTTGAGACAATATACCCAATGGGGTCCGATGGTGCCGATAGGCGCCATCGGGAGAAATTTTTGAAAATTTATGGCCGCTTTGTTAACAGATTTTACACTAAAACTTTATGATTTAGCTGACCAAATAAATTGTTCTGGTCCAAAAACTCAATCTTTAGGGGTGTAAAAAAAGTCTCGGAAACCGAGATCAAAAGACCGAGACCGAGATCGAGACCGAGACCCCAAAAAACCCGAGAAATTTCTCGACTCGAGAACCGAGACCGAGACTCTCGAGCATCTCTAATTTCCACAATGAGACATTTTAAACGTCAATCCTTCCATTTTTTCAGCTTTTGGCGAATCAATAAGTTTCTTATTGCCTTTGGCGTTTTGACCATTTCGGTCTCGTGGTGTATAAGCACAGTGTCATATTTGACCGAGTTGCCGCTTCAGGTGGACAAAGGTGCTAACTTCCTTCTTTGTATTTGGCATATGTTACTGATCAGTTTCGTTTTCCAAAATACTCGGATCTGATCAGTAATAGACTTTTTTTTCGGAAACAGATCAACAACTGTAAAGTGCCATCTTTAATTGCCTTTTTCCTCTTTTGCACAGTGTCCAAATGTTCGTTGGTTGCCTGTTTGGCGGTTAAGACATTGTCATTGACTCAATCGTACATCAAAAATCTTTTCGGAGTGATCAGCATCTTTTGCTGCATTGCATTTCTTTGGGTGCTCCATTCTTCGAAATCTGTTAAAAATATGGTTGACTAGTATTTTTCAATTTATAAAATTTCAAACATTTCAGAAAAACAGAGTGATCAAATTCACAATTTTGAGTGAACTTGCCTTCGACATTTTGCCAGGACTTGCCATTCTGACTTTTAATTCCGTAATTCTTTCTAATGAATATTAATTATTGCACTTTTTTGTTTCTTCTAATTCGCTAATTTTCCCTCTAAAAAAGGCCACCAGCATTAGCCTGTCGTTGTACGTTGGCGAAATTGGGATCACTTTCTGCAACATTGACGCCTTCATATGTTCCGTTATCTATTGGCACCTTTTGATAAAGCGAAATACCAATGTCAATAACAGCGTTTTGGCCCATCCTCCAAAAACCATCGCATTTTGGGGAGTAAAGGGGACAAATGCCAACAAACGATAGATAGACTTTTTGTTTTTCAAAATATGCCCATTTTATTTTAAAACAGTACAAATATGTTGCCATTTTCTCTTCTCTTTTATTTTGTTTATTTTTATTCTTATTGTATATTTGTTATTTGTGTGGCCAAATCGTACAATTGTTTATTGTTCTCACTAATAAATAAATTCCTCATCACCGCCGTACAATTGCTGAGCATTTACCAAACAATGTTTTGCCCGCGTTGAAATTCATTTTTAGGTCAATTAACAAAAAAAATATATATATATATATGAGAGGACGGCAAAAGGAATGAAGTGTAATCGTAAAATTGGGCACAATTTACGCCAAAATATTAAGTGGAAATTAAAAAATAATAATTCAAAATAAATTATAAACCCTTTTAATTTAAATTGAATCTCTCAAAATATAAAATATTTTTCCATTTGTGACGTTCTGAGACCATCTCGGGAGCAGTTTCTTCAAATAAAAATAGAAATTGAGCAATTGCGGGGGAGGGAGGCCATCAAAATTGATCGATTGACGGACGGACGGTCACCGGATTTTCATGCGTTTCTGCCGCCTTTAAAAGAACGCATGTCCAAAGGGCGATGATCGCCGTCTCAGGAAAAAAGGCAATAAATTATTCCATTTTGGTCGAGGTAACTTCGCCAATTCTATTTATGTATCCTCTCTCTCTCTCTATATTTACACCGAAACAAAAAAATAGAATAATAATGACAAAAATTAATAAATTATTAATGATAATTGACTGATGCCCGTGGGAAAGGGAAAGGGAGCGGTGGGAGGGGGGGAGGAGGGGAGGAGGAAGGATTGTGAAGAATGGAGGATGAAAAAAAAACAAAAATGGCGGAATGGAAATGATTAATTGTTGTGTGGCGAAGAATGAGAAGAAAAAAATGGGAAGAATTGTCTAAAATGGGAAGGATTGGAGAGGAGAGAGAAGAGAGTATCATTAGCAGGAGGAGGAGAAGTAGCGGAGGAACGGGGAGAGGTGGAGGGACACAAGGAGAAAGAGAGAGAGAGAGACGAAGCGAGGGGGAGACGAGGAGTGGAGGACAGAGTGGAAGGGCAGGGGGAGGGGAGACCGGGCTGGCCCGTCGCCAAACTGAACTCGGGCACCACAGGGCTCGTCTTCGCTTTGCATTAATGAGAAAGTGGAGGGAATAGGGGTGAGATAGTTTTGATGGAATTGTTGACTTTGGCTTTATGTTCTGCTGATCAATATTCACACAATCAACATTAGGGCAGGAATAGGTCGGCTAACCGGACTGAAACGGGATACGGGAGTCAAAGAACCGGAATTAACAACCCTAAGGGGCTATGGACGACACCCGACTCGCACAGGGCGAACTCGTACAACCCCGACTCGTACTGTTGACGTGTTATAAATATAAGGTCTGTCTAATCGCCGCTGTCTGCGCTCCCACGCAAAATAGGTTTAAAAAAGTACGAGTCGGGGTTGTACGAATTCGCCCTGTACCAGTCGGGTTTTTACCAGGGGCTATACCCCGTCTCGATTTTTAGTGGGAATGCTCCGTTTCGCTTCACAGTAGAAAAGCCCCGTTTCGATATGCTCGATTTTGATTTTACACCATTTCAGTTTGTAAAAATATCTGCCTAATTACAAAATAACAATAAAGGATTGTTTAGATTTTCTTGCAGCTATTATTTAGATATAGGTTATTTTTCTTTTATATCGAAACGGTATAAAATCGAAACAGAGCCTTTTCCACTGTGAATCGAAACGGGGTGACCCCACCCTAAGGAGGTTCTCAGTTTTAAAAATACACATCCCAAAGAACTGCTTTTGAAAGGGGAAATGGCAGTGTTGTTCGGGAGTCCCGGTCCCGGTCCCGAAAACCTGGCTTTTCCCGGTTTTTTGGTCCCGGTCCCGAGTCCCGGTGTTTTAGTCCCGGTTTTCGGGACATTTTTACACCCCTAAAGATTGACTTATGGACCAGAAAGTGTTAAGGAAATGAAGAAAATTTTCAGTACCCGGTCCCGGTCCCGAAATGGTCCCGCGTCCCGGTGTCTAGTCCCGGTCCCGATCCCGAGTCCTGAAAAATTCTTGGTCCCGAACAACACTGGGAAATGGGAGAACAGAAAAATTTTTTGCAAGGAAAACATTATAATTTCATAAACTACTGCAATTGACTCCTTTTATTAAATTCCCTTTTCAGAAGAATTTTTTGGTGAAAAAAATGTTAACAAATACACTAAAAGTAATAAATTTTCCAACTTTTTCACCCCGGCACCTACCATCTCCGCTAAAACCAACCTTGTAGAAATTTTAAAATTTCTCAATGATTTTTTAAATATTAGCAATGATTGAAAATTAAGAGAAACTGTGTATTTTTTAATAAAGTGCACTAATTTAGTTTGCGGTTAATCAGCGGGTGTCAGCCAAAAAACCAACCCAAAAACCTTTGGAGGTTACTGTACTTTACTTTATGACTATGTTTGTCTTCGGAGGTTACTGTACTTTACTTTATGACTATATTTGTATGTTATAATAGTCGTCAATAAAAGAAAATGGCAATTAGTTATTAAAATTCACATAAAAATTTCAATCATAATGTACAAAATATGTAAAACAAAGAAGCCATTATAAATCTGTATATGCAAATTGGACCTGTTCCGAAGAAAGCTGAAAATTTGAATACACTTCAGTCGCCTTTTCAAATTTGAATGGTCGTTTTTCAATTAATTAGCGGAAGGAGCCCATTAATGAGTTGACACTTTTGATTATCCTTTGTTTTGATCGATCGCTTTAAATGAATGTACCAAAATAGGATTGATCAAAATTTAACCAAACGATTAATAATTCTCTGTTTGAATAAAACAGTCATAACAAAATTTAAATTAAAATTGGTTTATTTATGAGTGCATTGTTTTTTTGCCCTTTCTTCACAGAAAAAACCAAATTGTCTAAAAGGGCTTGTCTTCCGTCCGCTCTGCTGCTGTTGTGACGACATGAGGTCGCCAGAAACCATTCCACGCCGCCCCTCCGGCGGGGGTTCCTTCGCCTTTCCCTCCCCTCCCGTCTCTTATCTCCTCCCTTTTCCTTCTCGCCCCCTCTCCGCCACCCCCGCAGGGGACGGGAGAAGGAGCGGAGGCGAGGAGTAGAGAGGAGGCGGAGAGTGTCATGCGCGACGAAGAGAAACCAAAGCACAATGTGTAATTAGGTGGGAGGCGGGGGAGAGGGGGTGGCGGGTCGGTTGCCTATAAATACGGAAAAGGGACCGAAAAATCACTCTCCGTGGGAAAATCACTTGCATTTCATTCCACCCATACCGATCGCTACTTATCCAATTCGCCGCAACCAGAACAAGCTAAAAATGATCAGCATAATCCATCCACCGACTGATGTGGTCGAATTCCTTCCGGCATTTGGACGAGGCGCAACGGAAAGGTACGAAAAGAATTTCCAATTATTATTTTGAGTTTAATCAAGTTTCAAAAGTTGGCATATTTTCATTTTGCTGCCTTCAGAATGCGAAAGATCAATTCAGCACCGTGCCTTCAAGCATATTGCTCCACCGTTCGCAATTCGTTCAGCGGCACTTCATCCCAAAGGAGTCGAGGGACAATGTTTGGCGGACTAATGGACGAATGTTGCGGCAGAAGATA
Organism: Heterodera filipjevi; assembly: GCA_039877585.1. Classification (NCBI taxonomy): domain Eukaryota; kingdom Metazoa; phylum Nematoda; class Chromadorea; order Rhabditida; family Heteroderidae; genus Heterodera; species Heterodera filipjevi. Next base: position 4,937,175 of record JBDPZO010000006.1, on the reverse strand, counting down.
AACGACAACAACAACTCAACAACAACAACCTCATCATCATTATCAAGCAGCACATCCGATGGATGATCGACCATCATTCTCATGAGCCGTTCTGCTGTTTCACTTTCATTTCACTGATGCTAGTCAAACAAAACCCATTTTTGAACCTCGACTTTCATTTGTACAATTTTTAAGCCATATATTTTTACATTTTGTGAGTACAAATTTAATATTTGAGTTTTCATGTTTATTAAATGAACAATAAAATAAAAAAAAAAGGAAAAATTAAATTTTTGTCCAATTTTGTTTCAATGTCCGTTTTTTCATCTTTCTTCTCCATTGGTTTCTCTTCACACATTATATCACTTTTCTAATGAATATGAAGGGATACCAAGTTTTAGTTAAATATGCATATTCACTTTTAGGAATTAAAATTATGAAATTTTTAATTCAGGGATGCCATTTGGTCAAGGTTTGGTCTTATTTTGAGAGTCGAAATCTTATAAAATTAAAACTGTTTTTAATGGTCTTATTTCTTTGGTTTTATTTTGTCTTATTTCTTACTCAGAGGAAAAAAAGAAGAAAAATTACTTTTTTTTGAAGCGATTTCTATAATATTTTAAAATTTTCCCGGCGGCGCCTGTCGGCACTGCCAGACATTCTATCTTTTTTTTCAAAATAGGACTCAAAATTGACTATTCCTGGATTTTTTATCGGCGCCTAACGGCACTGCTGACCCTTCCTTTTTCGAAATCAAAAGGTTTTTTTTTGAAAAAAAAAAAATCGCTTTTCATTCGACCCAAAATGCAGAAAAGCTTGATAAAATAAGTGAGACTGTTAATCATTTTTTAACTCTATTTCCTTTACCAGTCCAACATCAACAAATTGAGCAAGTACCTTTGCCAAACAAAAGACACTAATAAAATCGGCATCATTTCTGCCCTGATCAAAGATGACTTGACCCGTTCGATTCCTACTTTTCTGTTTTAGGGGAAATTTAACAATAGATATTAGGGAAAACAATGTAAGAAGGATGGGATACCAACTAGAGCCCGGAATTTTGAAAAACCCTGGAACGGGAGCGGAGACCGTCGACGAACCGGGAACGGGGAAACCGGGGCAAAAATCCCCGCTTTCCGGGGCCCCCGTTCCCAGCCCAAAATTTTGACCGGGGCCCCGGCCGGCGGTTGGGGTCGTTTGAGTCGGGTCGGGGTTGTTTCGGCCCCCACGTTTCGGCCCCCACGATTCGGCCCCCACGTTTCGGCCCCCACGATTCGGCCCCGGGCACGTTTCGGCCCCGGGGTCGTTTCGGCCCCAAGCCAAAAAAAGCAAAAACAAAATAAAGTTGTCAAAAAAAAATTGTTTTTTTTCAAACAGGGGCCCCCTAAGCCTAGGCCTACGCAAGCCGAAGCTTAGGTTGGTGTTTTTTTCGAGGTATCCTTCAGGTTTGGTGTAATAGACAATTGATTTACCAGTACTTTAAAGAAACCTATGCGTAAAGTTCATTTTTTTGAAATTTTCAAAATTAGGTTAAGGTTAAAAAAATACAAAAAAATTTTTTTTGGTTTTCGAAAGTTTTTTAAAATTTTTTTGAAAATCAAACTCTATTTTTTAAGTTTGAAGTTGGATTTCAAAAAAGTAGGGTCAAATTTAAAAAAGGTTTCGAAATACTAAGGAAAAAAATCACACTGATTTTTTGAAAACTTAACCCTAAATTTTTGAACCCCTAGTTTTTCAAAAAAAAAAACTAGGTTGAAAAAAAATTTGGGTACTATTTTTCTATTTTTTCTATTTTTAGCTTGGGGCCGAAACGACCCCGGGGCCGAAAAACGGGGGCCGAAACGACCCCGGGGCCGAAACGTGGGGGCCGAAACATGGGGGCCGAAACGTGGGAGCCGAAACGAGCCTGGCCCGTTTGAGTCGGGCCGTTTGAGTAGAAGGGTCATTTGTGTCGGGCCGTTTGAGTCGGAGAGCCACCCATACAAAATCTCATTTTTTTTAATTACGGATCAAATTTTTTTTGAAAAATATAATAAAAAACAATTAGCACTACAAAAACAAAAGTCAGGCTACCGTACCATACACTTAAAGAACATCATTGAGAAAAACATCGGGATCAATAGGGTAACAAAGTTAAATTGTGATCATTTTGATGTGCCTTTGCTAAATCCACGCTTCATTATGTTTCATTTGTTCATAATTGGTTATTGCTACTCAATTTTCAAAACAACAAAATTCAGAAAATTACAAAGTTTTGTTTAGAATATAAAAAGATCAAAAATAGATTCTCTATACTTAAAGTCCCGAAATTTGGGGCCTGGCGGGACCGGGGACTAATAAGAAAGGGGGTTCTGAGAAAAAACAGAAAAGAAACTTCAAAAATCTGAGAGAAAAAAATAAAAATTAGATTTATTTTTCTTAGATTTTCATGTTTTTTCAACCCTGATATACTTTATGTGGCAGCCCGACTCAAATGACCCGTTCCGCCGGCCGGGAACGAGAATTTTACAAAATTTACCAAAATAGTTTATATTTTTCGCCAAAATTATATTTTCCCATTTTCTTTTTTTCCGGTACGAATTTTCTGCATCTCGACTTATGTGATCCCGAAATCTGTTCAAAACCTTTGATTTTTAGAATAGTTTTCATCATACTTTCAAAATTTTCGAAAATTCTTAGGATAGGGGTCCAACGATGGGCCCGACGGTGCCGATAGGCGCCACCGGAAATTTTTTTTTGAAAATTGGAGGAATTTATTAACAGATCTTAAACGAACTTGATCCAACAAGGGGTATAACCGAAACAAGAAAGAAAAAATATGAGGCAAATGACAGAGCCATAAGAGAATTGATACTGCGCTACGATAACAACGAAGATAGAGATGATGAAACTTTATTACGACACATTAGGGCTTTACAGTACCGACTAGCAGATTCAGGAATACAGGATTGGTAGCTTAGAAGTTCTGAACATTTGATGTTAAAAGAATTTGATTGTGTGGTTAAAATTGATTTTGTTTTTTTAAACTATAGAAAAAGAACAAAATTTGGCGTTTTGTTGGCCGAAAATATCGTTTTCTGGGTTGGGCCGCAAATGTCGGGGCCGCAAATGTCGTTTTTGGGTTGGGCCGCAAATGTCGGGAAATGGCCCTTAAGAAATGGGCCGCAAGTGTCGGGACCGCAAATGTCGGGGCCGCAAATGTCGGCCGCAAAAGTCGTTTTTGGCTGGGGCCGCAAATGTCGGACCGCAAAAGTCGCGGCCGCAAATGTCGGGGCCACAAATGTCGGGGTTCCCTTAGTACTTCAACTAATTCAGATAACAAAAGGCATAATTTTTAGCCTTTTGCTTCTCGACGCAAGAGACGCGTAAAATGCCATATTTTGTGGCCGAGAAGGAGGCAGCAGCGACTCCTGGGCAGCCAAATGACTGGTTAACACTTGCAGCGGACCATGATCTGCAAAAAGCGGAGGTCTTCACCCAATATGTTTTTCTCCTCATTATTCCTTTCTTATATTTAACCAGGAACTCTTCAGTGAAGGATGCATCGATTTGAACGGAGGCTGCAGCGAGTGTTGATATTTTTTTTATCAATTCTATTTGTTTTTCATTTTCTATTGGTTATTTTTGTTTTTTTATTCACATATATTATTTCTTTTATAAAAAGGAAGGGGACAGCGAGCGGTGACATATTTTGTGTTTTTAACACTTGTATTTGCATTTAGTTTGACACTAGGCGAATTCCACCTTGTTCTTTTAAGCCGTTTTACCATTTAAAATGGAGTGTGCATTTTGCAAAAGTACGACCCACACTGTGGGAATGTGTAAGGGCGAAAAAAACCTGAAAATGTGCGTAGCATGCGGTGGCCGCGGCCACAAGCCTCCGCAATGCAATAGATTGCAGCGTTGGGGTAAGTACATTTCTTTGTACAAATTGGATGACCAATAAATAATCTCTTATTAAGTTGCGATGAATGCTGAAGCGGATGAGGAGGCTGCAGCCATTTTGCAGCGCATTGCTCATGCAAGCAATGCATGCTTTGCCTGCTTCCAACTAGGGCATCGTTTGAAAGGCTGCAGCCGGGTGCAGCTCATCAACAAATATACCCGCTTCGTGCGGGACAGCAGAGAGAAGAACGCGCAGCGTTTCTATGCGGGTGGCCAATGGGTTGATGGAGATGGCAATGCAACTGGTCCGTATATGGTTAGCGTTTTTCCTTATCACTAATGTTTCTCTAAAGCCCTACCAATCTTTTAAGTGGAATGGTGGTGCTTCAACATCAAAGGCTGCAGCCTCTCGCTCCTGGGCGAGTTTTGGGCGGGGGGGGGGGGGGACATGTTAAAATATTAATTAATGCGTAATTAAATTTTGGGGTTAAGAAACGACGTCCATTGAGAACGAAGGCATTGTCAAAGTCACCAATAAGGCGAAAAGAGGAGGAGAAAAGAGTGGAAAGCGAACAGAAACGGAGCAAACCGAGCGAAGAAAAAGCGCCGTGAGTTTTTAATGGGGAGGCGAGTAATACGGGAACATTTATGGACAAAAGGTCGACAACGCCAAAAGCAATAAATCTCGGCTCAACCATGAAACGGTGCCATGACATTAGTCCAAAACGATCATAATGGGATTTAGTCAAAAACCCATTAAAATGAAAAATTAAAAAAAAATTATTCATAACTTTGCCCCAAATTTATAAATATTTTTTCTTCATAACTTCTTTTAAATCAAAATAATTTCCTAAAATTTTACAGGCTAATAGAGAAAGCTTAGGGCTATCTGATATCAAGAATAAGCACCCCTCAAACTCTCGTCTAAATTAAAAAGATTTGAAACGTTTTAGGAAATTTTTTTGGATCGTCCAGTTACATATTGTAATTTGTTGAATTTTTAAATTTGAATCAATTAGTTATAAAAAACATTAATGAATTCGACCCAAGTGCTATGAAATAAATTATTTTCTCATTTTGAATTTTTTTTTTCAGTTTTCTGCCGTTGACAAAAAAATCTTTGCCTCCGCCGCCATCGCCGTTTGAGTACCTTTCGACGAGTGAAAGTGAAAATGAAATTTAAGACCATGTAATGTTGTCAGTCCAAGAGATATCGTTCAGCAAATCTTCAATTTATACGTTTTTGCCGAGCTTTAAAATTATAAATAATGTTGGACCAGGTTATTATTTCATTTCACATTCAAATGTATTTAAATCAAGTTATAGTAATTTATTTTTAAACTACCATATCACTGACGAATTTCTCACTTAGGCATTTTCCGGCCCGGTAAGAAATAAGCTGAGTTATTTTTTTAATTTATTTGTTTTTGGCAAATATTAGGTAGAATTTACCATTCGAGGCGCAGAATTACGAGACACCAAATTTCCTCCGTTCTCGAGTCGAAACCGAGAGTCTCAAATAAAATTTAAGAGGGTCAGGATTCGTACGTGCTTGGTGTTCGGCTTTCATGTTTGATTTGAAGCATATTTGTTTCCAACAATGTACTTGGAAAGCGGCATTTTGTCAATTAAATGTAAAAATGTGATTTCATGAAAAAAATTTGAAATTTTTGGCATTCTGCTCAATAATTACCCCCCCCCCCTTTTTTTGCAAAAATCCAATTGACTATTTTTCCTCAAAATCTATTAAAACAGCCTTTAAAAATTTTCCCACTTATGACTTTGAAATTGCCATGGGTTTATTTTTTTTGATAAATATGGGCCCTAAAATCCGGGCACGGACATTTGCGAACCAGCCAACTTTAGAACCTCATTTTTTTCTAACTTGATCAAATTCTGCAATTTTGGTACCATTTGAAAGACCTTCAAAAGCCCTATTAGACTTCAAAAATCAAAAAAAAAAATTTAATAAGAGCATTTCTTTCCAATTAAAATTATGCACAAAAAGTGATCTGTTATGGGGATTTTTTCAAAAATTAGGGCCCATCAATGGGAAAATTTAACCCCGTTTGTCCCGGTCCAATTGACCGGAAACGGGGGACGACGATGAACCGGGAACGGGGCCCCGGGGGCAAAAACCCACGTTTTGCCGGGGGCCCCGTTCCCGGTAATTTTCCATAAAAACCCGGGAAGGGGACCCCCAGGTGAACCCCGCCGGGGCTCCGATCCCGTCCGGTCTCTACTAACCAGGGTACCCAGATGAAAATTTTCAAAACCAGCAATTGGCTGACAAAATCAGCACATCTGGGAACCCTGTAACTAACCCATTGCCTCACCCCCTCAAAAACACACATAATTTTAGCGGAAAAAGGATAAAATAAAGGAAAAAAAAATTAAATCTTTAAAAAGATCCTCTCGTACATTTTTAAAAAAAGATAAATTTTTAAACCAGATAAACAATTCGTATAATAGATACAAAATTACACTAATATATTCAATAGCTGACCATTATTTCTAGCATATTTATTTCCTATTCGAGAATTATGTTGGCATAATATGAATGAATTGGCGCAAATGAGGCAAAAAGGGAAAAATAAAATAAAATACATAAATATAAGTAGAGACTGAAAATGGGATAAATGCAAATAGGACAAAATAAAGGAAATCAAATGGGATGGAAGAAAAGAAGGAAATGGGATGGAAGAAAAGAAGGAAATGGGATGGATGTCCCCCTTTAATATTCCCCCCCCCCCCCCCCCCCCGGTGAAATGCGTTTCTTCCGATATGTCCTCCCCTTCACAGTTCTTCTGCTTTTGGCCTGATTAGCTTGAGAATGGCTTTCATCCGTTCTGAGGTTGGCAAATTCTTCTCCGAAAACTCCTGCGCCAATTTGGCCTCTTCACTTTGCCCATTTTCAATTTCATTTTCACTTTCACTCGTCGAAAGGTACTCAAACGGCGACGGCGGCGGAGGCAAAGATTTTTTTGTCAACGGCAGAAAACTGAAAAAAATATATTCAAAAAGATAAAATGATTTATTTTCATAGCACGGGGATCGAATTCATTAAAAGTTTTTTATAACTAATTGATTTTGATTCAAATTTAAAAATTCTACAAATTACAAAATGTAACTGGACGATCCAAAAAAATTTCCTAAAACGTTCAAATAGACGAGAGTTTGAGGGGTGCTTATTCTTGATATCAGATAGCCCTAAGCTTTCTCTATTAGCCTGTAAAATCTTAGGAAATTATTTCGATTTCAAAGAAGTTATGAAGAAAAAATATTTATAAACCTGAGTTTTTTGAGTTCTTTTGGCCATAACTTTTTGAAATCAATAATTTTACATCAAAAATAAAAAATTTGGTAACTTTGGGGCAAAGTTATGAATAATTTTTTTTTAATTTTTCATTTTAATGGGTTTTTGACTAAATCCCATTATGATCGTTTTGGACTAATGTCATGGCACCGTTTCATGGTTGAGCCGAGATTTATTGCTTTTGGCGTTGTCGACCTTTTGTCCATAAATGTTCCCGTATTACTCGCCTCCCCATTAAAAACTCACGGCGCTTTTTCTTCGCTCGGTTTGCTCCGTTTCTGTTCGCTTTCCACTCTTTTCTCCTCCTCTTTTCGCCTTATTGGTGACTTTGACAATGCCTTCGTTCTCAATGGACGTCGTTTCTTAACCCCAAAATTTAATTACGCATTAATTAATATTTTAATTTGCCCCCGGCCGACCTTTACTTTTTGCTCATCCGCTGACCATAACCACCAATCGCAAATGAATATTTTGCCCGTTTCGCCCCATTCCTTTCCGTTCATTGACCGAATTGCAATGGCCGCCATTCGTTTGTGTGCAAATTCGACCCGAAAAGATTTTTGAAACATTTGGATAAAATTTATTGTGCCGTAATCGGAAAACGCTTTGCGGATGTGCCATTCTGTCGAAAAGATTTACCCAAATGATCAGAGGGAAAATTATATAAAGAATGTAAAATCTTCTTGAAAATCAAGAACTTTGCAAATTAATTTTAAATTTTATACTCTGAAAATACCGTTCAAAGTTTGCATAAATCGGCCCACAAATATAGCTTTGTTTTCCGCGTGAGTTCGACTTTCAATTTCCTCCAAATGTTTGCGTATTGCAATTTCCTTCCCTTTATCGTCCAACCAATTCCTTCTTAAATGCTGAAAAAAACTGAAGAATTATTTTTAACAAGGCTATTATATATAATTATTTCCCCCCTTCAAAAATTTAAAAAATATGCCAGAGCTAAAAGTTAAAAAAAAACACCGAGTTTTTCAAAAAACAGGTTTATAAACAAGGCTCGCATGGTGAGGATTTAATCTCATTTGTTGTTTTTCGAGAGGCAGATGCGGCTAAATTTAAAAATGAAATAATTTTTGAGGCAAAATCTGTTAACAAGGTACCACTCGTCCCGCGCATTTGATTTTTTAAAATTTGAAAAACAAGCTGGAAAAACCATAAAAAAATATTGTGCAGACTGAAAAATAAAAACAATGATTAGTTTACTTTTTTTTGGCTCTTGGAATAAAATTTTCAAAGCTTTTTGCCCGCCAAATGAGGCTTTTGAAAATTTTCATTTGCGAGCCCTGTTTAAAAATTTTAATGATAGGAGGCACTCAGACCAAGTCCACGCATACAGTAAAAGACCGTAATATGCCCCCTTTTTTAATGTTGCATTTTTGAAATTGTTAAGAGACATTACGAATTCATTTTGGTCGTTTAAACCGATAGACCAAAATAAGTCAAATTAATTCTTACAAAATCCCGAAATTACGAGTCCTATTTTCCTGTGTCCCCACATTTTGCAAAAGGGAAAAATCCCTTGGGGTTCTAACACCCAAAATTCACTTAAATTATTTGAATAATTATTTCGCATTTCCTCTCGCCTTTTCCGGTACTTTTTCCGCATCGCTCGGCATTTCAACTGTTGATGAAATATCGTCCACCTGCACAAAAGGAGGAGGCAAACTTTGCCAAACTTCGTTTGCCTTTTTTGCATTCGTTTTCAAATTGCCTTTTCCCGCCAATTTGGCGTCGTAACTTTTCACAACCATTCGTTGCCTTGTGATTGGATCATAAAATGAAAACAATTTAATATTTTTTGAAAATTCCTGTTTGCTTTAACTTACGCAAAACCACCGAATTTCTGTCGCTTTTTTGGCGAAATGTTCCGAGTCAAATCGAACGAAGGCGCATTCTCTGCTTTGTCCCGTGTTGCGGTCGCGCAGAATTGAAACATCTCTAAAATATTTATTATTAAAAAAAGAACATTTTTTGTTTTTATTTGATCATTCTTCACCTGACAGGTCCAATTGACCGGCTGAAAATGCTGGCAAGTCGAAATTCGTTCATTTCAATCGGAACAAAACCAACAAACACCGAACCTTAATTATTCTCTTGTTGTTAGACAATATATATGTTTTTAAAAACTTATTTTGTCTCAATGAATTTTTGTCCAAATTTCATTTATTATCAAATTTTGTTGTCCAAGTTCCAAGACCAGACCAACCTTGGCCTGGAGTGAATTAAAACACAAATGTTCTAAAATTTGATCACCCACTCATTCACTCACTTCCATCATTTTCCTCTCCATTTGCTGATAATCGCGAACTGCTTGGCGTCGAATAAATGTGAGGGCTTTTCATTGGTTTTTGAAGAAGTATGAACAAATGAAATCAATCACACAACAATGATGATTGATGATGATCACTGATCATTATTGATTTGTGATCATTGGTTTTGAAATTAATTATTAATCCATCCTTTGAAAATTCAATTTTAAATTTAAATTTAGAAGCAACGAAATCAATCATAAAAAATTTGAAAATTAAATGTTTCCTCCTTCCGTTTATGGGAGACAATAGCAACGCAACGGAAAAACGTGTTATTGTTTTTGGATTGTGGATAGGTGAGCAGGATGAAGACAGAAGACTGATGACTGATTGAATGGGCTCATTAATATTCGGGACCGGAACAAGTTTAAAGGTATGCGATTTTTATGACATAACAAATAGAAAATGAAAAAAATAATCTTAAAAAATAGAAAATATTAATTTGTTAAGTTTTTTATGGCCCTTGAAGATTGGCAGATGCGATAAGTTAAAAATTGTTGCCGTTCTTGCCGAAACGAGTATTGTCGTAATGTCCGGTAACCATCAAGAACCAAGGAGTTTAAAATGTTTGATAAGAAAAAATGCAGAAAAAAGAGTCGAAAGTTAAATGATAAAGTAAAAGAAAGTGGAAAGGATTAAAAGTATTTGTGGATTAATTACGCAAGAAGATAAAATTACCCACGCAATAAGATAAGATTAGCCCTATCTCTTCGCTTTTGTGTCGATCGATCGGAACGAGAAAATAGCGAAAAAATAAGAGAGGTTTTTCGGAAGGGAGGGAGAAGGAATGAATGACGATGAGGACGAAATGTTGAGGAGGAACTTATTGGTTGGAGACGAAGAAAAGGGAATGAAGAAGAGATGGACGAAAACGAAACAAAATGAGGAGAGCAGAAAAGAAAAAGGGGAAAGGGACGAAAAAAGAAACAAAATGAGGAGAGCAGAAAAGAAAAAGAGGAAAGGGACGAAAAAGAAACAAAATGAGGAGAGCAGAAAAGAAAAAGAGGAAAGGGACGAAAAAGAAACAAAATGAGGAGAGCAGAAAAGAAAAAGAGGAAAGGGACGAAAAAGAAACAAAATGAGTTTAAAACAGATGATACTGCTGCGCAATTTTATGAATAATGGTCCAGCAGGAGAAATATAAATGTTTTGTCAACATTCTTTTTTTTTTAACTGATTAGGCTCTTTGGAGAGGGGGGGGGGTGAGTTGGGGAGATGTATTATAAAATTATTACGGATTCCATATTATAGGCATCAGAGCCCTGAAAATCCTAATTTGACATTGAAAATGGATGTGAATAGTGGTTCTGCTTGGATTGGTGGGACCAAACAGCGGGGGATGGGAGGGAGGGAAGGAGGGAGACTGTGAGAATTAAACTAACTAATTAATTAATTAGTTAATTGGACGTCGCTAATTGATTTCTTGGGAGGTTTAATTAGAAGCGGACCATTTAAATAAAGTATTTACGCATTTTGGTGAATCCATGATCACTCTTCTAGCGATTTCCGTGATTTGTCTGTAATTGAATTAATAAAATTATTTTTCGATACTATTTTTAAGGATAAAAATAAAAGTAATTTTTTCTGTCCAGCAGGGTTCATTCAATCATTTATTTTACTTTTCAACCAAATTTTAATTAAATTTTGAAGTTTAATCATATAGGCATAAAACTCAAAAATAGGCAATAAAATAGCACCAAAGTCTTAACGATGTTTGACCGATTTCAGCTGGAAAAAGTGGGCGGAGGGGGAGGGAGGGGAGGGCAGAAATGACAGCATTCGAAAATGACATTTCCTGTCAATAAATTTTGGACAAAAACAATTTAATAATGAATTAACAAAGAAAATTAAATAAAATAATGAAGATAAATTTGTTTTTTGCATTAAAATGTTTTTTACACTAATCCGAGCCAAATTAGGCCCATTGGAAGCAACAGAAGAGCAAAGAATTGAAAAAAAAGAACTCCAATCGATAGAAGAAAAAGGAAAGAGGGGAAAAGGAAAAAGGAACACATTAAGCCGAAAAGTGAGGAAGGAGCAGCAAAGGGCCAAAGAGGGAAATGCTATTATAAAATTATATTAATAGAATTTTTGGAACTGGCATAAGAAAACAAAAGACAGCAGGAATTGCCGACCGATTCATAGAATGGGCTCGGTCGAATTTATTCATTTTTTGGACTTTTTTTTAGTGAAAGAAGTCGACCGATCCTTTTGTCCGGTCTCTACTATTCACAGTGTAATTAGAAGAAACCCATTCTCCGAAAATTGGGGGCAATGGCAATTCTTCGTTGGCATCATGCTGACCTTTGATTGTGATTTTTAGATAGATTTTGAGAAAACCCAAGCGAAAAGGGGTCCGGTGGTGCCGACAGGCGCCACTGGGGAAAATATTGAAAATTTGGGTCTCATTTGTTAGGGGATTGTAGCCTAAAAATAGTCATTTAGAGGATTTTTTTCAAAAACCCCAAAAAGCATAAAAAATCATCATTTCAAAAAAATCATTGATCCCTCAAAACCATCAAAATGATGAAAAATCATCACATCTGGGAGCCCTGCGAATATCGTATTTTAGGGCCACAGACGACAAATCGGACGACAAAAAGACAATTTGGCATTTTGTCCGTTATGAGTGAATTATTAGCCAATCACAAATGACATAATAACTAACATAAAATAGTCGTTTAGAGCTGAATAATAATTGTAACAAGTAGTACAACTACTGTTAAAGGAAAAGAAAAAAATATATAATCATTCTGAAAATTTTAAAACTAATTAGTTTTCCCATATAATCTCGCCCAAATTATAATTGGCTTTGCAAAAACATATTATGAATTGTCATTGAATTATCACAATTTACTAAAAACATATGCTTAATTTTGGAAGACAAATTAAAAGATTTTTTTTTTTAATAATTAAAAATGAAAAGTCACATCTTTGAATTCCTTTATTTTGCAGATCACAGATGACTCTCCACTTGGCAGAACTTGTTTACTTGAGATATTTTATTTACACCAATTTATGCACAGCAGCAGATCGATTACTCATCAGTGCCATATGGAACTTCATGATATTCAATTGGTAAAACAAATCAAAAATAAATGCCATTTTCTTTTCAGCGAGGGCACAATATCTCTCATAGAAAAAGTGATATAAATTAAAAAGAAAAAATAGAAAGATGCATTAATAATACATTATTGAAAGACGTTTTCGTCACGAGAAAATGGTGATAAATAGATAAATAGAGAGCGGATTTATATGGACAAAAAATTCTAAAAATGGATTATAATATGACAATAATATGGATAAAATATAAACAAAAATGCTAAAATATGGACAAAAATTGAAAAATATGGAACGGCATTTTCCATATTGAGGGTAAGATTTCTTCAAATTTTTGACCCGGATCAGGATTTTTCAAAAAAAAAAAAAACGGATAAAAAATTAAATAAAAATTTTAAAATGTCTCCTTAGCTTAAAGATAAAACAGCACTAGCTAAGCAAGCAAAAATTGAGCTATTCTGGCTTTAAAAATCCAATTTTAATATGGGTTCCCAGATGAAAATTTTAAAAGGCTCATTTGACTGACAAAAAATTAGCATCTAGGGTCAAACCAACACTTTAAAAAAAAAAAATTATTCCATGAGCAAAAAAAATCAGTAAAAAGTATCCTTTTTTACTCTCCACGGTAATTTTGGCTCTTACGTATTCTTTTTTATTTTTTAAAAATGAAAGCGGCTGAGGTCGGTGATGCCGATCAGGGATGAGGTCGATCTCTGTCAAAAAGCGGAAAATCAAATTCTCAAAAAACCCCCATCTTTTTCTAATAAATTAACTATGAATTAAGCCAATTTTTGAAAAGTAAAGTAAAAATAAATTTGTAATGGACGGGGGGGGGGCGAGGGGGAGGGGTGTCCGGCGGTGCCGATAGGCGCCGCCTGGGAAAATTTAAAATTTGATTATATTTGGTAACAGATTTGCACCAAAAATATCAATTTGTGTACATCGCGTTCGTTAATCATTAGAGAAAAATTGTGAAATTTCAACGAACTATGTAAACAAAATTGTAAATACTCTCGAAAAATTTGCCTGACTTAATCATTTTTGACAAATATTTATTCAAATTTTATAATTAAGCAAATCATTTCAATTAAAACCTAATGCAAATTGAAAAATGAAATCCGGGTACAGTGGTCAAATTTACCCGGATCAGGATTAGAGAATCGAACAGGACCGGACGGACCGGATTATTAATCCTGTTTCTCCGGACTCCTGATCCGGTCCATTTTTTCAAAACACCGGATCAGGACCAGGAGTCCGGAGAAATCCTGACCAGGATCCGGTCCTGTTCCGGGCTCTAAAAGTCATTATAAATTCAAAAAATCGAATTTAAAAAATTAGATTTTTGGGCTTATTGTACGAATTCGGGTCCGGGATTCGGAATTGGTCGAAATGGATGCCAGATTTGATCGCCCCGAAAGCCCCCTAAACACCGAGCTCTGATTCGTCCTTTATTTCAAAGGACCGTCCTTTATTTTTGGCTTTCGTCCTATGGAAAAGTGAACGTTCTTTATTTCATAGATGTCCTTTAAAAAGGTGCTAGGTCGTTTGTTAAATCCGCCATTTTTTACAAATTTTCCGAACATAATCCGTCATAACCAGAGCTACTAAACTTTTGGCCCCATATTAAAAAAAAGTTCGCATCGAAATTCATTTCTCGAAATATATTTTTAGAAAAACTAAGCAAAATTGGGGACGGCGGTGCCGATAGGCGCCGCCGGGGAAAGTTTTGAAAATCTGATGATATTTTGTTAAAAATTTAGAACGAAAAATGTCCAATTTGGTGGATCTTGCGATAAAATTTGATAAAACCTAAGTAAATTGGGGTCCGGTGGTGCCAGAAGGCGTCACCGGGGATTTTTTTTTTAAAATTTGGGTCTAATTTGTTAGGAAATCAGACAAAAATTGTCCATTTATGCATTCAAATCCCATTCTTTAGGGGTGTGTTTTCGTTTCGTGTTTCGTGTAAATTTACTCGAAACACGAAACGAAACTGGCAAAATTTTTCTATACGAAACGAAACACGAAACGAAACCGGAAAATTTTTTTGGACGAAACGAAACACGAAACGAAACTGGCAAAATTTTTCTATACGAAACGAAACACGAAACGAAACCGGAAAATTTTTTTGGACGAAACGAAACACGAAACGAAACTGGCAAAATTTTTCTATACGAAACGAAACACGAAACGAAACCGGAAAATTTTTTTGGACGAAACGAAACACGAAACGAAACTGAAAAAATTTTACGAAACGAAACGAAACACGAAACGCCCAAAAAAGCACGAAATTCACGAAACTCGAAACGAAACGAAACGTTTCGTCCAGCTCTGGTCATAACTTTGTTCAAACGCAACTAAATTAAATAATCTTGCTATCATCCCATTGCTTTTGATTAGCTCTATTAGCCATCCTAATTTCAAAAAATATGATTAAGTTTTAAGTAAGTGGTGGCAGTCAAAGTGAAAAAAGAATATTTTTTTGACCATATTTTTTTTAAAACTTAATCAAATTTTTTGGAATTAGGAAGATTAATTGAGCCAATCAAGAGCTATCGTACGAAACCAAGATTGTTAAATTTGGGGCAAAGTTATGACAAATTATATTCGGAAAATCTGTAAAAGATGGCGGAATTTAACAAACGTCCCAGCACGCTTTAAAACACTAAAAAAAGGCTGATTTCATGAAAAATTTAAAATTTTGCTTTATGTCTAAGAATTTTATTTAATTCTTCAAAATTGACCATTTTATAGTCAAAATTTATTTGTTAACAAATCACACCAAAATTTTCAAAATTTCCCGGGCGGGCGCCTATCGGCACCGCTGCCCACCAGCACCAAGATGTTTTCTAATAAAGCTTCAAATTTGAATATTTGTGACAAAATCTGTTAATTAATTTCCCCATTTTAATGGGCCTATCGACTGGGGTTGTCGGTTTCTGGGAATTCTTTAACCAAACCGAAACCGATAACCGAAACCGAATTTTCTCGGTTTTTCGGTTCGGTTCGGTTTCAAACCGACAACCCTACTATCGACCACCATTTTCTCAAAATCTATTAAAAAAAACCACGAAATAAATTAACCTTTTTATTGCATTGATAAATTTTGTTATGTCCTTTGAATTCACAAATTCTCCCCATTATGTCCTTTGAAATCGGTCTTGGCCGATCCGAGCCCTGCTTTAACACATTGTCTTCAAATATATCTTTTGAAATAATATTTTATACTAATTTAAAATTAGTATAAAAAAGTTACGACTTATATTTTTATATTATTGCCTAATTAATTGTCCAATTGAGAAAATTAGCAAATTTATATATAAAATATGCGAAATGTACAATAATATTATAATAATTCGAATTTAAAATGCCATTGTTTTCTTCCTTTGCTCCTCTTCAGTTGACCATCACCGATTCCGTCACATTTTCCCACAAATCTTTTCCCTCAAATTTGCCCCCCTCCGCCCATTTGTCGCCGTCCTCCAAATTTTGGCCATCGCCCGAAAAGTCTTCGCCTTCGCCCTCAGTGAAGTCCAAGTCGAAGTCACTGCCCGAAGTGTCCACGTCGTCGTCAAAAGCTGAAAATGGAAATAATTCAAATTCATTTGGCAATTAATTGTTTACGTTCGGAATAGGCGACAATTGCCGGCTCAAAATGGCCGAACTCATCGGAGGAAGAACGGTCGGACAGTGCCAAAGACTGCGACTTTGGCAATCCATCGGTGGACATTTTAATGGCATTTTCCTTGGCCAAAGCTTCAGAATTTAAAATTGGCAATTAATTTGGCATTTTGTTTTTTAAATTTTCATTTTTCACCTGCTGCTTCATTCGTCTTCTCTTTCGTCTCTTCCCAATGTACTGTCCTTGGGCCGATCACACGGGTTATGCTGTTGTTGGCATTTTGTGCCTTTTTCGCCTGTTCCGCCATTTTGGGGTTGGCTTTGCTGTTTTCGTCGCCTTAAATAGTATTTAAATTATTTAAAATAATAAATTATTAATTGCCTGATTTTGGACTTTTAATTGGTGAGTGTGGCACTTTGTCTTTCTTTGCGGGACTTTTTGGCGTTTTGTTTTGCTCAGTGTGCTGCGGTGCCTTTGATTTTGGCACCGAATGTGCCGCTTTTTCCGTCGCGCCTTAAACCAATCGCTTTTATGAATTATTATTATTTCAAATGTTTTTTATTTTCGACCTTTTTTTGGACTGTTTTTTGCTTTTGTTTCTTTTTTGGTCGGTGCCTTTGGTGAATTTGTTTCTGTAATTGACACCATTTTAATGTGCTTTTGTTTTATCTTAACCTGCTGCTTTCCCTTTCCCTTTTGGGCTCGTTGGCTTCGCCGCTTTGGCCGGTGATTTTGCCTTTGTCGGAGATGAAGAACCACTTGCTGCTTCAATTTTGGGCATGTAATTAGTGACTAATTAGGTAATTTCTGTTTTTTTATACCTTTTTTGTCTGTTTCGTCCCCCGCTGGCTTTGAATTTGCTGAAAATAAAATAAATAAGATTTAATGATTTTAAATAATTTTTACCCCTCTCGAAAATGGCGACCAAAATCAAAGCAATGACAACCAAAAAGAAAATTGTGCGCATTTTGAAGTAAAAAAAAGTAAAATACAAATGAAAGCACAGTATGATATATTTGAGCTCTTTTTGCCTTTTATATTTTTTTGGATTCCTTTGCTTTTCGATGGTTCGATAATTTGGTGCCAACTTCCGGCCGAATCTGCGCAAAAGCCAAACATGCTAAGAAGTGAATTTATGTATGTTAGTTAATTATACATAAATGGAAATCACTAAAATAATTATTCATTGTGTAAGCCAAAATGAAAATTGTATTCATGAATTTCATGGGGCCCATTTCCGGCGGGGACTCTTTCGATATTGCATAAAAATGATGAAATAAGGAAAAACATTTAATTAATTTATATATATTTAAGGTTTTTACTTTTATTTATCTTTGTTTTTTATTCATTTCATTACCTTTAACGTGATCAAAACCATATTATCATCTTCACTTGCAGAATGTGTCAATTTTTGACTAAATGTTACATAAACAAATTGGAAAAGCAAATATTGCAATTGTTTTTATCTTTTCTTTTGTTTTTTTTTTATTATTTTTTGCATCCTTTTTTATTTAAAGCACATCAATTCTAACTTTCGGAAGGAAAAGGTTTTTAGAAGTTTTAGAAGATAATGAAATGTTACAAATATTTCACCAAAAAGAAGCTTTTTTAGTGTTGACCTCCCGCGTCGTCCATTCTATGCCAAAAGCGATTAGAATACTTGCAAATGCCAACATTTGACTTTTTGATCATTTGATGGCATTTTACATAAGACATTTGGTCATTCATTTTTAACTGTTTTGCCTTTGCGTTATATAATTTATACAGGCGGTGATCATTTAATTTTATTTGCGTTTTGTCCGTTAGCTTGTGGACAGTTTTTCATTTATTTTTATGTCCATGAAAATTTTTCTCTTTCGTGGACTTTTTTTAATGACAAATAAATAATTTTATATTATAATTTATTTATTTTTAAGCAATTAAAAGTGGTTCCTTCTGAGTGCTAAAAATGAGATGATCAGTTCCATTTGATGATATATAAAACAATTAATGTCTGATCAAATATTTCTGTCTGTTAATAAATGTCTTCGCAGCCAATTCCGCCATTTTTCCTCCTCTGAATCGCTTTCTGTCCGTGTGCCATCTGCCGCTGTTTTGAACAGTCGCGGCTCCAGTGACCCCAAAAACTTCGGGTCCATCGAAGGTCGGGAATTCTTTGGCAAAATCCTTAAAAATGCCAAAATTCGATCAGTTTTGTTGTCTTATTTTACTTTTCGCCAAGCGCCTCGTGGAATTTGTCCTTTTCCCACTGCAAATAACCATCGTGCACATTCGACTGCAACTTTTCTTTGTGAATTGCGCGGCTGCGAATCAAATGCCGTTTCTGTTAATGATGCAATTAAACAAATTACCAATGCCGCCTCTGTTAATTATATGATTTAATAATTAGCAATTAATTGGTTCCTAATTGTTTTTCCCTTTTCATTTATACCTGCACAAATCGTGTTGGGTTTGTCGGATCGTTTTCTGCAGATAATGCGTTTGCCAGCGACTGATGAAAGACCGAAATGAGCATAGTCATCAACAATAACAGAATGTTTGGTGGCATTGCAATTTGAACAAAATTAATGGGCTATGATTTAGAAATTATTTTTTCAATATTTGAAAGAATTGGAAAATTGATATTTCGGGACTGAGGTCGAGTGCTGCTGGTAATTGAGTACCAATTGTTTATAGCCTTCAAAATTCATCAAGGAAATTTTGCTTCAAAACTTGAGCCAACTTTTGTTTGAAAGTTAAACCTAGCTTTCCAACTAGAGTTAATTTTCAAAAAATGGGGCAGGAGATTAAATCAGGGCAGAAGTTGAGAGTACAAATGAATGTCTGATTCGAGTTCATCCACCCAAAAAGACTTTTGTATTTAAAAAGTTTTTTTTTAATTTAAATTTGATTGACTTTTCATTAAAAATGTGGAATATGGCGGATATTTAATGCTATTACTATGTAAATCACTAAACAATTAATTTGCATTTGTTTTCATCAAATCAAAAAAACTGCGATTTACGCAAAATTGGCAATGGCGTGTCGTGTCGTCCATTGCGTGACCACCGACCGCAAGACGTATCAGCAGCACACGATCAGGTGAGAGTGGTGAGGGAGGGGTTTCCGTTTTGGCCAAAATAGGAAATGAAACAATTGGTCGGTCTCATGTGACTGACTTTGTGATGTCGAGAGCAGAGAATAATGAATGACAATGAGTGAATGAAAAACCAATTTATATGGACGAGGGGGGGGGGGGGGGAGGGGGAGGGGGGTGGGCACGACCATTTGGGCGGTAGGGCGGGGGTGACTAATTATGCAATTAACCAAAAGTTAATTCACTTCTTTCATAATTGTTTATGGGATTGGCTTTCCTTTGCCTCTCCTTGCCCCCCTATTTTCCCATCTTTCTGTTTTCTTTTGCCCATTTTATCATTGCCGCCCCGCCGGCTCCCTTTTCTTGCCAATTTTCTTCAAAGATTAGCAATCATTTCGTCTTCTTATTTTTTCTTCTTTTTTTCCTCCAAAAGTTCACACCACCTTAATTGAATTGGTGCATTCTGTGATTATGACAAATGAATGAATTGCAACAGGTTTGCTGTTTTTTAATAAATTAAAAAAAAAATTCGAAAATAATTTAAAAAATAGCGGAAATTAAAGTTAATTAAAAAGTGATTTATCATTTTTTTGATTCACTGCTGACCATTGAAAAGGAAACAAATTATTGCTTTTTGTCCCATTGTACTTGGTAAAAAGTCCTTTTTCATTGGTCTAATTTTTTTTGATAATTGAAATGGTCTGTCAAAGATTTTCAATCAAAACCATTTGGCATAATAAAGGGGCAATTAAATCATTTCAATATTTGGGCATAAAATCACGCATCGATAGTGTAAGACAAAAAAATTACTAAGGGTTTAATTTGGAATTAAATTTAAAGGAGTTCACTAAATTATTATAATGAATCAGATTCAGCAAACTTAGCGAGTCCGTCCTTGATTTAGTTTATGCAATTGTAAATTTCTAATTAATTAATTAATATTTACCCGCCAAGGAAAAAGAAATAATACAATAAACATAATGCAAATTGCCAATAGCAATTCTATTTGTTCGTTCCAATGCACATAATTATGCTTTCAATTTGCATGGTGCCATTGCCCCCCGAGCATCGCCTCCATCGTTCGGATGAGTACCAAAAGTGCCAAAATGTTCAAAACATTTGTCATCGCCCCCCTCCTATGGCGCGCCGCCCCGTTTATGCGCCGTCCTTGCTCATCACAATTTGTCCTCTTCTGCTGATGTTGGCCATCAAATAGAGTTTTTTGGCCAAAGTCGAAATTTTGCTCCGCCGGTGGAAAATGCCGAAAGGGGCGACCATTGTCAGTTCTAAAAATTTAAAAAATTATTTCAAATAAAAAATAATTACACCACCTATACCAAACGAAGTGTGCCCCTTCATAAGTGTCCAACAGATTCGCCTTAGCTTTTCGTTCTGCGCGATATTCGTCCAAAATTAGCTGCTAAAAGACATTTCCATTACAATTTAAGTCATTCATTTTTGGGGGCATTTAAATGAAAAGTAATTTGTTAATAATTTAATTTGCATATAAAATATAATTAATAATAAAATAATGCAAATTCCCCCACTTTTCCATTTGCTGCACATTCGGATGCCCTTAGTATTTCCTTCGTTTCGGCCCATTGCTTCTCCGTTTGGACATTCGTTTTCTGTTGCGCTATCCATTCACTTAGCCATTCCATTCGACAATCGCATTCCAACGGATTATCCCAAAATTAAATCAAAATTTATTCAAAAAGAAAAAAAAAATTAAAATTACCCCCAAATCGATTGCCTCAAGCACTGTGCCCCTATCATTAATTATTCTCCGTTCTCCGGGCAAAAACGGATTAAAACTGTTAAGTCGATTATTCCTCAGAGAAAGGCGCAGCAATGTAACACCGACCAAACGGTTCAGCGCCTCGGGGGAAAAGTGCCGAATTTGAGTGTTTTGTACGGAGAGATGGAAACGATAGCCGCGCAAATGGTCAAAGGCATTGTGGTCAATCTGTCATTTTGAGAAGAAAATTAACAAAAAAAGGCAAGAAATATTTAAATCGAGATACATTTTTTATTTTGGCACCACTTATACTCAGTTGGCGCAACAAACGAAGGTCAGCCTTTGCCAATTCCCTTCCCGAAAAGTACTCATCTGATGATTCAAAATGAAGTGATCGTAGAGGGGGAAGGGATTGAAGAATTTTTGAAATATTTTCGGAAAAAATTGAAGGATTTGAATGAATCTGAAATAAATTAATTACAATTTGATGAAAGGGTACTGTAGTACCTCAAGTGACCGTAATCTTAAGAGGTGTGCGAATTCTGAAGTGGCGGGCAGTCGCGTGAGGGAAGTCATTTGGCAAAGTGAAAGTGACTCCAACTGAAAAACACCAATTAGGCATTAATTAATTAATGACAAAAGAGGTTAATTCATAACGCAACCTGTCCAAGGCCTTTGATCAGTGCTTTATCGATCGAACGGAGTTCGATATTATTGCTTAAATTTAGCATTCTAATCTCTGACATTTTGTCAAAGAGTTGTGCACGCAATTCGACCAATCTGCAAAAATTAATGAAAATAAATTAATCTTTGTTGGAAAATGCCTGTTTCTGGCAAGATCGAGCGTTTGGAGTGCGGGCAAAGGGTCAACGTCTGCCGGGGGCAATTCGTACAAAAAGTTGCCCGACAAATTCAAATGGCGCAGCAAAGACAATTTATGCAATTTGGGCAAAGAAAAGAGACCAGCGCGTGAAAGGTCCAAATAATGCGTGAAGGGGGAAAGGCCCTTGGGGTAAGAAGAATTTGGAAAATAAAATTAAAATAAAGTGAAAAACCAAAAAAATATGAGGGCTCCAAGTGTTCACCGGGTTGCCAGACAGATCCAAATGCCTCAATTTTGGCAAAAAATAGAACATTTCCTGAAACCATTTGGATTTCGATGCACTAAATCCATTGTCAAGTGCCTCTTCCAGTGTTTCGATGCGATTTTCGGCCAATTCCAACACATTTAAATTTTCCATTCCTTCAAAATCCCTCCGATTTAGCACTTTCACACCATTTTTCGACATTTTGAGCACCGAAAGGCTTCCTCGAACCGAGGCCAATGCACGAATTGGGATGAGTGTGAAATTGTTTCGACTCAGGTCCAATCCCAACAAATTGTTTTGGCCAAAGACTCCCTAAGTTTTTAAAAAATTTCGAAGTCTAATTTCAAAATTTTCTACCGTGTCCAACGAATGAAGCACATTCCCCGCGAGATTAAGCTCAATGATCAGATTCTAATTGACAAAAATAGTAAATGATGCTTTATTTGATCAGTGATCACCTGATCACGAAAAGTGTTCCGCCAAATTGTGCGCAGATTGTTTTCCGACAGCACAATTCGCTCCAAACGGACGCTGCCCCAAAAAGAGCCGGCACTGAGGTCCTTTTATTTGGCACAAAGGGAAGGAAAATCATATACAAAATTTATATTTAACAAAATTCAAAATATAAATATTTCACGGAATTACGATCAAATCATTATGCGTAAGATCAATGGACCGAAGCTGCTCAAAGCCCTGGAATATTTGAGCATGAACAAATTCCAATTGGTTATTGTTTAGGTCCAAAGAGCGCAACGAATGTTTGGCCGATTGAATTTCCAACCTCAATTTTGAGAAAATAAACATTTTCAATATTATAAAATAAATAAATGATTTAATAAATAATTTATTTTTACTTTCTTATCACATTGAACGACAAATCGAGCACCCGCAATTGATACACTTGGCTGGCCCCAAGAAAATCCAAGTCGAATGCCTCGATGCGATTGTGCGACAGGTCAAGCCGAGTCAAACTCGGCACTTTGTGAAAAACGCCTGAGGAATTAAGAATAACAATGATTAATTACTGAAGTAATTATGTGCTAATGAGTGCAATTTTTCTGTTTACCCTCTTTGATAGTGCGCAACCGATTGTGTGCCATGGTCAGCTCCTCGAGGTTGGGCAAATTGGCGAAACTGAAAACGGACCCCCCAACAAATGCAATATAATGCAAACAGTGCACTTACGCGCTTTCCTGCGTCTCATTGATGTTATTGTGAGCCAAGCTTAATTGCCGCAAATTTTTCAATGATGACAGTATCTGAAAAGAGGACTAATACGGTAGAAAGCGGAACATAATTTTATTTGCATGCATTTTACAAATAATGCGGTGAATAACCTGCGTGTGTAATGTTATAAGCCGATTATTTGACAAATAAAGGCGCTCTAAATTCGGCAAATTCTAAAAAGGGTTGCATGCATATATTAACCAATGCAAATGCGACTTGAAAAGCGGCTGTCTCCATCCGACTGATTCGATTATTGGCCAAATTGAGCCACCGAATTTGAATGGCACTTGTGGAGTGGAACATTTTGGCGTTAATTGAAGACAATCTGAAGGTTAAGGGTAATCTATCTCATCAAACAAATAAGTGGAGCTGAACAGACCGATTACGGGCCAAAGAAAGCCATTGGAGATGGACAAGCCATCGAAAAGGGGCAATAATAATTAGCAAAACAAAATAAATTATGATTACTGAAACGCGTAATTGGGCAACATTTGCAACAAATTTGACTCCATTGAAAGATGCTTAAGCCGATTCAGTGGGGAAAGAGTATTGCGAGGGAATTCGAGCATTTTGTTGTACTGAAGAAAAGGCAAAAATTTGAAAAAAAAAGGGTACCGCGGCGGCATTTTTACGTCCAATGAAAGCCATTCCAATGAGTCCAATCGTTCGAAGACGTCCTTGGTAAGTCGAGCGATGCGATTGTTGCTAAGGTCGAGATGGACAAGCTGAAGAAGGCACTTAAATGACATACTAAGAAAAACACTTAAAAAGGATACATTGGAAAGGTAGATGAAAGCGCCAGGATTTGTCTAAGAAATAAAATGGTTAAGTTGACATTTATATTTTAAAAATCATAGTAAAAGCTTAATCCATTGTTTAATGAAATATTTTATCATAATTATGGTAATTACCACACTTGGGCAGTGTTAATTTTTATGACATATTTACTTTAAAGCATAGACCCGTCACAAGATTAAATTGCATATTGGTTGTATGCTCACCAGCTCTCGAATTTGGTTCCCGGCCAGCGAAAGTCGCTGAAGAGACGAAACGCCGCTGGCGGTGAGACCATCAAAAGAGCCGAAAGCCATTTTGCCGACCGAATCAATGGCGTTACTCGAGAGATCCAAGGAACGCAGAGAGACCATCCCCTGTGGGGCGGATAAGTTTTGGGCCAAAAAGAGCTAAAAAATGGTTAATATATTCTACCTGAATGGCTTGTGATGGTATTCCATCTAAAAATGGAAGAGGGATAAATTTTGTCTTTTTATTCGAAAATTGTCATGCTTACCTAGCATATTTCTGGCCAATGACAATTCGCTTAAATTCCCTTTGAACCCGGCCAACATTTTGTCGTCCAATTTCCGAATTCGATTTCCGTTCAAATTGAGCTGCTGAAGACCGATCAGCGACTGAACTGCCCGTGGCAATTCACTGAATTCGTTTTGCTCCAAATTCAAACGACGAAGTGAGTGGGAAAAGCGCAGAAAAGTGTGCTGAGGGATTTGGGAGAGGGCATTTGAGCCGAGGTCCAATTCGGAGAGGAAAACGACCGAACGAAAGGCTTTTTCACTGATGGAGTTGAGCTGCAATTTGATAATTGCTTTTCAATTACATTTTATTATATTGTGCTCTATTTGCCTGATTGTGGCTCAGATCGACTCGTTCAAAGCGACGAAATCCGTCAAATGCGCCCTCCGGCAATTTGTCGATCCGATTGAGCGCCAGCCGCAAATCCATTTCGGCTTCCAATTGGCCTGCCGAATAATTCCCAATTTTGGTTATATTGTTCCGCTCCAGGTCCACTATGCGCAGCGTTTTCAGCCCTTCCAATGCGGCAAATGGGACCTTGGCATTTAGTAATTAATTATTTTAATTACTAAATATTAATTATACTTCCGATAGGAAATTGTTTCTCAGGTCGAGAAGCCAAAGTTGCTTAGGGAGAGAACCGTTTGGCAATTGTGTGATCCGATTGTTTGACAGCGTAAGAACCTGCAGAGGGAGCGATTGCAGCGAACCCGGGCCAATAAAATCGATCTATAAAAGTTTTAATTATTAATTTTTTCAGTATTAAATTGCCCAAATCAAATTGCCTTATTGCCGTCCAAATGCAAATAGCGCAGGTTTGGCAGGTGCATTTCCGCGAAAGTGTCACCCGGCAGTGCCGCGATGCGATTGTCGCGCAGTGAAAGGTGCTGCAGTTGCCGCAGGTAAGTAAATGACCAGCGCGGCACTTGGCCAAAACGATTACCACCCAAATCCAAGTGGAACAATTGGCCCTTCATTTTAGAAACATTCAGACGACTTTTTCCAGCAGCAGAAAAAAAAAAGTCCAACTCGCCTCTAACCCGCGAAAAGCATTTGCGTTCACTGATTCGATGGAATTTTCAGATAAATCCAAAAAGTGAATGTTCGGCTCGGAACGGAAAGTATCTTGGCTAATCGCTTTCAAAAAAGACTTTTTGATGGAAAGGGCACTGACGGATGGATGAATGGTGTGTTGCTAATTTCAAAAACATTTAATTTATGATTTACAAGGATATTTTGGCATTTAATTGATCTGTCATTTACCTCTTGGCCATTTTCCTTCGTTGTCCTTCCCCCTTTTTGTGCTTCGTTGTGCCAAAGTTCGCTCAAATTGGCCATCACCGTCCAAAACATTCCCTCACAATTCACTCGCACCATTCCGCCGCCCTTTTCGCCTATTCCCTCTGCTGTTGTCATTACTCTCCGCCTCATTACCATTGTTTGCTGCTCAATCGGTGCCGCATCGCTGTTAAGAAACTTGCATTGGCATTGTGCCCAACTGTCGGAATCAGAAACATTGCCGATTCTTGACAAAAAAAAATAGTAATGAATGTACGTAACAAAATAAGGGTCAATTCCATCTGGCCAACTCTGTCTCAGCCAATTTCGGGCACCATAACTTTTTTTTCGTAAGTAAATCAAATTTTACAATTTTTCTTTAAATTCTTCGTTAATGATGCCTTCTAAACAAATAAGCTTCCGATGATTCTTACAGAGATTGAAACCTAAGAAAAATTTTAAAAAAAGTCCTAATCTGACTCAAACGGAGTTGCTCCCCCCCCCCCCCCCCGCTGCACTCACTTGCATATGCCCAGTGACGTTGAGGATGACTCCGCGACAATGAATTGGATTGACAACGAAGCGATCGCAGAAAGAATGGCATACAAAAAAATGTTGTTCGTCAGCATTAAACCGTTTAAAATGAAGGCAATTTGGAGTGAGAACCCATTTAAAAATTATAAATTAAACAATTTAAAACAAAAAAGTGTATTTAAATTCCAAAACGAAAACAGACGATGGTTCGTCCTCAGTGTTGGGGTGATTTTGCTTGAGAGATTAGCGAGCCTTTGAAACAAAAGGAAAATAAACAAAAATTGGCGGGGAGGGGAAAGGAATCTTTGAAAATGCCGAAAGGTGAAGGACAAATGCCGAAGAATGAATGAGCAAAATGGACGAACGAATGAATGCATTGAAAGACTATCCGATTTCCTTCTCCTCTCTTTTTTGACTTCTGCTGATGCTGAATGAACTGAGGTCACTTTTAATGGGGTGGGCAATTGACAATTTAAATATCCAACGGCAAATTCATAAAATAAGCATTTGATGGGCAGGGAAAGAAAAGGGGGGGGGGGAATTGAATTCCGTTGAAAACGCTTTTCTTCGGGAAATAAAGTGGGTGCCAAAAATGGCCAAATTCAATTACTCATCGTCGGGAAACGCGAGACAGAAAATATTCTGTTCCGGTCAACAGAGTCGGCGGGAGGACAATTGGTCGCTTATGAAAACTTAAAAACGTACTTAAAAAAGGCTTAAATGATAATAGGTACATTAAAACATTACAATATACAAATTTAGTAAAAATATTACTAGATCAAATCAAATTTTACAATTATAATAAAAATATATTAAAAATTTATTTGGTTTTTTTCCAATGTTAAAAATGATGACTGAATGAATTAACCGTCCCGTCAAAACTTTGTCATGGCCATTTTTAAACTTGGACCACTTCGCTTCAAACTCAGAAACGCCCCCGGGCAATTGGCCACCAAAAGCGATTAACAACAACGGCGAACCAATAAAACACAGTGAAAAAGGGTGGGAACAGGCGCCCGTCGGGGAAGAAAGCATTGATCAGCAAAAGTTGGAGAGAAATTTGGGCGGGAGGGGGGCGGGGGACAGAGAAAGGAAAGACGGCGACCGACGGACGATGTTTTGGTCAGTTTAATCGGCCGATCAGCATAAAGTCAAACAGAGAGAGAGAAAGAGAAGAGAGAGAGCATCGGGTGTCATCGCAGCAGACTGATCACAATGAATGGAAAAGAAAGGACAAAAATGAATGGTCCAAGGATTAATTAAAGGAATATTAAATAAATAACAAAAAATTATAAAATAACAAACGAAAATAAATTACAAATTTATTAATTCCTTTAGGTATTTTCCCGGGTGGCACAATTTTCTGCTCTCTTCTGTAATATGCTGCAAATTGTGCGGTTTTTGTCTATCTCTGATCAGTGATTTCAACGTACTGATCATGTTCAATTGTGACGGGTCAATACCAAATGAGTCAGTCATCCATGCTCATAAAGGTCAAAACATCAAAATGAGAGAGAGAGGCGTCTTTCGTCCGCAAATTCACCCGCCCGACGGTGCCGTGCCACCTGCTGTGTTTGGGATAGTGCGCTGTTTGCTGTCCAGCAATGTCCACCTTTGCGTAAACAATGAATTATTCATTCATCCCCCCCCCCTCGGCCATCATTGCTGCTTTTCTCTTTGCGCCCTTTTGCTTAATTGGCCCACTTTGCCCCTTTTGGCACTCTTAGAGGCGGCACTCATTCACTCATGCGCATAAGGCAATACATAGCGATTGGGGGATTATGGTGGGAAAGAGGGGACCGGACCGTGGGGGCGGGGGGGGGGGAGAGAAAGAATGGGAGGGGGAGAGGGGGGAGAATTGACAGTTGGCATACGACAACACAAGATAAACTTATTGTTAATGTAAACACAATATGGATGGATTTGAATTTTCAACAAAGATTTTTGCTAGAAAAAGGTGCGATTAAATACCGGGTTTTTTTTTTAATGAAAATGCTGCATTTTTCAGAAATGTTAAAAAATGCCGTTTTTCTCGGCACAGATACTGGTTGGTGCTGAGTCGTTATATAAAAACCATCAAAAAGGGCGTTATATAAAAAACCATCAAATGGGTTTTTTTGTGTTTTTATCGATTTTTTCTTGTGTTTTGGGCGTTATATAAAAAACCATCAAAAAGGGCGTTATATAAAAAACCATCAAATCCATATTGTTACAGTATTAACTAGAAAAACAATCGTGCCAATAAAATAAAACCCATATAAAATAATATTTTTAATTACTATTTATTGATGCAATATTAGCATTAAGTAATTCTTTCTTATTTATAATTAGAATAATAATTTTTTAATAATTTATTTTAAAGTTTTAACAATATTCTTTAGATTTTTGAGGAAAATTTATTTATATTTAAGTCTTTTTGAATGTTTACCTTTTCTTTTGAATAATTATTTATTTTCTTGTATTTGGAACTCTCTATGTATAGGAAATCTGGGTCGATATCGAAATTTGTTAAAGTTTCGTCTTTTTTTATTACGCATTATTTTAGCTAAAAGTTTTCTTTTTTACCCCTTTAATATTATTTTTAATTTATGTAATTTAATATTATTTTGTTTTTTCAAATTTTAAGAATTCTTATTTATTGAAAAAATATATAAAAATAATATAATTAAAAAGGAGAAATATTATTAATGGGTATACGTTAATAGTCAATCCAAGATTTAATAACAAAAGGTAATTTCAATACACAAGATTAATGAATAATGCAACAAAACAGATAATTTTTCAAATTTTAATCCAGTTTTTTTGTGATTTAATCTAAACAATTAAATATTTTCAAATAATTTCAATGGTTCCCCTATAGTCTCAAGAGGGGTATTTCTATAACTCTTGACTTTTAACAATTTATGAATCAGCAATTTTGTCAATTAATTATTTATTAATAAATTATCTTAGTTACTATGTTTTTTGATGAATTAATTTTAAATTTATTACAACAAGTACTTTAACATTGTTAACTTAATTTTGTATTTATTTTCTTTTTTGCTATTTTAATTAGCATAAAAATTTATTTTTTGGAATTTAGTTTTTTTTCGTGTGCATTATTTTATTTTACTATCGAATGTATTACGAATTATTTATTTTAAAAACAGAAATAACGACCTACCCTAATATACGGTTTTTAATGGCCCATGCATTTCCATTAATAAAAATAATAAGAATATTAATTAATCTAGAGAAAATTTTAATAGATAAATTGACGTAACATTTATATTAAATTCAATAATTGATTAAAATTAATGCTAATATTGCGTCAATAAATATTAATTAAAAAATATTATTTTATATGGGTTTTATTTTATTGGCACGATTGTTTTTCTAGTTAATACTGTAACAATATGGATTTGATGGTTTTTTATAGGGTAGCACGGGACCGGGACCGGGACCGGGGCGGGAAATCCCGGTTTTTTCAGGTCCCGGTCCCGGTTGAAAATCGAGGGCCCCGGTCCCGGTCCCGGGTTTTCCTGGCCCGGAAAGTCCCGGTCCCGGTTTTTGTCAAAAGCCCCGGTCCCGTGCTACTCTAGTTTTTTATATAACGCCCTTTTTGATGGTTTTTTATATAACGCCCAAAACACAAGAAAAAATCGATAAAAACACAAAAAAACCCATTTGATGGTTTTTTATATAACGCCCTTTTTGATGGTTTTTATATAACGACATAGCACCTACTGGTTGGCACCACTTAATCCCCCGCCCCTTATATTATGTCGTGCCTCAGCAATGGTAAAATTAGCCAATCCAGAATTCCAAATTTTTTTTTTTCGTCTTTTGGTCTATCATCCCTGCTATACATACAAAAATATGCTGCCTGAAAAGCTGAATTTTTATTTTTATTTTCTTAAGAAATTTGCGTTTAAAATATAATAAAGGAAAATTGAAAAAAGATCCGAAAGCGAATGGCAAAAAATTCTTGGCGTTAATCCGCCTTGGTTTCGTCCACTCCGCACGAGTGTGGGTATGCATCCGGCGGCTTCGGCACCTGCTCATCGGTGCCGACGCGAAAAGCAAAAGCAGTGCCACCCTTTAAAAAAATTAAATTGTCGCTTTTTTTTTTTTGAAATTGCTAACCATATTATGCACCATCAGATGACAATGGGAGAACCACCAGCCAGGGTTGAGAGCACGGAATCGAAAATTGAATTTGGCATTTACGGACACAAAAAACACTCAATGCCAACAATAAAAACACTCGACCCACCGTATCGTAATGTAACCGCCGACAGGGATGTTCACGGTATCCCGCGATGACGGCCTCTGGCGCATGCCCGGCACGTTACCGCCGAGCCAACTCGAGTTGGCCCATTTCAGTCCCATACAACGTTGCTAAATTTTAATTCCAAGTTAATTTAGTTAGAAAAAAACTTTCACTAATTCAATGCCTATTATACTTTGTCATCGATGCATGGGATGTCTTGGTTCATTGTCCAAATGGTGCTATTGTTCGCGTGGTATCCGCCAAAGCCAACTTTGACCAAGTAGAAGTGAGTGCCATGCAAATGGAGCGGGTGCGAATAGCCCTGACCCAAAAAGAATGAGTACACCCACCCATTCACTGGCTTGACAAAATGCACACAAATTCAAAATACCCCACCGGTCCATGAGTGTTTCCCATGTCGCCCATGTTGTAAATGGTTATCTGAACAACGGAGCCCAAAGTGAAGTTGAAAAGGATGAAACAATCGCAGGAATGGTCCTTGGCAAAAAGAGGCCAATTAATAAAAACAAAAAATGCCAAAACCCAATGGGCCTCCGTTTTCGGACTGCAACTCTCTCTCTGATCGCAGAGTCGCGCGACACGGCTCAAATTGTCGTGAT
The DNA here is from genome assembly GCA_039877585.1 of Heterodera filipjevi. Taxonomy (NCBI): domain Eukaryota; kingdom Metazoa; phylum Nematoda; class Chromadorea; order Rhabditida; family Heteroderidae; genus Heterodera; species Heterodera filipjevi. The sequence goes on along the minus strand of JBDPZO010000006.1, from coordinate 4,905,871 downwards.
GGAAGTACGGCTTCAAATTGGGGGAGGAGAATACACAGTTCATTTTAGGTTTAGGGCATGTGCTAATGTGCCAAACTCGCACAATTCCAAACGGAAGCTCAAACAGCCAACCATCGAAGTGATTGTCCGCGTGCATATTGGCGAACACTTCCTAAAGGGTGCTGAACATTATTGTTACCGTATCAGTATCGAAAGACTGGTACGATAGTAATATAATTAATTTATCATTTTACATGGAATATCCCTTCGGTGAACACTTTCTGCTCCAAAAGTTCGATATCCTCAATTGGTTCAGCACTCTCCAGCATATGAGCTGGCACACATGTCAAATTGAACATTGGTGGAAAGCGCTCGAAGGGACAATTCAACACTTGGCACTTGGCCTCAGGCGTACATTGGCGATGTGCCCAGTCCACTTTAAATTTCAAAACTTCACATTTTCAAATAGGACCAATACGCCCACCAGTGTCAGCATGTACTATGTTTTCTGTGCCAACAAAATCTTCGTAGTACAAGTTGGCAAGCCCTACTGTGGGTGCGTCAATTAAAGTCCAATCCCAATTGATGTGCTCCATAGTCTCGACAATTATACGGTAGACACGCCGACGAGGGGATTTAATGCCTCTGAATTGCTTTTTTTGTGCCATTTTAAGTTTTGTCTCTCTTGTAACCTGATCAGAATGTCATAACGTTCTCCCGGGTACAGAATAAGCGCATCCACTCGCATTGGTCTCACCGGTGCTCCATCAGCAGCGGTCACCCAAAACTCGTGCTCCTCCACCCAAATCATAAAACCTTAAAATGTGAGTGTTGTGCTTACCCATTGCTATTGTCCAATTTTGTATGTGTGTAATTTTGACCCTGCGCCACTCCGCCGTTCACTAAGCGCAGCAACAAATTTTCGCCTTTTTGAATGGCATAAGTGGTCAACGGAAGTGCCGACGGGCGTTGCCGAATGTCCGCTTGGGAGTGCCATCCCCTTTGGCCAACTAAGATGGCGGACAACGGCACGGAACCGCCGATATTGGAACCTGGACAAAAATATCCAGAAAAAACTAATTCTTTCAGGAAATGATTGGTATTAATTCACCGTCATAAGTGCGTTTTGGAGCCCAGCACTTAAAATTAAAAAATAAAAATATGTGTGCCAATGTTTGACTTTGTTTTGTGCGTCATTGCTGCCCGTCTGATCAAATCCGTACAGCCATTTCATTGTGGAGTGAATTTGGCACAGCCATTGTTCTGACGAGGACGGCACTGACCAATCCTTTGTTATTCATAAATATTGAACATCGAAACGATCTTCTTACCTGTAGGATACTGTAGTATTCCCGCCCAACTGTCACCCTTTCGCCGTCCAATCCAAATTCCAATAGGCTTTTTCCCTCTTTACTTTTCACTACGAAACCTCCCAAAAGCCCATCGCCCCGATCGTTCATCAAATGACCCAAAAGAATTTCTTTTGTAATTTATATTTCTTTTTTAATTTTAATTTCTCACCATGAAACCAATGAGTTCCAGGTGTGTCAGCAATAAAACGATAAACAAAACTGAAAGAAGGGAATAGGCAAATTCATTGACAAAATTTTGCGCCCAATTGATACTCAGTAAGGGGCTGAATTGGGCACTGTTGCACAAAGGCCACCCCGTCAGTCCACCTGAACAATTTAGGCAAAATTAATTGGACTAAAAACTAAGAAACTTAGGAAATAAAACCATAAAAAATGCCAAAAATTCGATTAAACCCAAAGTTGGTTTCATTATTAAAAAGTTATTGTTTGATATAATAAAAATCTTTTTTCCAAAAGTTGTTAAGAAACCAAGGTTTTTATTTTCATTGTGTAATGTTATGCAATTGTTACAAAATTGGCAACCGTCAGCTCTACCGTTTTTTGCTTACCATGCGTTTCGCTTGTCCATTCCGTGTAAATGTACTGTAAAATGCAAATATTCAAGCGTCCCAGTGTTGCCGACTATGCAGTGTTTCTGTTCCTTTTGCTTATTTTTTAGAATTGCACGGGCGCGGGTATTTCGGCGAAATTCGGGTCCGGGTATTGCCGGGTCCATAAAATAGCAAAATGTGTCTGGGTCCTACAACCGGGTCCGGGTCTGCATATTGAAAAAACCGGATAATCGAGTGCGGACCCGGTCGGGCACCCGTGCACGGTGCACACCAAAACACCGCCGCCCGAAACACCGCCGGAACGAGTTTTTTGGTCGTAACTTTTTTCTTCATCCACCAATTTTTATAAAATTGATGTTATTCGAAAGCTCTAAGTGTTTGGAAACTATTATTAAGCAGATGTTAAGTGATTAAAAAATTCTCCAAAAAGATATAATTTTTATTATGCAAAAAATCGAAAATCGGGAATTTAATCCTATTTTCACTCACTTGTCACTGCTTCAGCGCGAAGACGGTTCCGTACCCGCATTGCAACGCGAGCGCCAAGCGGAACGACGAGCACTCCACCAGGACTGAAAAGGCGTCTCCGTAATTCAAAGATACAATTAAATTTAAGATAAATTGCAAGAGATGGGAGGTCTGTTTTGGCAAAAAAGCAAAAAGGGTTTTTCCAACATACCCGATGTAGACCCATAAGCAAAGAATTTTTCAAAACCCGGGATTTTGGGTCTAAGAAAGTCCGAAATTGCTGGGGTACATACCTTTCCCCGTTGATGGTCACAATTCGCCGATGCAGTCCGTCCCATTGTAACACTTTTCGCAGTTGTTCGCCCTTAAGCGATGTCCGATTGGCCCCTCGGGGCATCCAAATTCGCTTCAAAATAAAATTAACTTTAAAATTTTCGGGTTCCCCACCTGATCAGGGAGATAATCAACAGGGAGCACTTTGTTGTCCACTGGCACACTCATTGTCAACGAATGCTTCACCAACAGATCAAAATCAAAAATCCCCTCCTTAAATTTGGGTTCTCTGATAAAATTCCAATTTTTAATAACCGAATTTGGCACTGCCATTTCAATTGGCCGTTCAAATTGGTGCCAAATTCCCCAACAAACGATTGGTCCGTAAAGCATTAGAACGGCACAAAATCGGAGGAAAGTCATAGTGTTTATCTTTAATAGATTTTACACAATAAATGTTTCACAATTAATTTCTCTTTTTGTGGAAATGAAAGGAAAGAATAAAAGAAATTTTATGGTAAATGAAAAAGGGAAGAAAAGGTAAACATTTTTAATTTTGCAATCTTTATATTGACGTATTTTGTATTGTTTTCTTTACTCGCACCATATAAGAGCACTAATGTGCCTTTGGTTTGCTCAATAAATAAATAAATAAATAAATAACGAACATTTATTATTTGTTCACTTTAAGTGCAAATAGAAAAAAAAAGTTATTTTTATTGAATTTTAAATTTCGCACATTTTTTTAAATTGAATATATTTAATGCCTATTTTGCGATTTTTTTTGCCTAAAAATCGCATCCCTAATAATAATATAAATTTGAATGGTGCAGCGACATTTGAGCCCCCGACATTTGCGCCCCAGGACAAAGCATAAGTGTCAGAACCAACTAAACTTAGATTTTTTAGTATGTTTCAATAGTTGTCGATGTACTCTATTGGTATACCAAAAATTAGGGTTGCAACCCCGACGTCGGGGTTGGGAAAAGTCGGGGTCGGGGTTTGTCGGGGTCAGCAAGGTCGGGGTCGGGGTGAGCAAAATCAGTCGGGGTCGGGGTCGGGGGTCGGGGTTTTCAATTTTTCGCTTTGCCACTGACAGTCAAAAAAATTCAGGCCAATTTTATACAACCCAAAAATATAATTTAAATGTTTGGAGCATATTTGTTACTTACGGCCTTTTTTTAGCTGTTCGGCTTTATAAATGAGACATTAACTTTTTTTTATTTCGAAAAGGGAGGGTCGACGGTGCCGTTAGGCGCCGCCGGGAAAAATTTTTGAAATTTTAATCGAATTTGTTAACAGATTTTCCCCAAAAATGGTAAACTTTATCTTAAAATAGGAATATTTCTTATTTTCTACGTCAGAGTAAGAAATAAGAACAAAATAAGAACAGAAGGCTGAAATAAGAACAAATCTTAGAAATAAGAACAAATGCGACCTTTGATTAAATAGGATCATCTTTTCGAAAATTTTGATGACTTTTCTTTATTTTGTTGCACTGCCAAACAAAAATTAATTTTTGACAATTTTTGGCAAAAATCTTCACCTTATTGACAATTTCTGGTCGGTTCTTAGGGGTGTATTTTTCGTTTTTATTTTATTTTAGTTAAGGAATTTTAAGCCAAAAATCAAAATTTCCCCCAAAATTACTCAAACTATGTCTTTTATGTTCGAAAGAATTTGAAATATATAAAAGTAATTAATTATTTTTTTATGAAAAGTGCCATTCTTACCCCGACTCGGTTTGAAGGTCGGGGTCGGGGTTTGTCGGGGTTGGAAGCGTCGGGGTCGGGGTCCGGGAAAACCCCGAAAAATGGCCTAAAATGTCGAGGTCGGGGTCGGGGGCGGGGTCGGGGTTGCAACCCTACCAAAAATCAAAAAAATTGGTTTATTTTTGAAAAAGTTATGATAAAAAGAATACAAAAATCTCGCTTTTTCAGATTTTCGTGTTTTTCAGGTCATATTTTTTTAGTAACTTTACTAATTTATTTATTTTTTTGGTATACTAATTGAACACTTAAGGGCATTCGAATGATAATAAAAATCTTAAGTTTAGTTGGTTCAGAGATTTCCTCTGGTCATTGGGGCGCAAATGTCGGTTAACCATTAAAAAAGCCCAAAAATCCTCAAAAAGGCACAAAAATTTTCAAATAGGCACAAAAACCGGCGAATAAAATTTTTTATTAACGAATTTTTGAGCACCAAAAATGGTCATTTTTCTTTATTGCAGTTACAATCAGAAATTTTTCGAGGTTTTCCAGCGTAAAACTCATTCAAATGGAATGGGGAAAGATTAAAAAAAAGTTCCATATTTGCCAAAAAAAATGACTTATAGGGGTGATTTTTTTAAGAAAAAGTTCCTGTTTTAGGGGTATGTCTATTCCAATTTCTGCTTTTTTCAATGACTTTCCTTTTCATTTGTTTATTTAGTTACATAATTTTGTCTCCCTGTTTATTTTGGGAATGTCTCTCTCTCCTCCATTCGGCTGATCATCCGATTGATGAAAATCATTGAGAAAAAAGGATTAAAAAAATGTTCAGAAAATGGTTAAAAAACATACTTATACAGAAAAAATAAATAAAAATTACACAAAGAAAAGCAAAAACCTATTTGGTACCGTATTCATTCAAAATGATGACATGAGAAAGAACATTTCTGGTGTTGGACAAAATTGGTAAAAGCTCTGCTGATTTGTAAAAGGGCAAGCAATAAATTAACCAATTTCTACAACAACAAAAAAAAAAAACGCAAAAAATTATTTATTTCTTAAGTTGTCGATCCCTTTGGTATAAAAAGCTCAAGAATACTTCTAAACAGATGGTGCTTTGAATGAAATAAGATTTGTTGATGTGTTCAAGTCCAAACGCCGTAGACTTCTAAAAGATACATTTTTAGCAGGGGTAGGCGTAAATGCGATTTTGGCCTAACGGACGGACGGAAAGCGGAATTTTATTTTCAAGTTTTGGTATGGAAAATTCTATTCTTACAGAGTATTAGGTGTCTTTTTTTAATTCTTCTTTTTAATGGGTTTTCTGCATTTGTCGGAGGTCAGATACCCCCTATGAAAAGTGCTCCAACATTTGCGCCCGGACTTTGAGCCTACATAAACCACAACAGAGTAACTAAAAGAATATTTCCATATAATTTTAATTTTGTGTACATACATATCATTTGACCGTATTACTCTCCCGTTGGTCTTTGGGAAAGGCATTTTCTGAAAAAAGGCTGTGGTTCCTGTTTATAGAAATTAAAATGTAGGAGCGCAAATGTCAGGGGCGCAAAAGTCGGCTAATCATGTCGGTAACTTTTTAAAATTGACCCATGACAAATAAGTTGTGTCAGGACATTTGCGGCCGACACTTTCGGCCCCGACTTTTGCGGCCCAGACATTTGCGGCCCCAGCCAAATAAGGGCTCATTTCAAAAAAATAAGTTAAATTTTATTTATTTTCAATATACTTTTTAAATCGCGACCCTTTTATGTTTTTAACCATTTTTGATCAGCACAAAAAAAAATTCCAGACTTTTTTCATTAATTAGAGCGTACATCAACAGGATCGGCATCGGTTTCTTCTATTTGTCAACTTTTTTGTGTCCGTACCAAAAGTCGGTTTTTGGCTGGGGCCGCAAATGTCGGGCCGTAAATGTCTGGGCACCAAATAAGCGGCTTACTTAATTAAATTTATTGATCGAACCTGACCTGTCACTATTGGGGTTCTGCAGCTTGTACCAGGGATGGGACGGAATTCCGATTTCCACAATAAAAGGCACAACTCCGCAATTTTTTTTTTTTGCAAAATAATCTTTCAAATTTTCCAAAATTGACTTTTTTGGCAAAATCTGCTAACAAAATCACACTAAATTTAATTCTCGGGCGACGCCTATCGGCATTGTCTGGTGCCTTATACCTTCGGGTTAGCCGACATTTGCGCCCCGACATTTGCGCCCCGACATTTGCGCCCTCGATAGAGTTTAAAAACGTGATTTTATTCAAACATGTGCCTTTCCCAAGGGTGAACGGGAAGAAAACAGGTCAAATTCTTCATGGGCAACCAAACAATTCCAGTTTGCTTTCTCCGCATATAGCGTCGTATAGCATCAAGAAGCCAAAAGTCCGCCTTTGAATCAATAATTAATAGTCCGTTTTGACCAGCAAGAGCCTCATGACATGACTGTGATTAACAGGAGGAGGCTAAGACACTGCATACAATTTCATTTCGCCTAACAACAAAAGGAATTGACAATTGGATTAAATTAAAAAAATCTAAGCAAGTGTTTGAATACAAACCACAATTTTTTAACTCTACCGGCGGGGACGCATATGTCGGAGTGGCTACAGGACATTTCGCCACCTAAGCCAAAATCGGACGTTTCGCCACCTAAGCATAAACAGGACGTTTCGCCACCCGACGTTTCGCCACCCAAGCCAAAAACGGACGTTTCGCCACCTAAGTCTAAATTTGAATTTTAGCATTGAATGGAGTAGTAATAACATATTTGAGTTTTTTGAAGGCAAATGGGTGGCTTTTCTTAGCGGTGGCAAAACTGGTGGCGAGACGTCCTATTTTTGCTTAGGTGGCGAAACGTCGGATTTCTGCTTAGGTGGCGAAACGTCCGATTGGCTTGGGTGGCGAAATGTCCGGGTGGCGAAATGTCCGTACACGGCGGAGTGCTGACGGGACCGCAAATGTCGAGGCACCACCTACCTTCGACTTCTCCATTTATTTCAAAAATTCCTCAAAATTATTTTTTATTTATGCGATGTCATTAAAATTTTCATAATTTTTTCGTTAAAAAAAATTATTTAAAAAACTTATATTTCTGAAAATTTCTGAGATTTGTTAGGCCTCGGAATTTTGGTTTTCGAAAATTTTTTTGGACTTTGACGTCGTTCCCTGGCTTAGACCAATGGGCAAAAATGGGTTTGGCAAATTTAAATAAATATATTATGGAAAACGGAATTCCGGCCAGCCCTTTTGGGTATGTCAGCGAATTTCATGTGAAAAACATGCATAAAAAGGAGAAGCTTTTATGCTGCATTATATTTTTAACATTTTGTAAAATATTATTTTAATTTTATTTTCATGTGACCTATCATTGGATTATTTGGCAATTGAAGAAAGAGCGCCGCTTCCGCTGACCGAATTTGCCACAGTTATAACAGAACAGATCAATAGCAAAGAAAAAATGTATAAAAGCATAGTAAATAACAAAAAATTTAATTCAAATTAATTTGCTTAATATACATATTTCAAAATGCGCACAATTTTCTTTTTGGTTGTCATTGCTTTGATTTTGGTCGCCACTTTCGAGAGGGGTAAAAATTATTTAAAATCATTAAATTTTATTTATTTTATATTTTCAGCAAATTCAAAGCCAGCGGGGGACGCAACAGACAAAAAAAGTACAAAAATTGAAATTACCTAATTAGCCACTAATTACATGCCTAAAATTGAAGCAGCAAGTGGTTCTTCGTCTCCGACAAAGGCAAAATCACCGGCCAAAGCGGCGAAGCCAACGAGCCCAAAAGGGAAAGGGAAAGCAGCAGGTTAAGATAAAACAAAAGCACATTAAAATGGTGTCAATTACAGAAACAAATTCACCAAAGGCACCGACCAAAAAAGAAACAAAAGCAAAAAACAGTCCAAAAAAAGGTCGAAAATAAAAAACATTTGAAAAATAATAATTCATAAAAGCGATTGGTTTAAGGCGCGACGGAAAAAGCGGCACATTCGGTGCCAAAATCAAAGGCACCGCAGCACACTGAGCAAAACAAAACGCCAAAAAGTCCCGCAAAGAAAGACAAAGTGCCACACTCACCAATTAAAAGTCCAAAATCAGGCAATTAATAATTATATTATTTTAAATAATTTTAATACTATTTAAGGCGACGAAAACAGCAAAGCCAACCCCAAAATGGCGGAACAGGCGAAAAAGGCACAAAATGCCAACAACAGCATAACCCGTGTGATCGGCCCAAGGACAGTACATTGGGAAGAGACGAAAGAGAAGACGAATGAAGCAGCAGGTGAAAAATGAAAATTTAAAAAACAAAATGCCAAATTAATTGCCAATTTTAAATTCTGAAGCTTTGGCCAAGGAAAATGCCATTAAAATGTCCACCGATGGATTGCCAAAGTCGCAGTCTTTGGCACTGTCCGACCGTTCTTCCTCCGATGAGTTCGGCCATTTTGAGCCGGCAATTGTCGCCTATTCCGAACGTAAACAATTAATTGCCAAATGAATTTGAATTATTTCCATTTTCAGCTTTTGACGACGACGTGGACACTTCGGGCAGTGACTTCGACTTGGACTTCACTGAGGGCGAAGGTGAAGACTTTTCGGGCGATGGCCAAAATTTGGAGGACGGCGACAAATGGGCGGAGGGGGGCAAATTTGAGGGAAAAGATTTGTGGGAAAATGTGACGGAATCGGTGATGGTCAACTGAAGGGGAGCAAAGGAAGAAAACAATGGCATTTTAAATTCGAATTATTATAATATTATTGTACATTTCGCATATTTTATATATAAATTTGCTAATTTTCTCAATTGGACAGTTAATTAGGCAATAATATAAAAATATAAGTCGTAACTTTTTTATACTAATTTTAACTTCTAAAGATATGTTTCCTTATTTGAACACAATGTGTAAAAATATTGTTTTTAAAGTATTACGGCTGGCCGACTTTTTGCACATGTATGTTTCTATTTCATTCTATTTTTTTTAATTATCCCAAAAAAAAAATCAGACCCAAATATTCAAAGGTTTTCTCATAAATTAAAAAATAAGAAATTATTTGTTACAAATTTGTTACTCAAATACCCTCAAAATTTCAAAAATTCCCCCGGCGGCGCCTATCGGCACCGCTGGTTTTTATTATTTTTTTTTTTTGAAAATTAGACAAAACCGGCCTTGGTTAATCCAAAACCGGAGTCACCCAAAAATCGAAAACGAAACTTGGGGTCTAAAAACCGGCCTAACAAAAAACCGGGGCCCCCGGTTTAAACCGGTCATGTTCTCTCTCTTCCCCTCGCTCTCACTCCCTGCGATCACTCTCACCCTCTTTTGTTTCTTTCTTTTTCTCCTTTCTCAGTCTCTCTCTCAATCTCCTTCTCTCTCTCTCTCTCTCTCTCTCTCTCTCTCTCTCAGTCTCTTTTCATTTTTTCTATTCCCTTTCGATAAAAAATTGTCATATGCATACATTGGCATTTCTCAATGCTTATACGTTGGCAAATATCAATTTGAATTTTCATTTTAAACCATTTAACAATTTCTTTTCGTATTCCCTTTTTTTACATATTTAATTTATTGAAGCATTGTTTCACCATGGAATTGTCTCTTTTTTTCTTATTTTTTGCTACATCATTATTCTGCGCTCCATGGTGCAATGTTCAAGCCGTTGGGCCTAATTTCGACAAATCGCCTCCGCACGATCCTTTTCCTTCCGCAGCGTGGCGGCATTCACAGGAAGATCAGCTTCATCTTGGTGAGCCGCTGCATGGTTTGCCGCCGACCCAAAGACGGCCAGGGCACCGAAGACCGGCAAGTGATGTGCCCATGTACGACCCCTTTGGTCCTTCCACCACAAGTTGGGGAGGTCAGCCCAATGGGCCGCAACCGTTGGGCATACCATACAACAGAGAGCCGTCGCCGTCAGCCGAGTCATTTTCACAATCAAACGGAAAGGGCCAATTTGGACATTATGAAAACAGGACAAATGCTCAAGCAGACCACAGAAATTACACAAATCCGAACAGAACGCGAGCACATAATGGTGGACATGTTCAAGATGTGAATCCTGCGAATAGTCGACGAACCCGCAGGCCTAGCACTGCACAAAATGATGACTTTATCTTAAATGAATTGGCAGACCAGGACCATGATGGTTGGTAGTTATGAGCCAGGCTTGGCCGGAAGCTAAACGGGATTAACCGGTCAGGGTTTTTCGGCCTTGGGTACCGGCCCACAGATCTCTTATTGATACGGGGTCTCCGGTACTAACGGGGACCAAAAAGCACGCTAAATTAAAGAAGATGGTATCTTTTGACAGAATTGGAATATTTAGAGCGATGCCTAGATATTGACAATGAATGACTAACACTAATTAATGAACATTTTTTGGCACTGGAGCTCGGGAGATCCGAGAATCAGAAACCTTGGAATTTCAAATCCTAAATATAATTTATAATTATTCGACCATTTATCCCTTTTTACTGCTTTAAAAATAATAATATTCCATCTTTGCCTGGTCCCAGCTGGGTCACCGCTTTAAATGGTCTCGGGTCAGTCCCGGCTGAAGTTAAATTTATTGCCGTGCGTTTCGGCCTTATCACCTTTGTCACGGCAACGAATTTGCCCCTAAATTCCTGGTTCCGATCAATTATAATTGTTTGAAGAATCAAACAATTTAATGTGTTTGGTTAATAGACTTTAAAGTTTAATTGCAAATTAGTTTTCTGCCGTTTTAATAGACTCATCTTTACCTTTTTCTGCTCCTGCTGCTGCAATTCGCAATACGCCAGAAGAAATTATTCGATTTGATTCAATAAATTTGAGTGATTCGCCACAAAATCAGGGTCCACAAATAGCCTCAGTGCCATCAAATTCTGTCTCACAATGCACTGATTCATCTGATGGACAGCGTAAACCCATTGACACCTCGAAGAAATACGAGAAGCGGCACAGCGTCTCTTGGGCAGAGCTTCGATTGCCGATCCATGCCGAATATCTTAAGCCCGGAGGAGAAGTGGATGTGAAACAAATTGACACAAAAGCTACTAAAGAATTTGACAGAATTGTTGAGTTTATGGACGACGAAGGAAAATGGATCGAAATCGAAATAACGGACAAAGATGGCACTGGTAGGAAGAGCAGTGTCAAGGGTAGCCTGAACTTACGAATAGGGAGGCACTGGATTTTTTTTTTATGCAACTTTTTTAAAACATTATTTTGGCCATATTAAGACCCGAGCTTTTAAGCACACAAATTCATTAATTAAAGCAAATGCTGCAAAATGCGGCTCTTGCATTTTTGTTTAACATATATACAAAAAAAATTTATATATTTTTTTCGATATTTTGGTAAATATTTTAGCAATTTTAATAAATACAAATCCGCACCTATTAAACTTTGGGCCAAATGTTGGTACCATTACATCTTATTTCTTCTATTGACAGTTTCTAAATATTTGCGTGATTTGTCCGGTAATCCGCCACCAATGGAGAAACGCCCAAGGAATTGTTCTTTGGCGGAGAGAAGCGATATTTTAAAGAAGACGGCACTGCTGAAAGTTTGTACCCGACGAGCATAATTTACAACTGGACACAACTTAAATTGCCTGTCCATCATAACGAACTTGAACCGGGAGGCAAAGTCAACGTGAAAGAAATTGACCCAAAAGCAACTGAAGACTTTTCAAAGGTTATCGAATATATGGACGACAGCGGACAATTTATCAAAATCGAACTCAAAACGAAAAAGGGAGGCGGTAGGTGAGGGGAGAGGGGCGGGGGGGGGGGGGTAGAGAAGGAGGGGAAGGGATTGCGCGAGACTGAAATATCCGCGACTCGAGAGCGAGAATTGACCCCCGAGAAGCGAGACGGAGTCCCCAAAAAAAGGTCGATGTCCGAGGTCCAAAATCTTTTACAAAAAAAAATCTTTAATTTCTGTGGCGTATTTTTTCAAACCCATTTTTTGAATTCAAAAAAACTCAATATTTCTCTGAAATCTCACCATCTTCATATTTAGGAGCATTTTTACCTTTAATACCAATAAGTTAATTTCTTTTAAATTAAGAATCATTTGCTGATTTGGTTTCAAGCCACATAAATTTGATCATGTCTCTTACCTCAGGGTTTTCTTAAGAACCCAGCAGGAGTGCTCTGCCTACCCACCAAATTTCATTTCGAAACTCCACAGACACCTGACCACCCTCTTTTGTTAGAATAATTTTTTAAGAGTCCTGAAAAATATGTATTGTCTGTTAAGAAATTTAATTTAAAAAGTGAAAGGGTAAGAAAAAAAATTTTTTTGAAATTTTTTCCAAAAAATTATTAAATTTTATTGTTATTAATTATTAGGGACCGCATTTTTAGGTGCTAAAAATACTGAAATACCTAGGTACTAAAATAGGTGCCAAAAAATTGCAAAATAGGTGCTAAACCCCAGAAAAACCCCTAAAATAAGTGCAAAAAAGGTGATAAAAACTGATTAAAAAGGCCGAAAATTGTTCCTGAACTACCAAAACTCTAATTTTTAGGAGTCTATTTTTCCAAATTTCGGGTGTTTTACCCGAAACGTGAAACTGTAACGCAAAAAACCCCAAATTTTCGAAACGCGATCGAAATTTAGCCCATCCCTGATCCCGGTTCCCAGATACTTAAGTATTTAAAGCAGGGATCTCAGATGAAAATTTTCAAAATCAGAAAATCCAGTCCAAAAGGCCAGATTTGGGGCAAACAATCAGAACATTTTTTAAACAAGCTTTTAAGTGTTAAATAGCTTTTCTATTCAACAAAATTAAATGTTTGCAGCATATTTGTTACTTACGGCCGTTTTTTTTATTGTTCGGCGTTGAAATGAGACATTAAATAAGAAGCCAGAGCAAAGTAAGAACAATGCGCTGAAATCAGAACATCTTAGTTCTCTGGTATAAAGTCACTCTTCTCAGCTCCAAGGGGCAAGAGTCGTGGGAAGTGGCAAAACCCCAAAAAAAAAAAAAAACAAGGCAGTCAGGGGTATCCTTGGCAAAACCCAAAAACCGGGCAACTTCAAAAACCGGGCACGGACCCCCGAAACCGGGCAAATGTCCGGTTTCCAGGGTAAAAGGACAGCCCTGGAGGCGGTCCTAACTTTTGCGCCGCGCCATTTGTGCCGCCCAGCAAAAATGGGTAATTGCGCCGCTCAATCCAAAAAATTTTTAAATGGTTTTCGCTACTTATCAAAATTTACGAAAACTATAAAAGATAAAAAGCTAATTAATCAAAGGAAATGTATTTTCATTAAATAAATTCATTAGTGAAATGAAAAAGAAAAAGTATTTCAACAAAACAGACTGAGGCCGTTTGAATTGATTGAAAAAATACTTGACAAATGCTTAAGCAATATTTATCGTCATTTTTGATCCAATAATGATGATATTAAAAGAAACACGCTGACAAATCAGCCAAAAACCAATAAAAGAATCTTACCTCGGTAAAACTTCAATGAAATTTGGTAAAATTTCAAATTTTCTTTAAAATTTAGTCAGTTTTCTTATCATTTAAAAATGTCTTTTTGAATGAGTGGCGCAAATGTTTTCCTACACATTACATATTTATGTGTAACACAGTGTAAAGCAAAACCCCATTTGTTCATTTTAAATGCAGGAGCTAAGTATTTGCGTAATTTGTACGGTAATCCGCCGAAAATTAAAGAAGCGCCGTTGGAATTATTCTTTGGCGGAAAAAAGCAATTTTTTGACCAAAACGCAATGTGGATAAGCGAAGGAACTGTTGAATATATGAAGAAAACAAGTGCAGAAATCAAAGAGAACCAAGCAGAAGCAAAAATAACCAGAGCAGAAGCGGAAAAGAGGGAAAAAGAGAGACTAAAAGAGGAGGAAAGAGAGAGACAAGAATATTTAAGAAGAAAAAGGGAGAAGGAGGAAAGGAGAAGATGGGAAGAGGAGGAGCAATACTACAGAAGAGGGTGGGCGAAGGGTGATGCATCATTTGCGCCCCGCACCTTTGCGCTCCGACATTTGCGCCCCACACATTTCGACCATTAAATGAAAAATTTTATTTCAGACGGGCATTGGGGTCCCACCCATCTCATCCAAACCCAACTCATCCATACCAAACTCATCCATACACCCATCTCATCTATACCCAACACACAATGAATATCCTTCCCCTTCTACCCGATTTCCCAATTGCAATCCATTTCAATTTTGAATCCGATTTGAATGGTTCAATTTATATCAAACTTAAGCAGCAAAATGAATGTAGGAGCAACAGGCTCGCAAAAAATCGCCAGGATCCATCTCATGATATTGTCTGATTAAATTCAACAGCCTTTCATTTGCTTGTCTGTATTCAAAAGCTTGAATAACAAAATGCGTAACTTCGATTTGCCAGACGACAGCTTATAGAGAAATCTCCGCCCATTATGTCCTGAAAGTTTTCTTTACTGCTAACAATAACACAATCCTTAGAATTTAATGAATAGATGGTCCTTCCTTTGAAAATAATTCAAAAATGTTTGGATATTCACTGGATTGCAATTGGGAAATCGGGTAAAAGGGAAGGATATTCATTGTGTTCATATTTATTAAAAAAAAAGTTTAATGTGGATGAGTTGGGTTTGGATGAGTTGGGTTTGGATGAGTTGGGTTTGGATGAGTTGGGTATGGATGAGTTGGGTTTGGATGAGTTGGGTTTGGATGAGTTGGGTTTGGATGAGTTGGGTATGGATGAGTTGGGTTTGGATGAGTTGGGTTTGGATGAGATGGGTTTGGATGAGATGGGTTTGGATGAGTTGGGTTTGGATGAGTTGGGTTTGGTTGAGTTGGGTTTGGATGAGATGGGTTTGGATGAGTTGGGTTTACCCCGGGCATCGTACACTTGGCGATATTGGAAGAAGCAACAATGGAATTGCTTTCCATTCAAGCTTTAATAAGCGTTTTCCTGTTCCAAACCCATCTTTGACACTGTAAAAATACAAATAGGAAAAAGGCATGAGGAAACAAGTTCAGATTTATAAACCGTATCAAAGAGGAAGAAGAATACCAACGGAACAATGAGACCATATGAACTTGTTTTAACGATGCCTATAGCTGAAATAGCCCGTTCGAAAAAATACTTGGACAACGACAGGTCAGGCAACCCGAGAATTAGTCATTCAATCTGACCGAGCAAAGCCCAATGTGGATTAGGCATCTATAAGTAATCCCATTTCGCCTAAAACTACAAAAGGATTGTGTTGAATAATCCTTGTTATTCATAGTTACTCTTCCGTTAGTACTTGGGAAAGGCGCTTTATTTTAAATAAATTTATTAACTAATGAGCGCAAAGTGCGGGACGCAAAGGTAGGAGCGAAAAAAAAATCTTCTCTGAGCAGTTTTGTAGAGCTCTCCAAAAAATTTACAATAATTTTCGAGCTAAGTCCCATAATTTTATCGATTTTCGGAACTTTGTTTCTGGTAAATTTGGGAGGTGGCGCCCGAAAAGCCAAAAATTAGAAATTTTTGTTTTCAGTTTTCCTTTTCCTACTAATTCGACTGATTATTACGGTTCACATTGCTACCACCAATCGTATGACCGTCAACAGTTACCAAGAAAACATGCACAAATAATGAACACTTGGCCGCCTGCCTATCCACCGCAAGAATATGGGAATAATAATTGGGCATTAGCTGCGAACCAAAGGCCGCCGCCTGCACGATCAAATGGCCCGGAAAGGTACCAAGAGAATCCCGTCTTCCCTGCAGCATCACTTCCGGAAGAAGAATATATGCATCATCGTCGAAATCCGCCATATGTCCAACATTCGCCACAACATCCTTATGGGCAATATGGGCCCGGACAGAATAGTCCAATTCATCAATCTCAAACAACATATTATCACACACAGACACAGTATGGCCATTTGCTTTTATTTGTTAAATAAAGGAAAATTTTACGAAGGTCCCATAAAAATTTTTTTCAAATCTTCTATAACTTTTTTCTGAGCATGATGGTATGGTATTTGGAGAATTAACTTTAATTCACAGGCCTCTTCCTTGCGATAACACCACGTATCTTGCTTCTCGTCCCGACACCAGCAGGCGACCAACCAATCAAAATGCGGCACCGATGTCATCTGCCGTTTCAAGTGAAAAAAATTATATGCAAACGAACCCTTCGGCTGCTATACCGGAAAGAGTGCCAATAGCAAATGCAAATTATCATGGATTCTCATCGCAAGAGCAATTCCAGAACCGGCAGATGCACTGATCTTCAAATTGGAATTCTTTATCCCCGAGGAGACCTTTGAGGTGTTATTGGGTAAAAAGGGACAAAACCATTAGCATGTACGACGGATGATGATGACCCATTTGGTGCGATGGTTTTTTTGTTTGTTTGAATTATCACGATTCTTTTCATTCCCTTCCCTATTTTGTGTATATTTGCATTTTCACTAACATGGATAAAAAAAATCGACGCATGGCATTCTTTTAATTCATTTGGCTGTGGGTGGCTAGTATTTAAGCAAAGGAATATTCAATCACTAGGGCCGCTACAAATATTTACGAAAAATCCCAAAATATTTAAATAAATATTTGCAAAAAAAAAAGCCAAAATATTGACCAAATATTGGGAAAAGTCCAAAATAGTGACGAAAATATTGATTAAAAAATACAATTTCGCAGTGTAAAAAACCGAAAAATCGCTTTTTATAGATAAATAATTAAGCAATAAATTGGAAACAAATTTATTAACTGGTTACAATTGCAAATGAGGTACTTTCCTCGGGCAAAAGACTCATACAGTTGTCAGACAAAAATTTTTTTTTTTAAACTGAAAATTTTTTGAGAAAATATTTTTTGAATTTTCATTTTTTAGGAGTACTTTTTCCAAAATTTTTTTATAAAATTTGATTCTTAGGGGTGTATTTTTGTGTAAATTTTTGAATTTTTACAAGAAAAGGTCGAAAAATGCCAAACTATTTACAAAATATTGACAAAACCTCAAAATATTGAAATAAATATTTTTTCTAAAAAATTGGAAACCAAGCGTAAAATTGGTCACTGCCGCAATATTGGATACCAAAGTAATTGAACACCAAAATTGAAACAGCATAAAAATTTTTCGATTGAAGTAAAATTTATCCAGTTACCAAGAAAATCTCAATTTTCTTCTCACAATGGGTGAAAAATACATTTATTTACTTTTTCTGGGTCAAATTTTTGAGTCTTTTACAGGTGCTTGTGCTTTCTGAAATCCACCATTTTACTGACTTTTCGTCTAAAACTCGTCATAACTTTTCTCAGAAGCAACTAAATTGATTATTTGTTATTGTACGATTTCTTTTCAAAAATTTCATATAACTTTAAAAATTGTCAATGGTGGCGGATTTAAGAAACGACTACATACTGACTCAAACAAAATGATATTATTGCACATATTATTGACTTTGTTCAATAAATTCAAAAACAAATATTGATAAATTCAAATTGCAAATTAAATGCTGCATAATTAATTAATTTATATTTTGGTGACTGATAATTTATGTATTTGCTATTTCTCGGAAATAATATGAAATATGCAACATTATTATACACGTATTTTTTTCTAATGATAATCATAGTCTCTTTTTTTCTCTTTCAATTTTGCAATTTAGTTCAATATATTTTTCTCTATGAGTTTTTTGCTTCATAATTTTGTTGTCCTTTTCTTTTCAATTTGTCTCCGTTTCACTCCCTGTAAAAGTTGGATAAATGCCATAAATTCATCCGCTGGACTATCACCATATTCCTCGCTGTCATCTTCTCATACTTTTGGGCAATTATCAACATTCAGACGAAAAAACTCAAATGGCGCTGCGCCAAAACTTAGTGAGAAATTCACAAAACTTAGTTTATTTAAATTTTCCAAAATTCAGCGTCCTGCCCATTGGCAGTGAATTGGTCACAAAATTATTCAAGTCAAACACTACTGAACCGTAGCAAAGAAAACAGTAAGTGCCCTGAAATTTGTAAATAGATCACTTTCTTTTACATATACATATCTCTGGCGGTGCTAACGCATTTCTTAACGCCATGGCATTGTTTTATTTATAAAACAATAAAATTTTATTCAGCACGTGAACACTTTAATTCAAAAACCAAAAATAAAGCTGTAAAAGTTGTGGCAGCAACCAATTTTCCACGGGCAAGGAAAAGTCGGTTTCATTACGAAAATCAATTGGAAATTATGCTGGGGAATCAAATGCAAATTATAAAACGGCGAATCCTGCTCAATCGGACAGTTGTTGACCACTCAAATGGCCTGCAGGTTATGCAGAGTCGAGCACAAATCTAAGACACTGAAAGAATATACGCCAGGGGGGGGAGGCTAATTACAGAAAGGAATCCCATGATTAATGGGTTGCCACAATTTAATGAACATTAAATTAAACCAATTCAAAATATAATTAGTTCCTCAATTGCCGGATGGGTATCCAAAATTTACCAAAGATACAGACAAATTATCAAATAAATGATGGGCAAAAAAAGTGGCTAACAAATGGGGCCACTAATTATGACATTTAGAAAGTTATTCCGTACAATGTCCTCGCAATTAAAGCGGCAAAATATGCATTGGAACATTTAAGAAAACATGGTCAAGAAATCGAGAAAGACAATTCTGATCAAAAAAATAATTATAAACTAATGATCAGTGGAAGTCAACCGATAATCATAATTGCAAATCAAATGCGCGGGGCAATTGACTTTTTCAACAATTCAGTGCTGCGCGATAAAGGAAATGTACGTGAGTTAGTCACTACAGCATAGCCTTAGGACTGAAACTTACGAAAAGAGACTTGAGCTTTGTAAATTAGACAAATTAAGTACAAGAAGAACGACCACTAATTGAACATGTTTTTTCTTAAAATTTTTAGGGGTTTAACTCATATAGACCATAATATGAGGATTTTTAAAAATAACATATAATTGGCATTTAAATTATGTTCTATTTTTTACTAAGTCTCCCGCTATATATGCAACTAATGTTGCCTTTGCGGTTTGCTCAATTAAATAAAGCATTTTTAGGGGATTCTGTTGAAGAATGAAGACGAGAAGGAGCAGCTTCGCTTCGTCGGATTGGTCCTTTGGCATTTGGTGTTCCGCGACTGTCCCATCATTGACCCAACAGAGGATGAATTTGTGTTCATCTCCAAAGTTGAGCCGAACATTGACGCCACTGACCCAACCGTTGCGATGGCATTTTGTGCCGAGTTGGACAGCGAATTGGCGCGAAAAGGCAAAACGAAGGACAAAAAGGAAGAGAAAAAGGAAATGAAAGAAATGCTAAAGGAATTTGAGAAGGAATTTGAATTATTTGAAAATTTGGAGGACAAAATGTTCAGAGATAGGCATGAGGAGGTCGAGTTGGAAAAGTACAGCGAATTGTACCAAAAATTTGAACTGCTAAAAATGTATTGGGGCTTGGGCAAGGACAAAAGGTGGGAGAGAAACTTCCCATTTTATGACATGGTCGACAGGGCATTTATCGCTTACGGAAGAGAGGCGCCGACACTAATTGTTTTTGTTAGGGTAAGAATATTTATTTTTTTCAATTTATGGGCTTAATTTATGAAGGTAAGGGAAGATTTGGGTTTAAATCAATTGCGGACCGACAACTGTGGGCACACCAAAATGGGAAAGTGATGAATTTGGACCAACCTTTTATAATTTTTTTTTTGTTGTGTGTGTTTAATTAACTTTTTGGGTCATCAACCAATGTTAAAAGCCAAATAAATCCTCTTATATTTTTTTGTTAATTACGAGCCAAACATTTGGCACCGAAGGGATTAGCATCCTAAAATTTGATACTTTCGAAATTAAATTTTAAAACAGCTCAGAGCCTCTTAATGCCAAATCCATTGAACGATCCATCGTTATATTATTTATTATAGGGCTGTGCGGGATTCCCGGTCCCGACTCGGGAAATTTCCCGGGTTTTTCGTATCCCGTACCGGATCCTGGGTTTTGCTTCCCGGATTCCGGGAAACTTTTACACTGTTAAAGATGGCTTTAGGTCAAGATCTTGTGATTTTTTTAGAAAAAGCAATGACAAAATCCTCAAAAATGGTCATTTTAAGTTACATTCCGTCAACAAATCAGACCAAATTTTTCAAAAATTTTCTTCGGTGGCGCCTAACGGCACCACCGGACCCTTTTTCGCCTCTGTTTTTTCAAAATTTAACTCGAAAAGCATCAGAAATTTGGTCATTTTTGGTGAAAAACTGTTACCAAAATACAACCAATTTTCAAAATTTCCCCCGGCGGCGCCTATCGGCACCGCCGACCCTACCTTTTTCGAAATTAAAAATGAAAAGTCTTATTTCAAAGCCTAACAGCTAAAAAAAATACTGCCATAGTGAACAAATATGCTACAAACAGTTGATATTGTTGAATAAAAATGCTTTTTAAAACTTTGAAATCGCATTTTAAAAAATTCCTTATTTTTAACCTGCCATGTCCTTATTTTGCAAAATTTTCGATGGGAACCCTGATTTGAATAACTTTGGATTTCTAGAAATCCGTAATTGGCGAGCCACACACGATTTGCGATTTTCAGAAAAGCATTCAAAACAACAAATTTTTGTCATTTCAATTTTGATGAATGAATTACATGTTTTGTTAAAAAAATTTAGAACAATTTATTAAAAATTTCCCGGTTCCCGACTCGGGAAATTTCCCGGTTTTTTCGTATCCCGGTTCCCATCCCGGTTCCCGGGTGCATTTCCAGTCCCGGTTCCCGGTAAAAATCATTTCCCGCACAGCCCTTTTATTACGCTAACATAGAATTTGACTTTACTTGAATTATTTGGGTTCGAAAAACAGAAAACGAAAATCTAAGTCGAAAAGTGACCTTGACCGAAAGAACTCCAGGATTATAGTCATTTTTGCAATTATTGTCCAGGAAGATTCAAAATTTATGTTAAAATCAGCTATTTTCAATTCGTCCGCAGTTGAGGCACTTCGGGCGGGACTTATTTGAATGAAAATTTCAAAAATGCAGATTTGTTTTAGGCACTTTTGGACGGTGCCATTGAATGGGCGGACTTTTCAAAATATGTTCAGAAGCCAACAGAAAATACAATAGAAATAAAGGGGAACAGTGCAAAATACCATCAAATAATGCGACAATTGAAGGATATTTCTAACCGACATGGCTTCTGAATGAGAAGAATTAAAAAAGAAAATGGGCGTAATGAAAAATGTTTAAAGGAACGAATAATTCATGTCATGACAATTTAAGGGCGCTTCCGTTAAAATATAATAAAAAAATGGATAAATCATTGACAGAAAAATGACTCACAGTTCATTATGTAGTTTTCTCTTTATAATTAATGATGTTCACATTATTATTGCAAAATTTGTTTATCATTTATTATGGCTTAACCATCGTTTTTACAAAAATTGTGCTGACAATTTTCATGATGCCTTTCAACCGACAAATCCGACAGTGACCAATTGCAGAATGAATTTGCCTGAAAGTTCGTGTTTTAACATAAGCATTTTATTTTAAGAGAAAAGAATAGGGTTGTATTTGATAAATTACCGATTTGCTTGTGGCCAAATTTGGCATTGTTTTGGCATTAAAATTGCAATTTTTCGGCTTTCCATTCGCCGAGTTTGTTGTTGTAAATTTTTCGATGGAATTTGCTTTAGGTTTCTTTTGGCCAAATTGCTCTTTTTGGATGAGCCTGTATTGGGAAATAATTAATTTTATTATTTAATACCCCCAAATATTCATTTACTTCAAGAGGAAATTATTTGTGAGGTAAGTCCTTTACCAGGACTGCGACGCGGACCGCAAAAACCCGGCGAATTGTGGTCGCGGATCGCGTAATTGCCGCGGTCGCGATACGCGACGCGAATCGCGGAAAAATGGCGCGAATCGCGGTTGCTCGCAGCCCTGTCCCTTACAGTAATTTTGTCAGTTTTCCCCACTTTTTTTTGGCATTTTGCCAACCTTTGCCCGTTCATTGGACAATGATTTGCCGCCTTTTTCCGACACGGTTTATAATACAGACAAAGTCCGACGACGACAATAAAAAGCACAGTTAAAATTGTTAACAACGGAATATGGCCAGAATGGTACAAATAGTTGAAAATGTTGGCAACTGTACGAAAAAGCAATTATTAAAAATATTTGCATTAGTAAAGCAATTAATCATTTTGACATACAATAATTATTTGAATCACAGTCATTCTCATCCCTTCGATAAAGGCAATTTGGGCGACCATTGCAAATTAAGACTAAATAAAATGAAAAATTAATTTAAAAAAAGGATTTATTTTACAACTACGGTATTATGTAACATCACTTTGAGGTATGCAAATTTCATCTCCACAATCAAACAAATTCTGATCAGTGCAATTGGCCACTTAAACGGAATGAATGTTTTTCCGCCATTTTCTGACCATTTTACCACGTCTTGAATAGGACGAAAACAGAATTCGAAAATTCGATGCCAATAAATGCGCCTCATCCATTACAAAAAGACGAATGAACACGAGGGACTAAAAGCAGAAAAAAAGCCGCCAAATGAATTGCCCAAAAACCATTTGCGAAATTTTTTTACCCAAGCTTTTTTTTGCCAATATTGGCATTATTCCATTGCTTTTGGCTTTACCTCGCCCGTGTAAATGTGTGTGCTGATCAGCCCACAAAAAGTACGGAATGGCACAGAAGCAAATGGCCCGCCGAAAAGTTCCAACGCATTTTCGGCACAATGATTTGGCGCACCCATTTCAAATTGTTCGATAAACAAAGCAATTCGAAGCCATTTAGGCACCAAAAGCAAAAAGAATTTGCAATTACATGTAGGAATGAATATGACTTTTGTTTAACCTACTTGGATTGTCCAAACACATTCCAATTTTTCTTCAGGGTTTCTGTCCTTAATTATTAAATGTTTAACGAAAAATCGTCCTTCTTTTCTCAAAAGCAACAAAATTATGCATCTTAATTCCATCCGATTGCTTATTAAACAAAATTTCAAAGATTTGTTTACTTTCAAAAAAGTTATGAGAAAATAATTTTTCAAATTTACAGATCAAATTAGCTTAAAATTAATTGTTAGCCTTCCCAAAATAACATTTTAAAACCAATTAATGAATTTAATTTCGCGAATGGGTTAATAATTTCAATAAGATTTGCGCAATTTTTTACTTTGTAAAAATGCCATAAATCTTTTGAATCGATAATGCCATCGAATCGGTTTATGTGAGCAAAATGGCAAGCTGAATGTTTAAAAGGGATTTACTTGCAATTTAAAGTTGATTTTTCCCCCATTTTCTCACCATTTTTTCTCCTCCCAATTTGGCGCCCGTCGTTCGCCTCCCCTTGCGCTTTGATCCGCTTAATAAATGCGTATTCGCTCACAAAACCGCGATATTCAAAGAGTGCATCGCTGTGAAACCAAGTCCACAAATGGCCAGAAGAGGCGCGAATTTCTGCCGTTGGAATTTCCAAGCCGCAGAGTCGGGCCAACAGCCGCGAAAAGGGAAATGGACCATCTCTGAGCTCCTTAAATCGATTAAGGCAAATTTGTTTAAAAATGATTAATGATAATTATATTTAATTAAAACTTTCATTTTTTTCTTTCCAAAATAACATGACGTAAAATTTATAATTTTTTACCAGAAAATCATTTGGGCAATTGTTTTCTGCTAATGATAATTGATGATGTTTTTGTTTGGGTTCTTTTGCCCTCCGTCCATAAAGCTCATAAGCCGATTCGATCTGAAAATATTTTCAATTATTTCTCCAATCGGTTTAATTCTAAAGCCTTTCACCTCAAAAATCTCTCTGAATTGTATTGCAATTTCGTATTCATTGGGTGCTAAATTTGAAAATGCATTTTTGAATAATTGTTAAATCATTAACAAATGACCATCACCATCAATTCGTCGGACACAGTCGGCATTCGGTGGGTATTTTGATGGAAAACCGGGGCTGGTCAACTCATGCAATTTTGAACCGCCATTTTGGGAGGAACATAATCTATCATTGGCACCAAATACTAGAAATTTGTCTATTAATTCATAATTGCTTTAATTGTCTTAACTGGTTTACCCGCAATAAAATCGGACATAATTATGGCATAGCAAATAAAGAGCAAAATGAATGGCATAAAATAAATCTTTTATGAAAAAGAAAAAGCAAATAATTATTGAAAATTTAAATTAACAAAAATGAATAAATCAAATTCCAATTTCAGCAATGCATCTTCAACCCTCCGCTCCTTACAATGGCCTAAAAATGTGTGCTGAATTGGTCGTCTGAGAAGGAAAAGAGGCAAATCCCATTTGGCCAAATGATGGGCAGTCGCCGAGCGGCCAATCCGAGCCGAGGACGAGCGGATGCCGAAAAAGAAAAACACTTCCTTCACACGCTAATGCAATTTTGTCGACTTTTGAAGACAAAAAAGTGCGTCAAATTGTATTCAAATAAAAGCATAACAACAACAAAAAAGTTGAAAATTAAACAACTTAATCGAATGGGTAAAGGTCGAACAAAAACCGAGAAACCAACAGAGCGGGGATACCTAAATGATAACGCTCAAACAAAAAAAGATATTTTTTTAAAATAAACTAAGTTAGAAATAAAAAGAAGAAAAAGAAATTCTTCAAGAAATTCAAAAGATTATTATTTTTTTGAATCTCATATTATATTTGCATAAAATTTATTTGTTTTTATTAGAAATTCATATTATATGTGTACTATATTTACTAATCTTTTATTACTGAAAATTAAAGAAACTTTCTTTCATCGATATGCTAATTTTAACATGAAAATTCTTTACCTATTTTTTTATTTTACTAAGATTATTTTCATCTTTTGAAATTGTGTAACTAGAGTTTTTAATAAATGTTATCTTAAAAAATCAGTTAAAAATTTATTATTTATTTAAATATAAATTTAAAAATAAAATTTCACAAATTCATCCGTTCTTTACGTGTAGATTTAAATTGACATTTTGTTCATTTCTCTCCCCTCTTCTCTTAGGCTTCTTCCCTTCTCTCGCTCCCTTTTTTGCTTTGCATTGCATTGGTCACTTTTGACTGATTTGTCCTGCCCATTTGTGCGCATATCCATGCGGAAGTGGCAACAAGTTTGTCCATGTCAATGCCCTGTGCAAAAAAATGCATATTAAAATTAACCAGCTAATTAGGGATATGACTAATTAGTCGTTTGTTTTGGCACAAAATCATTCTTTTTATTTTCACAAAACTGTTTGAAAGCCTAGGCCATGCAGCATATATGCCAAATCTTCGGTGGCCAAATTGCCTGTGGCGCCTTTGGCGAAGGGACACCCGCCGAGGCCGCCGATGCTGCTGTCCGCCACCCGAATGCCACGCTAATTGGTCAAATATTTAGAACAGTGCGCCCTCAAGGCTTAATAAGGAAAAGCACTTCGATTGAAGTGAGAACATTGCTCAGTGCTTGTCCATAAGTATCGTGAAAATGGACCGCCACATTTCCGCATGGCACCGCCTTGAGCACTTCGTCCAGCAAATGCGCGACTGTGCCCGCATTTCCAACGCCAATTGTGTCGCCAAGACTAACTTAATAATATAAAATACAATGGACAGATGTAAAATGCTAACAGCCCATGATGCTGGAAAAAGCAATGCTCCAATTATGAATGCATCGAAACGAGAATCAGGAGCAAACTTTGTTTTACCTAGACTCCCTACTTTGCAAAAAAAAAAATCCAGCAAAAAATCTAACATAGGAGCAATTTTTTTTTATATAATTTTCGGTTTTCAAGTTTAACTTTTTTGAAAATAATTTTTAATGACTGACTATTCATTTGAAAGTTTATAAACATTAAAGCCAGGGTTCACAGATGAAAATTTTCAAGCCTCATCTGGCAGGCAAAAAAAAAACCTATTTTTTCATATTCTTTCATTTTTATTCAGTCCCGGGTCTGTAACTCTTCAGGGAATTGATGCAGAAATTAAGTTATTTTAAAAACTCAAAAAGTTAGAAAATATAATATAAGAATTCACGAATTTTGCATTATGTTAACCTTTTTGAGTTTTTTAATCACTTAACATCTGTTTAATCATTATTTCTAAACAAAGTTATTTAGAAATTTGTGGACAAAGGAAAAAAGTTACAGCCAACAACTAGTCCGGAGACGTTTCGATAGGCGACGTTTAGTGGGGCGCACCGCTATGCATCACCTTCATAACAGCCATAGGCTAATAGCCGTTCTGTCATCGCAGCGACTGAATGTGCCTTAATTGCGCCTTCGTAAGGACAGCAGATGACCTGAAAATGCCTAAGAGTTATCTCCTGGGCTATCTGTTCCTCTCAGGGGTTCTTCTGTCCTGGGCTATCTATCCCCTTAATTGGTGATCACTTTATAATGCCTTAGGTAAAGCAGACCCCTAATTGCCGATCATTTGGAAATGCCTTCGGTTATCTGTCCCCCTAAATAGTCCCTCGTGCCACAATTGGCCTCTTTTCTCCCTCACTGTGCTGATATATCCGCGCACTCTCAGTCCCTTGCCCACCGCCTCTTCTGTCACTTCTTTTACCCTCCGTTCACCTTCCTCCCGTGAACAGTTCAAATTTTTCCTAAAATTCAATGGCATGGAAATCGAATGTCTGTTATTATGCCTCTCCTATTTTAATTTTGCCTTTTTTACACCTTTCAAATGTTTTATTTCGGAACAGGACAAAACACCGCCGGAACGAGTTTTTTGGTCGTAACTTTTTTCTTTATCTACCAATTTTTATACATTAATGCTATTCAAAAGCTGTAAATGTTTAGAAAATTTTATTAAGCAAATTTTAAACGATTAAAAAATTCTCCGAATTTTAATTGTGCAAAAAATCTGGTATTTCATAAGACTTATTTTCTAACTCTTTGGAGAATTTTTTTTAATCGTTTAAATCTGCTTAATAATAGTTTCTAAACACTTAAAGCTTTTGAATAACATCAATGTATACAAATTGGTAGATAAAAAAAAAGTTACGACCAAAGCGGTATTTGATCCGGCGGTGTTTTGAGGTGCATCCGTTTTATTTTGTCCCTGAATCCCTTTCTCTGGCCCTTATTTTTGTTTGTTTGTTTGACTTTGCCTTGTAAATGCGTCCGACGCGGCGCAAAAGACGGCAATCTCGCGCACATGGCCATTTTTAATCTGAAAAGGATTTAGTAAAAATGTCTGCCTCTAGGGTAAAGGTTCATCAAATATCTTGAATTTTGTTTTATTTTTATTTTTTTTGTTCTTCCATTTGCTGGACTAAGTTTGTTTCCTTTTTTTTAACCTTCTTTCCATCCATTTGTAAACAAAAATTCTTAATTTAAAATAAAATAAAAAATAAATGCATTAAATCTTTAAGATTAAATTAAAAATGTTTTTTTTATCATTGTAATTTTAGAGCCAATTTATTTTAAGCAATGAAAGAACCGCATTATGAAGACCGTCAAGGTTCGGCACCAGGACGGGATAGCTGACGCCGGCGAACTTTTTGCAGCGACTGATCACCTCGGCATGGTCGGCCATCTGTGCTGCAAGGCAAATTGAATTTCAAACATTTACCTTTAATTCGATAACATAATATTAAAAATAATTCCTGCTAAGAATATTTTTAAACAATGAATTGATTAGATCATTTTTTCCTGGCTTTGTTTTACCTGTGGTACCCATTTGGACGATACGAAACTTGTCGCTTCGATGGTTTTCAGGCCACAATTGCTGAGCCTGTCGATCAAACCCACTTTGGTTTCTGTTGGGACAATTTTCTGAATAAATGAAATTTATTTTTTAGACCAGCAGATCGCGTTTAAAATTTGGGATCATTCGAAAGCTTTAAAGGTTTAAAAGGTAAAAGGTATGAATAAGCTATTTATAAGCGATCAACAAACACAGAAATATTTATAAATTATAACTGAAGAACGCAAAATAAAGGGAATGTTTGCAAATTTTTATTCTTAACTTTTTCATATGGGAGTTTTTTCTTCTCTTGGAGGGATAGAGCTCATAAACAGCATTCAAAAGACACTAAGTTTAATAAAATTGGTTGGCTAAGAAAGACGTTAAGGCGCCCGAAAGTTCGCTGGCGCCGAAATGTAAGCGCCGAAAAACGTGCTCCCCCGGGGGAAAATAATATTAGAACACCCGAAAATAGTTAGTAATAGTTCAGTTTGTCCTCCCCCCCCCCCATTTTCAAACAAAAAAAATTTTAATTTTAGTCATAGGAAAACATGTCTTAGGTTGTTTTCGTGGTCGCTGATCACGAATATGACATCTATTCGGCCCATTTCCGAAATCCGGACCCGAATCGACAAAAAACCGAAAATTCAAATTTTTTTAAATTCGATTTTTTGGGGGGGACAAACTGGACTATAACCAAATATTTATTTTTTACATACTTTTCCACTTGAACCTGCTCATTTTGAAGACCATCTCGTGCACCAACTTCGACTATTCGAAAGGCATCCCCCGCCGCTGAGGTAGCATTGCGCAAAAGCACCTTTTGCTTTTGGCACATTATTAATTTTAACATTATGAGCCTTGGATTTAGAAAAACCAGCAGAACTATAGAAATCTTATTTGGCACAGAAAAATCAACAAACAAAACAAATTTTTAATTTACCGGTTTATTTGGGGTAATTATGCTTTCCATTTATAGACTCAACAAAAGCTTATTAAAATTGCATTTTCAAATATAAGCATTTCAATCAGTTCGAGAACCACAAAACTAATAAATCCGCAGATAATGAAACGATGTTCATAATCGGATTTGTGCCGAAAGAAAAAGGTGAGTTGGAGAGACATTATTCGTCTGTTGACTGTTGTGTCTTCCTCCTTTGGGCTGTGTTCAATTGATTTTTGAGTATGGGAAGGAACAACGTAGAAAGTGGAGAATATAGAGAAAAGAGTTGAATGGTAGAGAATAGGTCCCTTTTTTTGTCTTCCTGTCTTTCTTTTAACTTATCTTGGTTTAACTCACCATATTTCATTTAATTTCTAACATTTCGCCTCCATTGTTACCCATTAATTGTGGGCCTTATTTTGAAGACCCCATAATTAACAATTTTTGGCAGGCTAACGGGAGTTAGCCTTAATCGATGCTTACTAAGTCGTTGCATAAAAAATAGCGCTTTTTGAGAAAAAAATTTATTAACTAAAAATAAAAAATAACAATGGTAACGAAAGTATTGTAATATAAATTCCACTCATTAAAATATTTTCATGGATTGGTTTCGACCTTCCTCCAACAGGAAAGAAGTTTGCAATCCCTTCACGGAAAAAGTCTGGGTCGATCTTTGAGATGAGGTATTGCCCCACAGCAGCTTCCTCGACTTCAGCATATTCGGTGAGGCACCTATCCCGTTAAAACATTTTTGAGAGAAAAAAAATAAGCGACATTCTTCTGATAGAGTAAAGTCAGGGGAACAAGGCGGGCGGGGTATTTCAATTCAAAGTGTCCGAGATGTTCTGGGTGGTCAAAAATGATTGGTCTGTAGTCTGTAGGGTGACTGATCATTTGCGCCTCGCACATTTGCGCCCCGGACTTTGAGCCTATTAGTTTATTTCACATAAACGTCTTTCCTAAGGGCTAACGGAAGAGTAACTATGAATTAGTCAATCCAATTGTATTTGTATGGAAACTTTCACATTCCAATTGTTGGTTCTTCCAATATCTGCAAGTACTGAGTCATGCATGTTCCCAAGTTACCGGAAGGAATTAAGCACATCTACGATCCCCGTTCTAAACTAAATTTTTCCTCTAATGACCCCAAATATCGGGGCGCAAATGTAGCGGCGCAAATGTAGGGACGCAAACGATGCATAACCGTCTGTAGGGGCATTTATTGGGGGGGGGGGAGAGTAGGGGCCAATCAAATTGGTCAAATGTAGTATACAATAACGACCGCCCACAGAACGTTTGTCTATCGATTGTTCTACAAAATGGTGCCGGTTGGCAGCAGTTTCGAATCCATTTGGCAATGGACTGACCAAAAAACTGAAGAACATGCATTTTTTGGCGTGGATTGGGCGGTGGGCCAAAACTGGATCTTCATCTTCCTTCCGCCTAATAAATTTTGGTGCTCTGCCATATATCTGGCTTTCATCTCATGTAACAATCCGGCTGAGTATATGACCCCTTCTGTATCTGGCGATGTTCGAAAGACACAGGTCCAGCCGTCTCTGCTTCTGTTCATCCGTCTGACAACGCGTAACCAATTTGGTCCTCCTCGGCTTTCGACTAGTTTTTCGAAACATAAGCCATGCCATCTTCATAAAGCAATGCCCCCACTGGTGCAAGACGTATCCGGCTGCTGCTGGTCAGGAGGCATTTGTCCTCAGTAGTCGGTCTTCCCCAGAGCCTTGTTTACATTTTGTGCCATTTCTGTCTGCACTGATCTTCTGGATTCTGCTTTTTGTAGTCAGACACAGGATAACACCCTGCCCCATTGGACCATTAATGTTTCGGACTGCTTCCAACACATTAACCCCGTTTTAGAAATGGAGGTGTAAAGGGGTGTGAATTTTTTCATTAGGACTGGTCATTCTTTGGGTCATAACTTTTTGATAAAAAAAAACAGTAAACTTATAAAGTTTAATGTTAAAATGACGAGAACACTCTAATAAACAGTTGCAATCTTAAAATTAAATTCATTAATAAATTCGATTCGATTCTATTTTCTCTTTAATTTCCGAATCAGGGTCAGGATAAAGTCTAAAAATGCGTTCCAAGTTGAAAAACAAAATAGCTCTAGTTAAACAATCAAAAACTAAAATATTTTAACATTAATGAGTCAATTTTAATATGGGTTCCCAGATGAAAATTTTACAAAAGGCTCATTTGGGCGACAAAAAATTAGCATTTGGGATCAAAAACTCGGCCCACACGTCCATTTAGCAAAAATGGTGAAAAATCTATATAACAAACAGGGGTCAACCTATCCACCCACCAAGTTTCATCCCGAAACTCCACATTCACTTGGGGGCCCCTCCTTTGTAAGGCCTTTTTACGATCCACGTCCCTCCCCCACACCATCCATCTCTCTCCCCCCTCTCCCTCATGCTCCTCCCTCTCCCTCACTCCCCTCTTTCCACGTCCTCCTCCTCCACACTCATCCCCCTCCCCCTCCCTCTCCCCCCTCTCCCTTCCTCACCCCCTTCTCCCTCCCCACCCTTTTTCTGGCATTATTATATTTTATTGTTACTTTTAAAATTGTAATTTCGCAATTATTCGCCTTCCAATTTATGAAGATGTTGTTTCTCCTCTTCGCGCTGCTGCTAAATGAAAGTGTGCATGGTGACGAATTGCAGCTGTTCGAATTAAAAGACTTTATTGCCAATGATATTTCTTTTTCGCCTTCTGTTGCTGTTGCGAAAATTTTTTTTAATGAAGACAAACATTTTTTCGTGAAAATTAATGAAGAAAATAAAAAAGAAGCGATATTCCGTCCCGTTTTTATTAGCACAGAACCGGTGGAGCCATTCTATTTTTATGTTGACAAATCAGAAAACATTCGTTCAATTGGACCAGAGCAACTCATTAAAATTTTAGAGAAGCAACAAAATAACAAATCAGAGAATAATTTGGTCAATTTAACAATCAAAAAGGCTCTTATGGAAGTAACTTGCAAAATCCACAGCGACGCCATCGGTAATGAAGCCAAAGTATGTGCTTCAATAAAGAAAATTCAGTCCTAATTTATGTTTTAGTTAAGAAATGCGATCTCGAAATTTTTAAAATACTCATTTGTAGAGCAAGGCTTTTTAGTTGCTAAAAATGCTGAAATAGTTACTAAAATAGTTGCCAAAAAAAGTGTTAAATAGGTGCCAAAAACGCCCATAATGGGCAAAACTATCAAATCATTAATTTTTTTTTCTCATTTTAAGCAGGAATTGAAGAAAAAATATTTAAAAACCTTCATTTGGGGTCAAAAATTATCATTTTGCAAAAAATAATCAAGTGTAAAAAGGCGGTGCATATGAAGCATTTTTATCGGAAAATATGTAAAATGACGGATTTCTGATTTTGATTGTTCCCTTGTTTTGATTTGCTTTTTTTTGCATACTTTTGCAACCATTTCTTTATTTCCACTTTTTTATGAATATTAGGAAGTGTGTGAAGAAAGCGAGGGATTTGTCCTCGGAATGCCGGAAGAAAACGGAATGTGGGAAAAAGTGGGATAAAGGGCATGGGAGAGAGTTTCGCCTCCAAAAGGGTATTTGGCCCAGGATTTGGCCTTGCCAATTACGAAATCCGTCTCATGCATCCCTAATTTTTTCATTCTTTTGTGCTACAGACTTTGCCAACAACAGTCTTCGAAAAATGTTATGAGCATGTGCATGAAACGAGATGCTATTACTTTTATGTTTCCGAACTGGAAGACGACCAAGTCACAATGGTTTGCCCTAACCTTATTAAACCTTGGGGGAAGAACCAACGAAAAAAGGATTTAATCATAAAACTATTAAACCAATTGCCTGACAAAAAGACTACACAGATCGAGAAGGGCATTTTTGATAATGAGCAAAAAGAAAAAAGCTGCCAAAAGTAGAAAATGTAAAGTGAAAGGTTTCGAAAAATTGTTGCAAAAAGAATGGAAGAAAAAAGCGAGAAAAAACAGTGATCATTGTTATACATTATTATTTACAGTTGGGCAAAGAACATTTATTTTTGATTGTACATAAACGGATATGCATTAAGTAAAAATTGACCGGGTTTTTAATACCTAATTCGAATGTTGTTTCCAATTTAATATAATCTGTGTGTTCATTTTTTTGTCTCTAATTTTGGGAAGTTTCGTACCCCCCTCCCTCGTAAATCCGCTATTTTTAACCATAAATTGTCAAAAGCAGCCAAATTGAATAACCTTGGTTTAATCCGATCGCTCTTAAATTTTTCTAGCAATTGATAATTTCAGAATTTAATTAAATTTAAAAAAGTTGCATGAAAGTTTTATTAATTTTTTGACTATATTATAAAACTTTCTAAATTTAATTTTGCAAGCTAATAGATACAAATGACTTTCAATCAGAGAAACCAAAAGTTATTAGTTTTAATGTCTTGATGATTTTGACCACATTTAGTCGACTCATAATTTAATCGCCACGAGTGGTTCGATGTTCGCAATTGATGTCTAATTTGGTGCTTTGGAATGGCTTTTGGATCAAAATCAGCATTATTGCGTTAAAATTTTTTAATTTGTTTAGGTTTTAAGGGTATAAATGCCGTAGTGCGACATTTGCGGACGAATTATAAATATTTTTTAAGAAGGAAAATAAAGAATTATGTAACTTAATAAACTTAAAAATATAAATTTTAAAAATCATTTTCAATCACACATTTGATTTCAATTTTCCAAAGTTGTGTTTGGAGTATAGAAGTCAAAGAGCAAATTGGTAACAATGTAACAAAATTTACCGATTTATTACTATTCTAAAAGATGAAGAAATAATTTTGAAGGATAGAATTAGGGTGTATCAATTGGATAATAACACTTGGACTAAATATTTTGTATAGAAACAAACGATAAGTCCAACGACCGTATGATAAAGCAATTAGTGAAAATTTAGGTCTTATTCAAGAACCAAACAAAAACCAAATTCGAGCAATAAAGTATCATCTTGCCGCTAATTGATTTTTAGGAAAACTGAATTTATAATTTTATTCATTTTTAATAAATTATTATTATTTTTTTTTACCAATTTGGCAGGGTTTTCTTCTCTGCAAACTTCGAATTCAGCTGCACATTGTGATACCTTCCCTTCTCAAAGTCTTCTTTGATTTTCGGGTCCATTTTCATTTTCAGATTTTCCATCAATTTTTCTTTCATTTTGTCGCAGTTCGTCTTTTGTTCGCCCACCGTCAGCCGAATGCCCATCAGCGCCAATGCCTCTGACAAAGCAGCGAATTTCCGTCCTTTGAACCCCATAAATAGCATTAATTTTTACTCTTTTTGTTGGTCCAAAACGGACGATTGGCTTGGGCGAATCATTTTCGGATAGATATGCCAAAATTACACCCAATTTGCCAATGGGTTTTCGACAAATTCAAACGTTCGTGGTGAAGTCGTTCTCCGACAAATTCGCAGAATTTGTCCACGTTAAAATTTGTGCCTTTCAAAGTTTGCAGAGAAGAAAAACTTGCCAAATTGGTAAAAAAATAAAAATAATAATTTATTAAAAATGAATAAAAATTATAAAATTATTATTCCATTAGATTTAAATGTTTAGGCATTTTTATAGAATTTTTAAATGAAAGAATATGAAACTGCAAAGCAAAGTTAACAAACGTTTGAAAATTTATTGTTGTCATTGATACTCTTTATTTTATTCACAGTTTCTTTTTATTTACAAAGAACAATTGCGGGGTCCTACGATTCGTCCGGAAGACGATTTGTCCGGCAACGATTCGCCCGCCCAGCCAAAAAAATACGATTCGTCCGGAAGACGATTCGTCTGCCCAGCTAAAAAGTGCCAAAAACATAAAATTATTTAATTTTTTTTAACTATCGACCTAGCTTAAATGAAAAGTAATAAAAATGCCAAAAGAAAGACCATAAATTTTAATTAATCCCTTGCTTTGTCAGTTTTTTGGATGCGCGGACGAATCGTTGCCGGACGAATCGTCGCTTTTTGGCTGGGCGAACGAATCGTCGTCCGTACGAATCGTCATGGCGCCAAAAATTGGGTACAAAACAAATGAATTGTTTCGCTATCTCTTCCATCTTTGGGACATTCATTTCATCTCCTTTTTTGTCATTTAATTATTTCTCTTCGAAATTTCCTTGGGCAATTAAAGTTGGACGTATGTATTTGTTAAAAATTTTATGCCAAAGTAAGCTTATTTTAAGTATTTTTATATAAACCAAATTTTTTTCAATTGATTTTTATTTTTCAATGTCTCTCCCATTCTTTAATTAAGCTTTTTCGGCTCGAAATGCCAAATTCTGTCATCATTCATCAATTAGTAAATTAATTTATTATTTTTGGATTCATTTGCAAAAATTTGCATGAAAGAAATGCCAAACTTTTTCTGCTAATTCTCACACAAAAAGAAACATATGAAAATGAAGACAGTTTTATTTTTTCCGTTAAAATTGCTTTTGTGTTTCACCTGTTCTCAAGGGCTATTGTAAGAAACAAAGATTGTTTAATTTAGTTGTTACTTAGAAAAGTTATAATTAGATTTAATCAAAAATTCAGTAAAAATGGTGATTTAAAAAAGCACCAGCACCAACAATTTTCAACAACAAAAATAATGCAAAATTATCCAACTCAAAAGCCGAGACGAGAATTGGCCTCCGAAGAGAGTCGAAAAAGAGTAAACGAGTTAAGTACATCTCGCCAACTGATTATTAGGGATTCAGTTTTACCGGCATTTATTCAATGGCTTTGCACTCTTTGTTAACCAATAAAAGTGCAAAAATTCACGTCAAAATTTACGACAAATGTATGTTTAAGTAATAATTAACTAAAAAGTTCATGGAAACCCCAAAAAAACGGTGTGCCAAAAGAAATAAATTTCCAATTATCCGAATGCCGGCACACGCCCCCCCCCCCCCGCATTTTCGTCACATTTTTTGCTGAATTATTCCATCGGTGTATAAATTGGCAAGTTTATTTATTCCTCATCATTTTGTTCAAGTGTCCAAAAAGGAGCTCTTTTCGGTTTTTCTCCTGTGAAAAAAGCCCCTTTCAGTGCCATTCATTTCATAGCGCCGTCATGTTTTTTGTACAGTCTGTGGGAATTCTTCTGCGATTGGCACAAACTTGTGTTGGTAATTTTTGGTCTGTCCATTTTTTGTGATTATCGCGACATTTCTGGCCAATAATAATGGCAAAAATATGTGCCATTCCCTGGGAAAGCCTTCCTTCCTCGTCCAATTTGGCATTTCCTTTGCCCTGTTAACCTTTGCCATTGAAACCAATGCCAATGCCAATGTCAACAAAAAAGGCATGGCATTGTTTTTCCTTTGACGTAAGAAAAAGTGCACTTTTATGGACAAACGGAGTTGTCAGTTGGTTAGATTTAGTGAGATGTGTGCAGAGAGTACAAATGAATAATAATATAAATGCCAAATTAATTCAATTTCGCTTCAGTGAGAAGCATTTCACCGTAAAAGTGCATTTTCAGTCAATTCATTTTTTCTAAATTATTTTTTTTTTATCATTTTTACCGCATTTTAATTCTCATAAGAATTTAAGGACTTTCAGTTTTGAAACTTTGCTCTTAAGAAAAGGGAGAGGCGGTGCCATTGGTGAGAAAATGGGAGGGCAAAGCCGACAAAGTTTACTTATATTATTATTGCCGGTCGGTATAATTCCACATTTAGTCGCAATAATTTATGGCAATTGATGACAAAATAATTTTAAAATATTGTATTATTGTATTTTGCTTTAAATCATTTATTCGAGTAGTGAAGGCGGTTATCTGAACTTAAACCGAAAGACGGCTTAAAGTTCTTAAAACCGAGTTGTACTACGGTTAAATTATTTGAAATTTAGAAACGCCAAATTTAATAAATTGTCACCACTGATATTTAACTCTTCAAAATGTCTCTGCTTCACCACAACTGTCGTTTTTTGCTGTTCTTTTTTTGCTTTTATTTGCTCTTTTTTTGCGCTCATTTGGCCGAAAACGGTCAAGAGAAAAGTCACCGCCGTCCAATTCGTCCCCAACACCAAAAGGAAAGGCAAATGCGAAGTCGTCCACTCGATTTTCGGTTGGAATGTGTGACGGGGTACCGGGAACGGATCGAATTCCATTGCCAATTCCCGGGCATGGACAAGCCGTGTCTTCGGGAGAATGCCAAAGGTGCGAATTGGCAAATCCATTTTAAAATGCCATTATTCAATGAGAAAGGTTCCAATTTTGTTGAATATGCTCAGATTCTGCCCATCAGTTGGATGCGTTGGCCTCCGAGTGCTGTGCGTCTGATGGCCTTTGCTCTGTCGATGACATTGAGGCGCTGTGCTGTCGTACCATGGACTGCTTGGCCTTGTGCTATGGCCAATCCTTTTTGGACCGAATTCAAAACCGTTTCCGTTACGCGGACATTCTGCTCAAAAGACATTCTTCAAATGGGGACACCGAAAGGGTAGGGCAAAAGACGAAGAAAGAGGAGGACGAAAAGGAGGACGATGACAAATGATGATGAATAGTGTCCGGATGAAGAACAAAACGTACTTTCATTTTTGTTCAGTGACTGACCCAATAATAGACCAAATCAAATGTTTCTTGATAAAATAATTTAATTATAATTATGTCAATAACAACAAATGATACATTTATTTAAACAACCCAAACTTTTGGTTCCTAATGATTGAGAAATTGCATCAAAACAAAGAAATTTAGATAAACCATTTCTTATGCTTAAAAGTAAAAAAATTATTCACTTTTCCAATCTTTGCTTTGAGTGTCAAAGGAAATGGTGGCCAAAACGAACAGAATTTCCCATGCAACGTTTTCTGCTACTGGTGAATCGCAATTTAACAAAGGAAATTAAACATCCTTTCATTAAAGTAATTAAGGAATAAGGCGAAATTCCCATAATTATTCTCCGCCTTTTTGTCGGCATCACTCAAAAACGATTATTGCCGAACAGTCCCAATGACCCATTCATCCTAATTACCTCTATTACGCTACAATATTAAAAGGCACGCCTATATATTCAACTTTCTTTTTTACAAGACTAATAACCACAGAAATGGCACTAACAGCTGATGAGTTTGGTGGCATCATTGATGGACAATTTATTGGTGATATAAAAATTTGTCGCACAAAGTATGGCACCGGTGCACAGATTGTCAAGCGCGGGAAGGGACGAACGGAGCGATTTCCTATTCCGCAAGGACCACCACCAGAAAATTTGATCGGCTTCAAGTGCATTTCCATATGGTCAAGAAGTCGCTCTGATCACTTTCACTGATCTGCTTTTGCTTTTTTAGTTATATTGATCACTCGGTCATTGACTTTTTGCACCGCATTCGGCACCTTTTCAGCTCGGACTTCACCTTATCTATTGACATCGATGGGTACTCACTTTCAAAATGCTTTAATGGCGACTTAAAAATACAAAAATGTATTTTTCAGAGACCAAATGAAAAGTTATAGCATTTATAAGCAAGAGATTCGTCCACTTTTTGAATTAGACAATGTTCGAAAAATCCGATGCAATTCTCAAAATCATTCGGCGATTCCTCCTTACAATGAGGCACTTGCAAATGGCATGCCAAGGGTTATCGAATATCGAATTAAAAAAGATTCCTTTGAAGACGGTTTTCGCGCTGCGTCATTTCACAGTGACCTTCAAGAGGTGCAAATGCTAACATCCATCCAAATTACTTCTTTTTTTTCTTTTTTTTTTGCTCATTTCCCCTCTCTTTTTTAGTCTTTTCTCAAAGCGTTCTCTCCTTCGATTTTTTTCGTTGTTTTTTACACCAACATTTTTAACAAGTCAATTATGCTGTTCAATGAAAGAACGCACGAACGACTTGAGTTCCGACGTGTCAGAAACAAATTGTGGATGATGGAAAGGGGACCAATTGAACGGGACGAAGCGAAATGGACACAATGGCGACGCGAGGCATTGGCAATAACTTGGAAAAAGGACAATGTGCTCGTCATCAAACTCAGTGATGAGCAAATTGGGTAAAACCCGGCAGACTCTTTCCTTTTTTTGGCACCTTTTACTAATATTTCCCATTTCCACAGACAATTAACAAAAGAAGACGGAACAAACATTGACAATTTCGGCCAAAATTCGGTCCAAATAGTTAAAATAATAAAAAATATATAGTAATAATTATCCCTTAATATTATTACTATTAATATGTGTTTTTCTTCGCTTCGGTCTGTTGCAAAAATGACCATTTCGAGCATTATTCGACAATCTAATGGATGTCATAAATTTGCGAATAAAAACATTCTTAGTCTATTCCTTGGAGAGAATTATATTCTCAAATTTAATGCTCCTAAAGGAAATGGTGACCATTGGCACCATTTGCAAACGCCAATCATCACTTGCGCCAATGGTATCGAGCAGCAAAAAAATGACAAATTTGAAGAAAATGTAAATATATAAAAAAAGTATATATGCGTCGAGGCTCGTTTCGACCCTGGAAAGTTTTGGCCCAAAGAGAAAAAATGGAAAATCAAAAATTTTCATTTGGTTAATTAATTTTCAGTTTTGTTATGTTATTTTTATCTTTTTTTGACTTGAGTTGAAAAATTTATAGGGCCGAAATGCTCTAATGATTTAAAAAAAAATTCCATTACCAAAATAATTTGTTTTTTAGCTGGATTTGTTGTGACATATGGTTGGACGTTTTTCGATGTCTGAAACCGGCCGAAAAGGGACTCAAAATAGCACTGATCAGTGATCGATTTGATCGTATCATTGATTTATACTTCAATAAGAACAAATGGTCACTTGGAACATTGGAAATTTGTCGCTCAAAGTATGGCACCGGTGCACAGATTGTCAAGCGCGGGAAGGGACGAACGGAGCGATTTCCGTTTCCGCAAGGACCGCCACCAGCGAATCTGATCGGCTTCAAGTGCATTTCCATATGGTCAAGAAGTCGCTCTGATCACTTTCACTGATCTGCTTTTGCTTTTTTAGTTATATTGATCACTCGGTCATTGACTTTTTGCACCGCATTCGGCACCTTTTCAGCTCGGACTTCACCTTATCTATTGACATCGATGGGTGGGTACCAGGGTTGGACGCAATTCCAAAAAAAATTTACGCAAACGCAATCTGCAACCGCCAAAAAAAAACACGTAATTTTTCGCAATACGCAACACGCAATTTTTAAAAAAGTTAAACTTTTTTAACCCGGGATTCGCAGATGAAGATTTTCAAAAGCATCATTTGGCTGGAAAAATTTCTTTTTTAATGTTTAAAACCAGGGTTCCCATAGTTCTTAATTCTAAGATTTGTTCTAATTTGGTGGGATCGAATCGTAAAATTTTAAAAGAAAAATTCTTTCTTTCATGCCTTCTGTTCTTATTTCTTACTCTGACGTAAAACAGAAAATATTTACCTTTTTACAATTTTGAAGCGATTTCAATAATATTTTTAAATAATAGGACCAAAATTGATTATTTTTTTTTTGTGTAAAATCTGTTAACAAATAGGTCACTACTAGAAAATTTTCACCAGTGACGCCTATCGGCACCACCTGCCTCGCGCTCCTTTGAATTTAAAAAAGCCGAAAAAAGAATAAAGAGCCTAAATTATCATGGCTTGATATGGAATAAACGACATTTTTTTCTTCAAGGTTCCCAAATAAAAATTTCCAAAACCATCTTTTGCTGGCAAAAACATCAATGATCATTTTGAAAAAATTGTTTGAAGTGCAAGGAAACCCACTAAAAGTATCGATTTTTAGGTACGGGAGTCGGTGGTGCCGATAGGCGCCGCCGGGGAAAATTTTGAAAATCTTGGTGTATTTTGGTAACAGATGATCAAAAAAGGTCCAATTTTGGTGCTCTTGAGATATATTTTAAAAAATTTATCAGAGCGAGGGTCTCAAAATTGCGTAAAAATTGCGGCAAAATCACAATTTTACGCAACCGCAACCGAAAAAAGCATGCAATTTTACCCAAACGCAATTGCGTCGATCCCTGATGGGTACTCACTTTCAAAATGCTCTAATGGCGTACATAAAAATAAAAAATTTTCAGAAACCAAACGAAAAGTTGGAAGATTTTTACGCAAGAGATTCGTCCACTGTTTCAGCTGAAGAGCATCAAGCAAATGCGGGTCAACACGTTCAGTGGCAGAGCACCATATCTTTCCGACTTTTTTATTCTGCTTGAGAATGGAAGACCAAGCATTTTCGAATATTATAGACAAAATTCATTCGACAGCGGTCTTGAATATCTTTTCTTTCTCAAAGAGGTGTCATTTTTACTATTTTTACACAAAAACCGTAAAATGCCATAAGATAAGGGGTAAGTTCATCGCGGTACGTTTCGTCGCCGGCATAAAAAGATTCCTAGGGGGTTGCAAAAGTTTGTCTGGAACCAAGAAAAGACCCATTAGAAATAGCACAAAATTCTCTACAAAATTGCTTTTGGGATGATGGGTCTACGACTTGTCTCTGCTGAAAATTCGGGTTGGTCTATTTTGAGATTGAACCTTTCTGCTGTAAAAACACTATTTCCTTAAGAAATACAGTACTTTTTGAATCCCGGGCGGAAACATATTTCTTGGGCGTTTTGGGGTCACTGTTCATAAGCCGGCACCCATTTCGACTAATCCGAATTATTTTGTACATTTGCATAACTTTTGGCAATGAATGTTTTAGAAATTTTTGATTTAATACTTATTTTCGAGTTCGGGTTGCGTTCGAAATTGTTTAATGGATGTTGTATTTTGATCAGCGATTCCCAAAAAGCATGACAAGGTTTTTTCATGACTTAAGATTTAATTTTTCAAAAAAAAATGAGGGGACAAACAAAAAATGGGTTTACCATCTTAACTAAACCATTTTTACTTTTTACATATTTTATGAAATTTATTGTCTTTAATTTTTCCTTAATGGAAAATTTTGAAAAAACTCTGGCGCCCAAACACGGGCGCCCAAACGCTATTGGCGCCCAAACGCGGGCGCCCAAAAACGGGCGCCCAAACGCCAGTGGCCCGCAGTATAAGTAAGCCCCGTTTGAACTCATTTTCCCCATTATTTAGTCTTTTCTCAATGCCTCCTCTCCTGCAAAATTTATTTTTGTTACGCCTATGTTTTGTTTATTTGGTTTGCCATTTGTGCTGCTGATCAATGAAAAAACTCAAGAACAACTCGAGCTCCGTGAAGTTGAAAATGTGTGGGTGTTGGAAAGGGGGCCAATTGAGAGGGACGAAGCGAAATGGGCACAATGGCAACGCGAGGCATTGACAAAAAGTTGGAAAAAGGACAATATGCTCAAATTCACACTCAGCGATAGAAAAATCATGTTCGTTTTGTGTCTTCGAGATTTTATCAATTGAATATATTTCGTTTTTTATCAGGTCTTTGTCGGTCGACGAAGTCCACGAATAAACAGCGGAAAAGAAAGGACAATTCTCATCAAATAAATATGAAAATGAATTTTAAAAACAAGCATATAACCAACATTAAAAATGGAAAATTGTCTCCTTTAGTAAACAATGATGAACACATAAAGCTCTCTCCTCCTTTCTTGCTCCGCATTGGCTAATGGCCATGTGACCCATGCGCCTTTAATGTAAAAAAAATTTTACAGTAAATAAAACACCAAATTCATACCACCAAATATTGCTGAAACATAACGTCGCTGTGAAAAATTTGCAAAAAAACAAAACAAAAGCAGTGTCGCAAGTGCGTCAAAACCACTCGCACGTTGTTCATCAGTTCGATTATTTTCATAAAAAAGTGGCGAATTGACCAAATTCTCAAGAAGTGGCACGGCCCCGGCATCAATTGCAACGTGACAGCGCACGACACTTCCAACAGTCATGTCGCGTAAAGCTGCAGCCGAAAGGAAACGAACGTCCACATATTTGGAGTGAATCAATGGAACAAGTTGACGAATGATATCATTCTGTTTATCTCATAGAGCCGGTGACTAACAATAGTTCCAAAAATAGCCTGCAAACCAACGCGAAAATCTTGCCCGGCAAATCTTCTAAATTGGGAAACTTTAGAATGATTACACTAGAAGAAATTGAAAAAATTACTTATTTGAAATGCATGGGCGAAATATTTAACTCTTAAAACATTTAGACTCAAAAACAACTGTTGTTTTTGGTAACAGTGGAGAATGGAAGTGTGCTAGGTCGAACCACCATGGACGTATCATATACTAAATCTGCCATTTTACAGATATTCCAACAAAAAGTCAGAACTTTTTTAGGTTCAAAAAATTCTGCTTTTTTTTGTCGGATAATCTGGCAGTTATAAGAAAGAAAGATTGGCCGACATTTGCGGCGCGTGACCCAGAAAAA
Organism: Heterodera filipjevi; assembly: GCA_039877585.1. NCBI lineage: Eukaryota > Metazoa > Nematoda > Chromadorea > Rhabditida > Heteroderidae > Heterodera > Heterodera filipjevi. Next base: position 4,862,523 of record JBDPZO010000006.1, on the reverse strand, counting down.
ATTGTAGAGTGAACTAAATCTATTATTCTTAATGTCATTCGAACCCCTAAATATGCTCTACATTATACCAAAAAATAAAAAGAATTGATTGAGTTTCAGAAAAGTTATGACCTAAAATGTTCGAAAATTTGGAAATGTCTGTTTTTGGTTATCTTTTTATCATAACTTTTCCAAAACTTAATCAATTCTTTTGATTTTTGGTATAATGTAGAGCATATTTAGGGGGTTCGAATGACACTAAGAATAATAGATTTAGTTCACTCTACAATTTTTTCTGGGTCCCGCGCCGCAAATGTCGGCGTCGCAAATGTCGCATCACCAGAAAGAAACAGCATGCTAAAGCGGGTGGGAATGAACTTGTAAGTCAGGAGTCTAATCTATAGTCTAAATGAGGAAGAAAACTGGTACAGATTCGTACGGAACCTACAGTAATGGTCATATGTTTATGGTAGGGTGCTCCCAATTGCTATTTGCTTTGATAAAACTTTTCAATGAAATCTTTTACGCTTAATGTTTTGATGTTTTTTATAGCATTTTCTGTGGGATTTCCAAAGGCATCATTATTTTCTAGGGAATATTTAGTGACAGAGCAACTTTTGCTTGAGTGTAGTACCACACCCTGTTTTTGGGTGGCCATAAGTTTATGGTTCAAAAAATCTGAGAAAATTCCAGCTAGCATAATAAATATTTTTACACCGAAGTGATCAGACCACTCCTTCATGGTGATCAGAAAACCCGGAAATGGCTTGAAATATAGAAAATTTTCGAAAAAAAATTCCTAGGGAGTTGCAAAAGTTTTTCTGCAAAAGCGACTAGGCCCATTCGAAAGAGCATAAAATTCTATACATAATTGCAAAAAAACCGCTTGTCTCTTCGACGGTTTTTCAATGAGGTATGGGAGGTGCTAGGTCGATTCACAAAAAGTGCAAATTTGGCGATTCACAAAAAGTGCAAATTTTACTGAATTTTCGACTAAATTTAGTCATTACTTTTCTCAGAAGCAACCAATTTAAACATTCTTAGTATAGTATAATAGCCATTGAATTGCTCTATTAGAATTGATAAATTTCAAAAAATTTCATCTACTTTTTGAAAAGTTACGGACAAAAAAGTGGACAAAATTGCCATAACTTTTGAAAAAAATAAAAATTTTTGAAAATTAGCAAGATAATAGAGTAATTGAAGGGCTATTGTACTATGCCAAGATTGTTTAAATTGGTTGCTTCTGAGAAAAGTTATGAGTTAAATTTAGTCGAAAATTCATTAAAATTTGCACTTTTTGTCAATCGACCAACCACGGTATGGGAGGATCAATTTCACTGTATGCAAAAAGTTTGACGAGGTAACTTTTTTACATTTATAATTTTATAAGGTTGAAATGGCAATGGGAAAACCTAAAAAATACTGTACTTTGCTTTTAAAAAAGTAAAGAATTGAAGCCTTTTTCGGTTACTTTGTACCTCTTTTTTCTTGGGGGGCGGGGGGTATGCGGAGGAGGAAAGAAGTTGCCGGCCGCCCGAAATGGCGTACGACCGAGGCGTCACCAAAAATACCAAAAGACCAAAAAGAATACCCCCCGAAAAATGATGAGTATTTTTAAAACGGATTTTATTACAAAGCTAAGGTTTTGTTCAAAGCAACCCTTTTTAATTTTTTGATAGTTTTCGTTTTGTTGGTTGCCATTGGTAACCATAGAAACGTGAGAAAGAGGAGACCAAATTCAGTGAAAATAGATGTTTTTAAATTCAATAATAAATAAATTTTGTCATTTTGATTTTTATTTATTCTTTGATAATGAGATTAAAGTATTTGAGCAATGTTGTCAATGCATCGGTAAAAAAATTTAATATTTTAATAAAACAAATAAAATTGAAAATTGTTGTTAGGATGAAATTTCGTGTGCCGGTGCATTGTGTTTTTCGCCAAATGGTCGAAAGTTGGCGGTTGGAACACCGGACAGACACATTTTGTTGTTCGACGACAAATTTCGTCGGCGCGACAAATTTGGCACAAAACCTGTTGAACCGAAGGTTTGGAGCCAAAGTTTTAAATTGACGAAAAAATTGTTTAGTTTGGCAAGACAAGCTATCTGATAAAATGTGCCGTGTTCTCGCCTGATTCCACCAAATTGGCGATTGGCCAAACCGATCACATCGTTTTTGTCTATCGACTTGGAGACAATTGGCAAATTTGAAAAAACAAATTGAAAATTTATGACAAATTATTCTAGGAATGAGAAGAAGGTGATATGCAACAAATTTGCACAGTCCAGCGCCGTAATGGCCCAATGTTGGCCCACTGAGAGTAAATTGATCATCGGGTGAAGAACATAATGAAAAGAATTCAATATTTACATAATAATTAATTAAAATACTTAAAATAATAATTATTTAGAATTTTTAAATAATTATTTTTAAATGGCGTTAGTTTATTGGATGGAAAAATTCGTTGTGCATCGACCTCTTCCAACAAATGTTCAACATTATATCGAGCGGAAACCGCTGTTACTGTGTTGACGCAACAGTAAGTCAATCAAATAGTATTTTGTTAATTGCATTTTCTCTTAATTAGCCCCAACCGAAAGAGTTTTTTGTCGGGTCACTCAGATGGAACCATCTTTTTGTACTCCTTCGAAACTCGGTCCCATGCCAGGGTAAAAACTTAACCAAACATGTGAAATAATTGGAAAACAAAACCATAAATGCAGGTTTGTGTCCACCCATGTGCCCCTCAGGCGCTTTTGTTGTCCGGCGTTGGCATTTTGGCGGCGGGCACCGACCGCCGAATTGTTTCTTACTCAGAGCACGGGCGACAATTGCAACAGTTTGATTACAGGTGGGAAAACAGATAAAAAAAGAAATTTAAATCTTTATTTAATTGAAGTCGCGTGGATGGGGAGAAAGAGTTCACCGCTGCCGCTTTGGACACTTTGGGGCACAATGCCGTTTTCGGCAGTTTCAATCGGATCCGTTTGATGAGTTGGAATCAGCGAAGGGGCGCCTGGGACGAGGCGAATTCAGTTGATAGTAATAATTATGTTAAACATTTCATATAATTAATGCCTATTAAATGTGTAAAGATCCACAATTTGTATTCGGTGTGCTCATTGGCATGGAAAAGTGACGGGTCGACATTAATTTGTGCCAACATTTTGGGTGCAGTAATTGCCATTGACTGTGCCATGAGAGTGAGAAGCATTGGAAAACAGAAAAATTTGGAAATTATTTTAAGAAAACGGTATTGCGAAATCGGTTTGAAGTAACTTTTGTTTCGCCATCACAAGCCATCATCAAAGACCTGAAGTTGGAAAAGCCTTCCAAAAGTGCCGATGAAAATGGGGAGGAATTGCAATTGGACGGAGTTCAACATGTAATTAAGGCAATTAAGAGATATATCTGACACAATTCCTCATTTTAGCACTGCGTGTTGCGCTCTGCCAAGGGAAACGAACTTGGCGATATTCGCGTGATGGGTAATTAACAAAAACGAAACGACAAAATAATTATTATTAGTGTTAATGATGTCTAATTAGGCCGAGACCAACGATATGCCATCGCATATACAACGAGCACACTGATTTTGGCAGATATGTACACGGGACTCAGTTCGGAAATACAATGGCAGTCGGGCAGAAACGAGAAGTTCTTTTTAGACAATGAAAATGTTGTGAGTGTAGTAAATTAGGATTTGTTGGCCCAAATTAATTAATTTTTTGATCAAAGGCATTTATTGTAAATGCCGGAGAGATAAGTTTTGTTGAGTACGGGCGAAACGAATTGGTCGGATGGATTCGAACGGAACGGGCCAACCCGCATCTGATCAGTGTTCGACTTTATCGGAATAAACTCCAAAAAGCGAAAGTCATTTCATTCGACAATAAAATTCGTAAAATTATTCCTTTTCAGGACACAGAAAATGATGACCATCCCCAAAAATGGCCAAAAGTGGGCAAAGATGAGGAGATAAGTCGGGTGGCCTATCTTTTGGACGCCAAAACGATCGCTGTTGTCAATCTTGCCAATGGGGTACAGCTTGCTCAAATCGGACATGGTCAGTAAATTGGGCACCAAAAATGAAAATTAATTACCCAATTAATTAATTATTTTTTTTCAATCTTTCACTGAAGGCTCACCCATCGATTGGCTCGAATTGAATGAACGCGCCAATAAATTGTTGTTCCGCGATTTGCGTGCCGCTCTCCATTTGTACTCGTTGGAGACCGGCATCACAACACATTTGGTCGGCCATTGTTCCTATGTCCAATGGGTAAACAAAAGGCACACATTGCTTAATTGGAGCAATTAATTAATTGAATCAATTCAAAGGTACCCCGCAGTGACGTCATAGTGGCACAATCGAACGAACAAATTTGTGTGTGGTACGGTGTAAAAAGGAATATTAAAATGGTTTAATGAATCGGTTCTGTAAATATACGAAAAATAAATTATTTTTTTACGATATTCATTTAGGTACAATACGGATGAACACAACAGCTCAACGGAACGTGTTGTACATTTTACAGTACAGGGTGATGTTGAGCAGGTCGGTTACTGTAATATAATCAAAATAAACTGTACTGTAATTATAATATCAAATGTCTTTTTGTATTCTTTCACAAATGAAAGGTTCACAGGTCGCACGTGACTCTGCCCACACTGAAGTGATCGTGCTGGAGAACGGCGTCCAACGTGTCGCCTACGAGTTGGACTCGGCACTGATCGAATTCGGCACCGCACTGGACGAGTTGGACTTGGGCAGGGCGGTCGCTTTTCTTGAACAAAGCGAAAGACAGGGCGAGCAATCGTCCTATTTTTCCCCCTTTATTTATGCTTTAAGGGATCGATGTTCAGACTATGTGGCGCCGTTTGGGCCAAGTGGCACTGCAACACGGCCAACTGATGGTGGCCCAACGGTGCTATGCCAGCCTCAATGACATTGTCCGTGTCAAATTTCTTCAACAGACGCAAATGCGAGCGGAACGCCAATTTGGGGGGCCAATGGAATCCGAGGCATTGGCCGCACATTTTGAGGTTTGTCGTCATGAAAAATGTAAAATTTGGGGTGTAATAGCCTCAAATATTAAGGTCCGTGCTCGACTCGCAATGATGGCCAAACAGTTCAAAATGGCGGAAAGGATTTATTTGGAGAACAATTCAACTGCAGAAGCAATAGACATGTGGCAACGCATGGGCAATTGGGAACAGGTCCCTTGGGAAAAACTTATTTGACAGTTTATAGAATACTTCAATATTTAGGCTTTGGAATTGGCCAAGGCAGTGAATTGGCCCGATTTGGGCCAACTTCAGGCCAAACACCAGCGGTGGCTGGAACAAACGGGCCAAATGGAAAGAGTGGCCGAATTAAAGGCAATTAAAAATAATTAAATGAAACAAATTAAAAAAAAAGTTATATTGTATGCGGAGCCGGACAAACGCGCTATAAAGACAACCAATTAATCCTTCATGGTATTATTAGATAGCTTTAAAAGGTACACTGTTAGCTTTCAAAATTAAGAAGATTTAGTTCTATTACAAAAAAGGGCCATTCAAGTGCCAAAAATTGGTTTTTCATTTACTTCTTCTCTGTATTTAATAATAATGAAAATTTTTTGAAATTTTATATACTAAGGAATTGGTTTTGAGCAGAAAGTTTGTTGCTTCTGAGAGTAATTACTGAGCGTTTAAGTGATTCACCCACTTTAGGCACGTGAGGGCTTCGTGATGGAGGCAATGGAACTGTTTTTGAGTGCCAATCAGCCGGGTCAAGCAGTTCAATTGCTGTTGGAAGACAAACAACTGCTGCAGAAGGAAGCAGAACGAGTTGAAAACCAAGGGAAATACAGTTCTATATTTTGCAAATTGCAGCTGAACAATTCTCCTGAAGAGGGAGACGAAGTGCCAATGGTGGAACGCATTTACGCACAGTTGGCACGACATGAACAGCTTGACAAGGCGCGAGACAATTGAGGCCCAATGGAATTTATTTAAATTTTAGGCGGGGCAAATGTTTGAAGCTGTTGGCCAATTGGAAAGGGCCTTGGATTGTTTTCAGAGGTTTAGGAAATGAAAATTTATAGAAAACCCAAAAATTCAGAGGCCATTCCTACGGTAAAGCCATTCAAATTGCGCGCGTTGAATTCCCCGAGCGTGTTTTGCCATTGGAATTGGAGTGGGCCGATTGGCTATTTGACCAGGCCAACTACAGCCAGGCGGTGCCGCACTTTCTTGGCAAGAAATCAAAGGCTAAATTGGGGGTTTTGAATGTGCCAAGTTTTCAGAGGCTGGCAATTTATTGCGTGCCATCGATTCGTCAATTCGATCGCGGGAGTGGGAAAAAGCTTTAGAGGTTTTAATGAAAATTGCCCCAAAATGGGACAGATATAATTTTGCATTAGATTTTACAAGTTTTGGAACCATCGGACGAAACACGGCCTTTTTACGCGCGAATTGCGCAACACTTTGAATTGGAGGGCGAATTGGACAAAGTCGGCCTTTGTTTATTCACATAAATTTCATTATTTTAAAAATTTAATTACAAATTCGCCCTTTAGGCCGAACGTCTTTTTGTTGACGCCGGCAATTTGGCGGATGCGGTCGAAATGTATAACAAAGCCGGGCGTTGGGTGGACGCTTATAAGTTGGAGAATTGGATTTTTTTTTTTAATTTAATTCTTTTTTAATAAGGTTGGCATTGGAATTGTTGGGACCTTCCGAAAGTCATCAGCTTTATTTGGGCAAAGCATTGGAACTTGAAGAGGCCAAGCAGTTTCAAGAGGCGGAACAGGCAAATTGGAAAATCATTAAAAAATAAAATAAAAATGCAAATTTAATTAGTTCAATTAAAGCTTTACATTACACTTGGCGAGCCAAACGCAGCGATTTCCATGTATAAAGTTGCGGATCGAACTGATGACATGATGCGTTTGATGGGGTAAATTGGGCAAATCTTGAAAATAATTATTTGAAAATTTAAAATTCATAATTTTTGAGCCGTTTTCATGTCGGCGAAATGCATCAGGCACATCGAAGATTGGCGCAAGAGTTGGAGCAGAAAGGCGACTTTAGAGGGGCGGAAGAGCAGTTCTTGCTTTCGGGTAATAGCATTTTGCAAATTATTGAGCTCATTAGTGTGTTAATTAGGTGATTGGACTGCGGCCGTTGAAATGTACGAGCGGGCGGAACAATGGGCGGACGCGCATAGAATTGCGCTAAACGAAGGGGACAATGACAGGGCACATAAACAGGCACGGCACAATTAGCAAATTAATTAACATTAATTGACGACTTGTTACCATTAACTTAATCACAATAAAAACAATTTTCATTACCTTTTAGGTGGCTTTTCTGTGGGCAAAAAGTTTGGGCGGTGATGCGGCTGTCAAATTACTGAACAAACACCAATTATTGGAGGAGGCCATCAATTGGGCGGTTGCCAAAAGGTGAAAAAGAAAAGTGAGAAATAATTTATTTATTTGGTTATTCAGTGATTTTGACTTTGCCTTTGAATTATGCCGCCTTGGCGCTTCACATCGACTTCAAATTGTGCAGCAAAAATTTGCGGAAAAGTTGGAAGATGAAGGATCATTAGAAAAAGCGGAGGAAATGTATTTGAAGGTAATTTTAATTGTTAATTTTTTCAATTAATAATTTATTAATGCAAATTAATTATTAATTACATAATTAGGCAGGGAAAGGCACGCGAAGCGGTGCTTATGCAAATGCATCACAAAAATTGGGAGGCAGCTGAACGAATTGCGCAGGAACATTCGACGGAACAATTGCCCGAACTTTTTGTACGCCGAGCAAAGGCCGAATTGGAACAGCACGATTATGCGAAGTAAAAATGAGCAGAAAAGGCATTGTAAATGAACTATCAATCGTCATAATTAGCTGATGACCTAACAATACAAAAGCAAATTCCAAATTCTTTGGTCCTTTTGTTTTAGTGATTGGGCTTTTTTATCAAAATCCGAAGGGTTTTTTTTTTATAGAAAATTCCTGTGAATTTCACTGAAATTTTGTACAAAAAATTGTATAACAACAATAAATTAATCCTCCTAGTGAAATGGTTAGTTGAAGCAATTAGCGAATGATTAATCATTTTAATCCAAAGACTAATTGAAGGGCCGAATCGTTCCTTTTGCGTGCCAATCGTGCCGACATCATTCTGACATTTTACCGCGAGTCGTCCATGTGGCCGGAGGCATTGCGCATTGCCAAAGATTTTTTGCCGGACGAACTCCAACAATGCCAAGTGCTCTTGATCGTTAAAACAAATTCAATCTTTGCAAAATGCTTGACTTTCAGAACGATTATGAAGAGTATCAGCTGAGGTCGGGCGCAAAGGGAGTCCAATCGGTCGTGGCACAGGTGAAATAATTTGGCGCTAGGACAATTGGCCTAATAAGGGAAAATTTGCCGATTGGTCTACTCGACAAAAATGGCTTATTCTTTTAGTTTTTTTTTTGTCACACACCAAAGCATACATAGCTAAGAAGCCGCTTAATGCATATGTTTTGCAATAAAACAATTGAAAGATGTATTAATGGGGGTTAGGGTTTTAACCGAAAAACCTAACCCGAAAAATTTCTCTTTTTTCTTTTCTTTCGGTTTTTTTTCCTAGTTTTAGCAACGTCCCTCTAATCCTCTCTTTTTTTCTTTAATGCCGTAAAATAACTTATTGCTTTTAATTTGAGGCCAAAGAGTGGGAGAAGCAAAATGAGTACCACCGGGCGGTGGACTGTTGGCTTAAAGTGGACGGGGCGACAAACGACACACAAATTGTGGCCCAGGCCTTGGCCAAAGTTTGAAAAATTGAATATTAATTTCCATGATTTGATTCGTTTGCTTAGGCGGCAGAACTAACAGTCAAATTTTTGGCTGACACCGAAGACGGCGTAGACATTTTGGGCCGAATTGCACAACGCCAAATGGAAATGGGCCAATTTTTGGCCGCCGGTGAAACATTTCTGTTGGCCAACAAACCGACCGAATCAATTGAAGTGATGACACTTTAATTTTGGTACCGATTAAAAACAAATTATATTTATTCCATTCAAAGGCATTGATTGAAGCGCACGAATGGGGAAAAGCGAAAAGAGTAATTAAAAAAAAAGAAAAAATTAACCCTAATAATATTTATTTAAAAAATTATTTAAGATTGCCGAGGAATTGGTGCCAGAATTGGAGGCGACGGTGGAAGAGCGTTATCGCGGCTTTTTGCGTTCCCATGGCCGAATTGGGGAGTTGGCCGATGTTGACGCGGTCGGTGCCATTGATTTGCTGGTGGAGAGGGGCCAATGGGCGAAGGCATTGCAAACGGCGAAACAGCAAAATGTGACATAAGAAATGGCAGCAAAAGTGGTTTTGTAAAATGGATTTTGCCAAATTCAGCATCGGCCTCTGCTTGACAAATATTTGTCCGCTTACACAGCCGAATTATTGGCCAACCGAAATTATGGCGAGGCATTGGACGCACTACAAAAATATGGCATTTCAACGCACAAACAATTGATGCAAATTTACGTACAAATTTTGGAAAAAGTGGGCAAAAAATGAACAAAAGAATTGAAAATATTTTTATAAAAGTTTAAATCAATTCATTAATCAATCAATAATAAAAAATAAATAATATTAATTAGCTTTAAATATTCACTTTTAAGGTAATAAATGATCGCCAGCAAGAGTTTGAAATATTGGCCAAACTAAGGGACATTTTGTTTGATTTGAATTATCAAATTCGGTTGGAAAAGACTTCTTTTGATGCGTCGACCATAAAAGTAATTCGACACAAAAATAAATATAACGAAAAAATAATGGATTTAGCAAATACAAACCCATCTCCAGCTAGCACATTTTTGTGTGCTACAAAACGCTTTAATCAAAATTGAACAGCAATTGAAAAATGAGGGGAAAACTGTGCCGAACGAAGTTCAAATGTTGGCACTTCGTCTTGGCATTAGCCAATTACGGTAATCGGTGTACCGTAATGACGCTAAAGAATAAATAAACCATAAATATTGCTGAACATTAAGGCCATTTTCTATGGCTCTACGCTTTTTTAAGATTCATTGAACCTCTGCGAGCGGATAAAGCATTTTACGAAGCGGGAAATGCATGTCGGGTAATTTTGTTGGAATTAAAAAACAAAATCAAATAAATTTATTTTAAAATATGCCACCCATTATAATGAGAGTGTGGGAGATTAAACAGATAAAATGGGGACAAAATAGAATTTGAAATATAATTGGTCTAAAATACATATATTGCCCCGTCAGTTGTACGGTGGTGCCCCCTATGAGGGCATGGCATTCACTCTGCTCAGCCATTATTTGGATGTGGTGGATGCGATTGAGGAAGACGACCCAAATTTGGTGGACAATTCGTTATTCGATGGCACCGATGTGCCGACCAGCTACGCATTGCCAACGGAGAAGTTTTTATCGGTTTGAAAAGTGCCAGAATTTAATTTAAAATTGACAATAATCAAATTTAAGCCCCAAGAGCATGAAGAAGTGAAGGAATGGGTGTTAGCCGCTTCTGTAGGCCAAAACGTCGAATTGGGCCAGAAAGTGCTGAGGATGGACGAACGGAACTGTTACGAGGCGAGCACCGTGGACACCGAGGGGAATGTGTACGCGGTGTGCATCATTTCAGGTAAAACTCTGCTTTCATTATTTTGTCGGCTTTTTTATACAAAAATATATTAAATAGATCTGTTGGCATTATGTTAATGTAAAAAATAAAATTCGTAATCCGTGCTAAATTGACCGCTCGGTTTTCAGTAGAAAGCCCGTAAGGGTAATTACCGATTTTTACCGTTACCGGAAACTTGCATTTGTCGCGTCACTTGTATGGCCAAGTCATTTCCCACCCACCGTTTAGGTTATCCCGTGTTCGATGAAGCACACGAACTCGGCAATGGCCTTGTGGCCGACCATTGGGCGTGGGCAGCATTTTCGGCACTGACCAACACAACGCCGACGGATGAGATTTACGATGTGCGCGAATTTTTGTCAAAATGGAGTTCAACTTGAACTTTGTTTGTGGGGAATGTTTATATCAAATATAAGCGAATTCATATGAAGGGCACTTTTATTTTTCTATTTTTGCAATTGAATTTCCATAACTTTCCCCGCCGGATGATGGCCAACGGAAATAAACAAAATGTGGGAGATTAAATGGCATTTTGCTTATTTAAGCAGTTATTTATAATATCGATTGCAATGAGTAAATAAAAATAATGTTAATTTTTCCTATTAATTTAACCGTCAACAATTTATTTTGTGATAGTATTTTTTCTTTAAAATACTGATTAATTTTTTGGGATTTTTTGTTAATTTTTTTATACTTATTCCGCGAAATATTAAAAAATATTTTTGCACAGAATAAATAATAAATGCATTTAAAACTTTTGCCCTTCTTTTTATTGTCCGAGTTTTTCTTCGTTTTCCAATATTTTCCTTCTTCTGTCGTCGCACGTTATTGTGGGGGAAAAGCAATCAGTTCGTTTAAGCAGAAGTTGAAATATACGCCGGACAGAGAGGGGGCGCCGCTTATAGTCAAAAGAGCGCGGAGACACAGTTTTTCGGGGGGAAATGGCAAAGTGAAAATTAATAATTAAAATTAAATAAATAAATAATTGTAGAAAAAAGAAAGTGGGGCACATTTTTTTAAAGAGTAAAATGGAAAATGAAAGTCATAATCAAAAATAAATAAAATAAAAATTAAACTTTTAAATTAGGGTTGAGCGGGACAGGAACAAGTCCTGGTTAGTTTTTACTTGGACTTTTTCCGGTCCCGAAGTTTTTGCGCCGGGATTTCCTGATTTTTTCCCATTATTGGCCTATTTTCTGTCCAAAGCCGGGGGATTCCAGTCCCGGATTTTCCATAATCACCCTGTCCCGGAGAACCCTATTTTAAAATAATAATCGCAGATTTACAAAACGATAAATTCAATAAAACCAAAATTAACAAAAAAAAAAAAAAAGTAATTTATTAAATGATCAATTACGCAGGTTTACATTGGTTATGTGAAGAAAAACAAAATTAGTTCATTACCAAGGATGCGTAGCGATAAAAATCTTTGAACCAAATTTTTACAATGTTTATGAGAACTCAAAAAATTTTATGCAAACAATTCAAAGTGCGCTTTTGCCAAATCAGAGAAGACATTTAATTACAATGGTCGACGCGTAAGAGAAAAATAATAATTATTTTAAATTTTAAAATTATTTGAAATGACAATTATATTTTTTTAGCGGAAATCTGAACAATAATAAAAAAGGATTGGTGATAATGGAATTGGGCACAACAAACCTCGAAGATCGTATTTATGGGGAAAGAAAAATTTATGAAAATGATCAGAATTTATTGGAGGAAATAAAGAAAATTGTACATCCAATTTTTGAATTGCACCGAGGCATTTTTTAATAATTTTAAATAATTTTTAAATAATTATAAATCCTAGAAATAAAATTATTTTCTATTTTTGGTAATATTATATTTATTTTTTAGTTGCTATCCATGGCGATATAAAGCCGGCCAATTTTATTTATGTTAAAAAAATGGAACAGGACGAAACTCTGAAACTGATCGATTATGACGGGTCTACCCTAATACCGGTCGGATTTCTTGAAAACCCGAAAAGATTGGCAAATAAAGTCGTGCCTCGCGAATTTTACGTAGCCACAGCAAAGTATTCAGCACCCGAATATTATGCCGGTTTATTGGTAAAATATTATAAAATATAATTTTAATATTTTAAAATATTTTTAGCTGTCGACTAAAATGGACATTTGGGCAGTTGGAATTATAATTTATGAAGTCATTTTAGTACAAACAAGCTTCAATGAAAGGATTAATGTGGTTAGCTTTTTTCAAATTAATAGGCATATAAAATATATTAAGAATTTTTAAATAAAAAATAAATTAATTCAAAATAAAAATTAGAGAAAAATGACACAAATTTTGCTGAGAATAGGCGACATTTATATGGACATTCAAAGGACCAAAAAGGGAACGAAGGAATCGGACGAAAGTCTTTATGATAATCCCTCTTGGATCAGAAACAATTTCGAAAATTTAATGACAATTTTGAGCGTCTGGCAAAAGTATCCGAAAACAGCTTTTTTGATAGCGGCAAGTTTTAATTTGAATAAAATTAAAATAAATTGTATTTTTCTGGGATCTGTTACCCAGATGTTTTTTTTTTCTTAGTTTTTTTCACCTCTAATTTTAAGTCCTTTAAATGAAAACCCCGAGGGGGGCATAAAACCTGTCGGAAGTAATAATTTGGAGGAAAATTCCTTGTTTTTTCAGAACCTTTTGCAGCCCATCAAAGAAAATCGGATGAGTGCAATTGGCGTCAAACACTTTGTGAACGGACTTTGTCTCACCGAGGAGCTGAGAAATGTGGAAAATGTTGGGGAACTGAATCTTTTTAACCGATTTTCATTCGGCGAATTTTACAAAATGGTGGAGCAAAAAGCCCAAAAAGGTTGTTGCTCTTGCACAGCAGCACCAATTTATGATGTACTGCTCGAGAAAATGGACCGGGCGATGTTCGTCACGCAGGAGGAGATGAACCAACTGCGGAACAGAGGGAGCAGCATTTTGCAGAGATTAATGTCAGGCGGAAGACGAATCTGCGAAACCGAACAAAACGGATAAGCGATGCATGTGCCAATGGCGCAAAGAGAAGGACGTTACCGATCACAATGTGCCGGATTTGCCCATTACTCAGATTGGGTGATTAAAAGAATAATTATAATTTTATATTTTTTGATTTTTCAGTTTCTATCAGTACTGCTTGTTTTATAACAATTGATGCAATTAGCTGCAATTAGCTTTTCGAATGTTCAAATTTCCTTTTATATTTTTGGTGCCGACGGATTATCCCATTCTCCGCCCCTTCTCAAAATGCTAATCCGACGCCTTTTCTTTTGAGCCCAATTAGCAGAACATTTTCGAATCAGTGACAACAAATATTTATTTGGGAAAAGTAAAACTAAGCCAAATTGACAATATGAAATTGCATTTGCTTTTCAAAGAATGGTTTTTCGTTCATTCTTTGCGATGTTTTGAATTGTGCATTATAATGCCGATAATGGCCAAATAATTATTGACCACCCCCAAATGTTAGAAATTTTATTCTTCTTCAATTTTCAATTCTATTTCTCCTTTTTTTCGTCGACTTAATTAAAAAGAATGTTTTTTCCACTGCTAATTATGTCAAATTAGCACGACCTTCCCACAACAATAAACAGCATATCCATCCAAGGACAAAGCACACACACAAAAACAAAATAACGTATGTTCTGCTTTTCTACAAACTTAGTGATCGTAATCATTTGCATTATTTACCGTATTCAAAAATCCCTCCCTCCGCCCATTCTTTCAACCAATTCTTTCTTTCTGTTCAATGAACAATTAGCCCCCCCCCCAAACACAATAATTGCATTTGCATACCTTCCTCCCCCCCCCCCCCCCGTTTGTCTGTCGTCAGGTGCCCTCCCCCCGCCGCACTTTCGCCACCATTTGCCATTTGTCCATTGTTCGTCTTTCGTTGCTGTTTTGGCGTTGTGTTGTGCTGCTGCCATTTTTCATTCACTTTTTGTGTGTTAAATTTCCCATCATTCGCCCGCCACAAAAGTGCGCAGCAAATGAATGGGCGGGCGCATGGATGGAGGAAATTTATGGGGAAGAAGAAAAACGGAGTGATCGGCGGAGAATGGACCAATGGATAATTAAAGGGGGGGGGGGAGAGAATGGGGAAAAGGGGGGAGGGGAGGATGGCTCAAAAGGGTAGCCAACACAAAGGTGTAAGAAGAATAAGTAGTTAGTTTAAAATAACGGAGCAAGCAGTTCATTAGCAATTTGAAAAAAAATTAAGACATTATTAAGCAAATTCATTTTTTTAAAATAGAAAAATTAAATGAATACATTTAATTAGGGTAGCACGCGACCGGGACTGGTACTGAAAAAAAAAAACCTACAAATGAGTACCAGTGCCCCGGTTTTGACCGGGACACGGTCCCGCCCCGGTTTTTTCCCGGTTTTCCCAGCCAAAAAGCCCCGGTCCCGGTTTTTGCCAAAAGCCCCGGTCCCGTGCTACCCTACATTTAATCATTTAGGAATATAACGATAGGCATAATATTTTCTTTGTTATTTTTTTTGCCCCCCCCCCCCTTCGACCGCAACATGACGACGGATTTTCTGTCCAATTTGCGCTTCATTCCGTCAGCAGAATTATTTATGCGGGGGATTTGTTTGCATTGCATGTGACTGAATTTTGTTTGCTTTCCCAAGTCAGATTTTATTGCATATAATTCGATTTACAAGTCAAATCGAAGCTAAAGTGATCTATTTGCTTATTGGCTTTTTGTGAATGATTACTTTATTCTGCAAAATTGACAAAATGTCGACCAATTTTGACACTTTTAAGAGATTTGGGTTATATTTTTAATAAATTTTATTTTTTAAATCATTTTTTATTATTTTGTTTTTTGCATTAAATTCCAATGCACTTTCAGAAGCAGTGTTATTTTCCTAACTCATTCAGTCATTAACGGCGTTCCGATCGGCAAATGTCTCGGCTTAAGGTCGAGGGCACCAACACTCCCCCCCCCGGCGATGTCCTCCCCTCCCCATTCACTTAATTACCATACATAAAATATAACCACCGCCGCCATCGCCATCATTTCCCACCATAAAAGTCCAAAAACGGAAGAGGGGAAACACCTTGCTCAAAGAGAACGGACATTCTTCACAGTCCCTTCCTCACAATCAACGGAAGAAGGGGATGGAATTCTGCTGACAATTGTGGACCCATCAATTTTAGGAAGACAACAAAATGCAAAAGTTAAACCAAAAAAAAGAATAATTCCCCCGCCCAATTTGACCGTTTCATTTTATTTCCTAAAAACTTGTCGCCCTTTTGGCCATTTGTGTTCGCTTTCTTGGCCCATTTCCCAAAGCAAATTGTCCATTTTCGCTTATTCATTCACCTCATTGAGTTGCCCCCTGTGAAAGAAACAAGGCAAAGTTGGCAAAAATAAATTCCGACACCGCAAATTCCCCCAGGGAATTGTTGCGGGTGAGAGAGCTTTTTGCAAAACGCACAAAATGACCGGCAAAAGCATAAGAAGAAAAAGAGGAAAAGCATCACAGTTAAGCCACCCATCCGAAGAAGGGCATTTGTGCCCCCGGGGGGTGCCCGGGAAGGGGGCGGGGGAAGGGCATTCGTAACGGATTTTAAGGCAACGAATCAAAAAATATGATGAATCCGTGGAAAACTTAATAATAAATAGAGAATGCAGGTTTGTATGCGAATGTTTTTTTGTTGCATTTTGTCATGGCCTAGCAACACCGCATTTTTAAGTTGAATTTTATACCTTTTTTTTTTTTGATTTATTCACATTTTTTACGTTTATTTCCGATTTTTCTATGCATATTTTTTTCTTGGCATTTTAATGCATATTTTTGCATAAATTTACCGCTTTTTTGGTGCATATCTCCTTTCTCTAATAATAATAAAACTTTATTAATTAAATTTTAAATCCTTTGGTTTTTGCAAAATTTGTTTTAACTTTCGAAAAGGGCACAAAACATTTGCTGTTTCGCTGCACAAATCCATTCATCATAATAAGTAATACTTTCCATCGGCAGCAGAAGATCAAATTACATAACAGAGCCAATGGCCAATTGGTTTTGCGGTTAGTGGCCACTTTTGCACGGTTTAAACTTAAGCAGCGCCATTTTGCTGGGCCTAAGCAACCAATTGGACCAAAAAACCCTCAGAGAAGGGTTAGCCAAATGCCAACACAAACTTTTTGGAAATCCATATATATTTTTAAAATTATTTTTGTTTTTTACTTAAATTATGTATAAAGTTATTTGAAGCAAATGCCCATTTTGCTCATTCCGTTTATAGCGCCACAAAAACAAAGGAAAGTGTTTGTCGCGTTTGGAGAGGTCCTTGAAAAGTTTTCCACAATTTTCAAAAACGGAAATTAAAATTTTTTTGGTCAATAAAATATAATCAAAAATGTATTCTTAATGATAATTAATAATAATTACTTTCTATGAATCTCAAATTCGCCTTTTTCATTTTTCTCAATTTTTTTTGTTTTTCTTATTTCATTGGCAACCTTTCTCAGTCTGATTTGCATATGTATCAAATGTGTAGGCCTTTGAGCTGTAAAAAAAGTGAATTTTTGATCAGCGGCAGAGATGCTTCCCCTCCCCACTCCCTCCCTCACCCCCGGCGTCCTTTTTGCCCCCCCCCCCGCCCCCCTCCCCTGGGCGTTTTGTCTTCGCATTTGCAACAGCGGTAAAGAGAAATTTTTGCTTAAATTTAAGAAATGGCAAAAAAAAAAAAATTAATTACGATTTATTCATTTTGTAAATTTTAATAAAGAAAATAAATAATAAAATTAAAAAGGCTAATAAAAAGGGAAGCTATTTTTTTTACAAATTTTTGAATTTTGAATGAACAGCTGCTGCTTTCCTCCCTTTTTCCCATTGACAATGAATGGGGAGAGGAGCATAAACTTTACCAGTGATTGAAGAATGAATGTCCATCGTAAAAGATGTCTCTGTCCATCAATTAGCCTTGTAATATAAGTTAAATGATGGACAATTCATTCATTCATTCTTTTATTCTCAGTGGGTGTTTTTTTAAATATTAAATTATATAAATTTAGTTTTTAATTTAATTTGTTAAATTCATAATTGTTTTTTAATTTTAATTTTTTAATGCTTTTCTCTGTCAATTATTTTTTACTAATTATTCGTGGAAACAGCTGAATTGAATTTGTTTTCAAAAGCGGTGGTGCTATGTGACAAAACAAAGGAATTGTGCTGATCTGACGAATGATAAGGCAAGCAAATTAATCAAAAAAGAAGGAAGAAAAATATGAGTGCAAATTTTAAGAAATTACATTTTATATGAGTTTTTTTTATTTTTTTTAAATAATATTTTTTTGAAGATGTTCGTAAAATGTGCCAAAAACTCCGCTTGTGGTGGTAGCGGTGGCGGTATTCGTGCCGTTGTCCGTCTGCAAAATTTTGATTCGGAGCGGAACATTTTGGAAGATGATTTTTGCGAGCAATGCTCAACGAGGAGAAACTCTTGCAAAAGTTTAACAATGACAAGGTAAAAATAAAAATATAATTAAATATATATTTAAGTAAATTGAAAAAGCTAATTATAATAAATTAAAGGCACAGCAGTTTTGGAGAGAATGCCGCCACTATTATGCCGACATTTTCCCACCCAAACGGCGAATGGCATCGCCAATCGGCGGATGAATGTTTGGCTTGCCCAATTAAATATTAATTGTTTCCTGAATATTTGAAGAAAAATTTAGTTGGCAATGAACCAACAAAAGAACAGCAGCGCAATAATGTGTTCGTTTGGAAGCGATGCCTAAACCAAGCAAATTCGCCATTGGATTTGTACGGCTTTGACCAATCGGCGGATGGGGACAGAAATTATTGCAACGAAGACATTTGGTGGGGTATTCAAAATGGCAATTCAATTTTGAAAATGCAATTCGCTTTTTCAGGTGGCCATTGTCCACTTCGTACAGCTCTCGCTCATACAACAATTACCTCTTCAAATACAAAAGTGGGAATATATTAAATATTTAATTTATTTTTAATTGTTTAAATTTACCTTAGGCCCCAAAAAGGTCAGATGGCGAACCTTTTTGCCTACTTTTCCTTTTGCCTTTGGCCGCCAATTTGTTGTTTCAATTCTTTTTCTTCTATTTGCTCTTTCCATTGCATTAATTGTTGTTGTTCTTGCCTTAATAACTCATAATCAGGTCGAAAATATTAAATTATTAATTGAAATGAAGTTAAAAATAATTAAATATTAAGTCGGTCATTGACATTAAACTCAAAAATACGCTGGAGCCATACGAACGGTTACTACGGAACAACAAAGAGGAGGTGAGGTGAAAATAGGTACATTTAATTTACCTAATTAAATTTTTAATTTTTTAATCAGAGAATAAATTTAAAAATAATGAATTTTCAAAAATTCGCAGCAATACAAAATAAGTCGTGAAATGCTTTCCGAATTCAATGGCACAAACATACGCCAAAACATGCATTGGATAGCATCGAAAGTTCATATTGCGGGGAGTAATGAGCAGTTGGAACTGATGGACAAATTGGCACAAAAAGTTAAATTAAAACAAAAAAGCTTAAATAAATTACTTATAATAATATTTTTTTTTTTTCATTAAGTATCGCGAATTGAATTTTGATGTGCACACTTTTGATTACCCTGAAGTGTTGCTCAGTGTTCCGAACTATGAACGTCCAAACAAAGTACAAAAAATTTTTGATCGAAATGTATCTCTCAATTTAATCAAAATTTGCCCTTTATTAGATTCATTCTTGGAACGAAAGATTTTTGCGATGGGAATTTATTTCGGATGGAATTGGAAGGCCAGCAAAATCAGTCAAAGCACATTCCGACCTGAAAAGTAATGCACAAAAAACACAAACATTGCTTATGCTCGTTGCAGTGCAATTAAACGATGACCCCCGTGTGCACTATTGGTGGAATGCCTATTCCGAAAATGGCACTGCCATTGGCGAATTGGTCTACGCAAATTACGGCACTTTGGAGGACTTTGAACTGCTCGAAAAGGTAGCACAAATTTAGGTTTTTAGAATTTATTACCCGTTCTTTTTTCAGTGGAATATTTCGTTGGAGGGCAAAATTGTACTGATTCGTTATGGAAGCATTTTTAGAGCGGAAAAAATCCGTTTGGCCGAACAGAGAGGCGCCGCTGGCGCAATTTTATTTGCCGACCCATTCGATTATGTGCCCGGCAATAAAGTGAATTTTACAAACAAATTAAAGAATAACAAAAGGTCAACAGATTTTATTCTTCAGACTTTCCCAGAAGACATTTGGCTGCCCGCCTTTGCAAGTCAAAGAGGGACCATTTACAGAGGCACTGGTGACCCAGAAGTAATTGAATTGGCCATTAAAAATGATTAAAATATATCTTTTGCAATTTTACTTATTTTGTTATTTTATTTTGTTTGAATTTACTTTTTTTTCCCCTATTTCCGACACCGTCTCCGCTTCCCTCTCTACCGTATGCCCATAGGCCGTACAATGAGCAGCAATTGCGCCGCAACGGAGTTTTGCCCCGCATTGTGGTCACTTCAATTGGCTACACAAACGCACACAAACTTTTGTACCGTATGGATGGGCCAATTGTGCCGGTATTTTGGGGTGTCCGCTTCAAATAATTACCCTTTTAAATACATTTAATTACTTTTGAAGTGGTCCCGTTGGGCCGGTGCTTTGCCGGTGCCCTATCGCCTCACCGGGTCTCTGCTCGTCCGATTGGACGTTTGGACACGCACTGAGCGACGACCAATTAGAAACTTTGTGGCAGTGATGCGCGGTCGTGAGGAGCCCGACCGATGGGTGATGGTTGGCAATCACGCGGACGCGTGGAGCAAAGTAACGACAATTAAGGATAATTAGCGAATTAAACGGCTAATTAGGAACATTTTGTCAAAGGGAAGCATTGACCCCGGAACGGGCACCTCAATAATGTTGGAGATGGCGCGGGTGTTTGACAAATATGCCGCGCAAACGGGCTGGAAGCCAAGAAGAACAATCGCATTTTGCCAATGGGACGCGGAGGGTGAAACTTGAATTTTTAGAGATCGGACAAAACAATTAATTGATCAAAAAAATCAATTAATTGGAGCAAAAAATTCATTAATTAATTGATCAATTAATTGGTTGATGAAAATTGTCAATAATCAAAAAATGGAAATTTCAATAAAATGAGCAATTAATTGATCAATTAATTGGTTGATCCAGGTTTCCGATCTCTACTTATTTTATACTCGAATAAAAAGAGAAATTAAAGAATTTGGTCTGATCGGCTCAACCGAATGGGTCGAACAGAATTTACGTTTGGTGCAAAAACGATCAATCGCTTATATAAATGTGGACAATGTGAACGGCAATAATTCACTTGTGGTTAAGGTAATAAAAAAGCGGAAAATTAAAAATGTAATTTTAAATATTGAAAATAATACTTCTTACTTTAATGCATTGGCATTTTAGTCGGTCCCTTTGTTGTACCGACTGATCGCAGAAGCGGCCTCGAAAATTGACCAGCCGGTGGAGACGGAATTGAAAAGCGGGCGTACTTCGCTGTTGGATTCATGGCAATTTCACAACCCCCGGCCAACTTTGCCAGGGGATCGGTGATTAAAATGCGAATTATTAATTATATATATATATATTAAATTAAAATAAAAATTATTCCTTTCCCAAGCCATATTATTGCTCATTATTCTCTCTCAGCTCCGTCCCCCACATCCATCCCCCTCTTTCGGGCTCCGACTTTCAGCCGTTCGTCGCCTACGCCGGCGTTCCCGTGGCGGATTTGCGCATGGAAAGTGCGCCTCAATATTCGTATATGCTCTACCACACGGCGTACGAAGGTACAAACAAAAGCGATCTGGTGATAATAATTTAATTTTAAAATTCTCCAAATTCAAAATCCGTTTTAGTTCCATGGCTTAACGATCATTTTGTGGACCCGGAGGGGCACACTTCCGTTGCAATGGGCCAACTTTGGCTGGAAATTGCGAGAAATTTAGCGGAAAATATGGTAATTTATTTTTTAAATATTTGCGCTGATTGGGCATTTTGCCAAGATCATTCCGTTCAATGTTGAAGACTATGGAATTGCTTTGAAAGAATTTTGTACAAAAGCGGACATTCAAATGAGGTGATAAATTAAAAATAACAGAATATATTTAAAATATTAAAGATTGATTGGCATTGACAATGCAATGAATGTCGAAATTTACAATGAAAAGTCCAATTTTTTGAATGCATCGATACAGAGATTCCAGGAAATGGCGACGAAATTTCAGAGGGTTATTCATGTAAAATTTGCTAATGCCTTGTCCTAATTAGGTAACAAATTGTCCCTTTTTAGGCCATTAACAATGGCGATCGCCGAGTGATGCTGCTCCAACGTGAACAGCTCAACCACCGACTTCAATCGCTGGAGCAATGCTTCATCCTGGACAATGGCATTTCCACTGATCGCACTTCTTTTCGGCACGTCATTTTCTCAGCACCGGACGAACCGTCAAATTCGGGGGTAAGAGACAATTTTTTGGATTTAAATTAGGGTAGCGGGGTGGGGGGGGGGTCATGGGGTACGAGTACGGTGAGAGATCCCATTAATTCTGATCGCTTTCCCCTTTCTTTCAACTTTTCTGGTCCCAGAAATACACGTCTCGATTTTTCCCGAATCGTTGTCTCGTCAAACTATAGTTGTATTTAAAATAGTAAGCTATTTTAACCGGTGGGGGTCGTTTGAGTCGGAGACGTGTTTAAGACGTCATAAACTTTTTTTAAGCGATTAAGCAAAAAAGTTACAACTTGAAAACTGCAAAAAACTCAGAATACTTGTAAATTTTTATTCATATTTTTTTAATTGGTTAATGAATTTTTTTGATTTTTTGCTCTATAATAGAACTCGTTAAGAACTTTTGAATGCCATTATGTTCGCTTAATTCGGTTGGCTAAGAAAAAAGTTATCACGTCTTAAAAAACTCTCCGACTCAAATGTCCCGGTTCGATTTTAACTGGTGCTATGACGGGTCGGAGTCGTTTCGTCGCTCAAGTTTCGGCGCCAAACCAAAACTGTAAAAATCATACTCTTAATTTTTTGAAAACCTAACCCCCTAGTTTTTTAGCCATAGAAATTTTGAAAAACAAGGGGTGAGGCCTTCAAAACTTAGGGAATTAAGTTTTCCAAAAAACGGAGGTTAAATTTTCCAACAAAAAAAAAAATAAATAACCATTAGTATATGTGTCTAAATTATTGTTCATTTTGACTTCAGAAAATAAAATCTAAAAAATTCACTGTTTAAGAAAGTCGGAAATATTTTGTTTAAAAAGGAGGAAAAGCAGGGATAAGCCGGCATTTTTGAGGGATATATTTTTTCAAAAAATGGGGGGAGGAGATTGAGATTTGACATTGAGGGGTGTTAAAATTTATTAGCGAAGTTTTACAATAAATTAATAATAATTTTTTCATAGTTTTTACCGTCCATGTTTTTTGCTTTAAAAAATTGTCATGGCATTTTTTGGACAACTTATTATGATACGAGTGCAGCTTAAATCTGTCTCGCTCGAACCCCTGGGAAAAATTCTCAGATCCGAGACAATTTTTGGTCAATCCAAAAATTAAATTCAAGGCTCTTATTGCATGACTAATTCTGTCTCGAATAATGATACCAATTCTCGGTCGTGCCCTCAGAGTAAAGACGGTGCCCCTTTCTGTTTTCCTATGGTTTCTGGATTAGAAATCAGGCTTCCAAAAAAAAGTAAATCATCATTTAGTTGAGATTATAAAATTTAGCAAAAATTTCTGCAGAGAAGGAAAGTGGCCAAATAATGAGCATAAAAAACAAAAATAAGGAAAGAAAAAAGATTTGCACAGTAGGGGTTTGAACCTTTTGCTTTTGGAATAAAATTTGACAAAGGTTTTAATTGTTTGTCACACGTCTTAAAAACTGACAATTCCGTATTCTTGACCTTTTATGATTTGGCCAACCTTTGACCCTGGCATATGCCAACCCCGACGATTGGAGTTGAAACCCTTCTTCACTTTTGTCCATTTTGTGCTCGCAGTTGGTCCTTCCCGTACTGCTTGACCCGGCTGCCAAATGGCTGTCCGCGCAACGACGCGCCAACAAAACGGAGGCGGACCACCGAATGGACCAACTCAAAATGGGATTTTCGTTGCTCCAATTTTGTGTGGAATGTGCAACAGAAGCACTGACCATTGAAGAGTGAAACAAAAAAAGCAGCGGAAAAGTCAAAACATTTCAATAACTTTTGAAAAAAATGACAGCAGCGGAATTTTCTGGTCAGCAATTTTTGAAGGAACTTTTTTCGGTGATTTAATGTATTTTCCCATATTCTTTTTATAAATGATTTTTTACATTAAATTTGAGAAAAAAAGTGAATTGTGAATGAATATTTGATTGAGCTGTGGGAGCTTTTGAGGGAATAACTTGGAGGCGAGCCGGCTTTGAAGGCATCCGTCTCTCCACTTTGCCCGGGAGCCGGAAAATCCGACACAAGCGGAAAATCAGACACTAGCGGAATATGCGACACTAGAAAATCCGACACTAATTTAATTTTTTTTAAATAATTTTTGAACTAATGTTTAACTAATTGTAAACCCATAAAATGGAAAACTAATTTAATCTGAACTTTAATTTAAATAATTTACTAATATATGTATCACAAAACAATGAAGGGGGGAGGGAAGCAAATGTACATTGAACCAGATATGAATCTCACCAATATTTATGCAACTAGGAACAAACGGCACCCTCCACATTATTTGCGGGCAATATCCTACTGCATGGCCGAAACAATATAAAAAAATCTTATTTAAATTAAAGTTCAGATTAAATTAGTTTTCGATTTTATGGTTTTACAATTAGTTAAACATTAGCTCAAAATTCAAAAATTATTTTAAAAAATTAAATTAGTGTCGGATTTTCATAGAGCCTTTTGCCCGATCATAAGGGATCACTCTTCTCCTCCATTGATCCCATTAATCTTCTCTAAGTGAAGTTCTCTTCACTATATCATTTGCATATTTTCAACATAATTTTTTAGTGTTCGGCACCGTAAAATATACCGCGGTAAAAATTGGTAAAACGGTTTACCTATTTAAATTTTTCCATGAAAATCGGTAATTGCTAAAAATCGGTAAATTATCGATTACCGTTTACCGATCTACTCAATTTACCGCCGTAAAAACCAGTAAAAACCCATAAAAATAAGCACTGTTAAGAATGGGGTCAGAGGACCAAAATAAGAGAGGAATTTGAGAGAAAAGGAGTTTCTTATAAATATAAAAAAATATTTCGGCAAATCTCACCAGTGCTTCGCCTAACAACCTCACTCTCTTGGATCGGATTTTTTTTGACTGCTAGTAATTTTTTCTCATCTCATTCCCTTTGTTTTTTTGTGTAGATTCCTTTTAAAAAATTAATAAATACTCCGCTAATTACCGATTTACCGAAATTTACCGATTTTTTTCGGATCGGTAAAAATCGGGAAAAAATGATTTGGGAGAAAATCGGTAAACGGTAATTACCTATTTTTACCGTTAAACGAAAAATCGCATTTGCTGAACACTAAGGTTAACCAAGTCGAAAGCCGGGCTTTTTGAGCAAAAAAATGAAAACGAAATAACTTCTTCCTTTTTTTGAATCTTCAAAAGTAAGCAGAAATACTCGTTCATTTTCATTATTTAATGTTTGTCCGAGTTTTCGTCTAATATAAAATCAAATTTAATTAATTAAACGTCGTCCATTTTCATAGGTAAGTAACTGATTCCGAGGCTTGGAAAAGGGAAGAAATGAGACCAAAGCTTTGTCCAGAACTCCGATCCCGGTTGGTTTTGCAAATCGAAACTGGGTTTCGGGTATGCATTTTTTCCTATTCATTATGCCGAATTCAAAATTTTTTGATGAGTTTGGCTTTCGATCTTTTCCTAAATGTCAGCCATTTTTTCGTCTGTTCAGTTTTTCTGTAGGTCTTTCGATAATGAAGTCGAAAACTTGGAAAAAAGTCGATAGATCTGAGCTAACCTCCTTTAGGCCAACATCGGTCGGCCTGCCAAAATTTTTTTCTCTTTCCTTCTCTTATTTTTCCAGTGGATTTATTAACAATTTTACGGAAACAATAACCTTTTTTTAAAGGATGTGGTGAAATATTGAAAAATTTGAAATAGACAAAAAGAGAAATAAATTAATATTGCCAATCTGTTGTAATTCAATACCAAAATCCAACCGCCATTTATTCGGACAAAAATAAACTGCATTTACATGTAAAATGAAAGGCATTAAACTGATCAAATAAATTAATGAGAGAGCCTTTTAAACTAAAAAATGAAGTCGGTTGGAGAAGGGCACCATCCTCCAAAGATGGCACCATCCAATGGGCACATTTGTTTGGTGCCAATGCCAATCAATCGGTGGTCACCGCCTTTTCCAACTCCGTCCTGTCCACGTACTTTGAGTGCAGTGCAATCGGTTGAAACCATCCGTTCAGTTTTTTCGAATAGTCTCTCAAAATAATTTTGTCAAATTCCTCCGAAAGATTTAAATTCAATGATTTTATCAGCTCCTCTTTTTGTTCATTTTCTGCTGATTTGTAAATGTTTTGTGCTATTTCATCTTCCAATTCAATTCCTAACAGCCACACCTTGTGCATGGAAAAAGTCCTTTTTTGGGGGGAAATGCAAATAAAAAGGAAAATAAAAAATATTCATTAATAAACATATGTGTTTTGCTTAACAATTAGGGCTGGGATTTATATTTTGAAAATTTAAACCATTTTATAAATATTTCCGAAAAATGCAAGAAGAAAAAAATAGAGAAAAACTGAAAATTACTTAAATAAAAAACGCAGAAATTTGGTCCGCAAATGTCCGTGCCCGGGTTTGGTGCTAGGCCGTTTCCTAAAAACCGCCACCCATGCGCGTTTCCTAAATCCGCCATTTTTACAGAATTTTCGTATAAATCTAGGCATAACTTTATTCAGAAGCAACCAAATTAAACAATCTTGGTATTATACGATAGTATTTGTATTGCTTTATTAGCTTACGAAATTTCAAAAAATTTCGTTAAGTTTTGAAAAAGTTAGGCAATTTTTTCCATTTTTTTCGCCATAACTTTTTCAAAAGTTTATGAAATTTTCTAAAATTTAACAAGCTTACTTAAGTAAGTAAGAGCTACCGCATGATACCATTATTATTTAATTTGGTTGCGTATGAGAAAAGTTATGACTAGATTTATTCAAAAATTCAGTCAGAAATGGCGGATTTAGAAAAACGCGCATGGGTGGCGGTTTTTAGGAAACGCGCCAGCACGTTTTTAAGGGACTTTCTAAATGTTAAAAACCAAAAATTTGAACCAATAAATCTTTTTTTGAGCTCCTTTCTTCCAACATTTTAACAGAAAATATTTATAAAAATATAAATACTCGGCTTTTAATTTTCAAAAAGTTACCGATTTTGTTCTAAGATAGGCATCAAAATTGAATTTGGACACTCAAATTTGTCCTCATTTTCTGCTTTAATATGCGTGAAATTGACTTGGTCCGTTACGTCATCAAAATGCAATAATTGTAAACGAATTCTTCGCTCAACAAAGTCACAAAATTTGTCCAAATGAATTAAATTGGCGACAATGCAACAAACGGCCGCATAATGCTTATACTGAATTAAATAGTTGAATTAATTTCAAAAAATGCAAATTAATAAATCATTTAATTTGCCTTTTTTGTGAATTTTGTAAGTGGGAACAAATGAGTCCAATTTTGGTCGTCGGCTAATGATTGAATTTGACGGACTTTTAGAAAAGCTAAAAATTACTTTAAAATAAAAATAAATTGTTTTAAGCAATACAAAAATCAAACCAACCTTCTCTCATCGACTTCTGTACAATTTTGAAAGTTGACTTGTTCATCTGATACATCCCATTTTGTTCCAAATATCCTGCAAATGTTTACAAATTTGGATTTTATTTAATTGAAAGAGTTTTATTTTATCTCCAAAAATACTGCAAATTTAAGTTTTTCACTGAAGTATTTTTATTTATTAAATGTTGTAAATTTTTATTGAATTCATAAATTTTATGAGCTATTTTTCGTTTTAAAGTGAATTTTTTCGATTTACATATGTGCATCTTTTTCGATTTTTTAAGCAAATTCGGGAATTTTTGCGCATATTTTATGATTTTATTTCCCAACCTTAGGCATGAAAAAGTGACTATTGTAAATCATTTTGGTCTTTTATTTTTTATGCCTTTTCCAAGGAAATCTCTAAAAATGGTTCGTTGAAAAAGTAAAAATAAAACCCCTTTTTAAATGAACTAAAAAGACACGCAATTTTCAATTATTGTTTTTTTTTTGCCTGGCGTTATGATGGGCATTAAAAGTAGATGAATTCCTTTTTCTCCTCTTCGTCCTTTGGAGTCCACGAGAATCTTTGGAATGCATTTGGCACATATTCCGCCAATCGCAAAGGAACGGGCCAATCCCTGCGATAATTCGTGCATTAATTGTGAGAAATGCATTTGTAAAAAACATGCCAAGAAGCGAAGATAAGAAAAAATCTATTCAATAAAAAGGGCACAGAAGCATTAGGGTAAAGGAGCGACACTTTGGTGGCCATAATGGACAGAGAAATGCCATTGAAAAAGCCGAATTGGGTGCCGTAAATGTAATTGCCTAAACAATATTTTTAGTCGATGGCTAATTAGTGCAACATTGAAAATATAAATAAATTTAATTGACATTGTCAAACAAAATTTTTTGTGTTAAAAATATTTGGATTTTTACTTACTTTTTGCCCAAAATTTTAAACTTGCAACAATTTTTCTGAATTTTTGGAACATTTTCCTTCCCAAAAGTCGCTTTATGTGACCATTTGATGCGTGTCCTGAAAAGAGCAGAACCATTTGCAAAGGCATTTTCACTTAATTTGCATTTTAACCGGCCAACGATTTGATCATTTTCTCGTCCGGTTCCGTCTGATCGGCCAATATTTGCATAAGTGCCATCACATCGCTTTGGGTCATTGGTTCGTCCGGCAAAGCATTAATTGTCGGAATGGCGACGAATAAAATATCAAATTCAATGCCCAAAAAGTTCATTTCGATTAACGGAATGTAAGCTTTTGAAAACCTTTGCAGAAATCCGACATTTTCATTCTTGTGGAAATTTGATTTTAAAAATATAACAAAAAAGTCTTTACCAGGCACAAAATGCAATAGAACGAATTCTCTTTGCATTTTCGCTGTGCCAAGTCGCACTCAAAAATTCCAAAGAATTTGTTCATTGCCTCTGTTTTTGTACTTTTTTGTGGCACTATGTAAATTATGTCAATGTCAGAAGTTGCTGTGTTTGTACCCAACAGCATTGAACCGGTCTCCAACAGTTTGGCCTCTCCTTGTGTACTGAAATAATCATTATTTAATGAATGTTTATTTATTATATTTAATTAGGGTTGTAACTCGATGCCCGGCAATATTGACCATTTTCGGCATACCTCCGGCCCTGACGCTCAACCCCAACCCCGAGCCTGATGACTAAACCGCAACATTTGCCAACCCCGACGTTGGGGTTGCAGGCCTTTTACGAATTAATGAGTGAATTAATTCAGAATAAAATGTTCATTCCGTCGTACCCAATTTGACACAATTATTCTTAGCTCTTCTAATGCTTTGTTCGAGTCCATTGGCACCATATAACGATTTTCAATAAGTATTAATTGCAACTAAAAAAAAAAAATCTTTTTTATATATGCAAAACCAGACACTATTTTTATTCACCTCTTTTAATTGGTTTTCGTGATTATTTTCATTAAAAAAAATTTGTTGATTCAATTGGGGCAGTAAAACTGAATGCAAATTATCAATTGATTCTGCAGTAATTTCATCAGCATTTGTCATTTTATTTTCCACATAATTTTTATGCTCATTTCTCGAAAATTGGTCTGAATTTGCAAATTATTATGAAATTTGAATTTTTTGGCATTCTGACCAATTTGCTGCTGCTCCTGCATTTTGTGCCATCCCTCCAAATGGGTGCCAAATTGGCTTATCAAATTGGCAGTTGTCCTCTTATTCGTGTCCTTCTCAAATAGCATCATTAGCACCTCCGTCCGTCTCTGTTCGTCCCATTGGGCCCAAATTTGGCCACTTTTGCCATTCGCACTCCGTGCTATGGCATTGGCCAAATTGTTTCTGTGCATTTGGTATTTCGTGCTTTTGATTTCTTTTTCCTCCTCTTTCTTGTCCATTTTCCTCTCATTTGTTTTTTCATTTTCAATTCCTTCCGTTACAAAAATAATTTCTTTCAACAAATTTTGTAAATTTTCTTCCATTTTTTGCCGCTCATTACGCCCCATTTTTGCCGTTTTCATTTCATTTTTTTGCAGAATGCCTTCCCATTTTTGATTTATTTCCTTTAGTTTCACTTCTTGGTAAATTATTTCATGTTCGCCTTTTTCAAATATATAAATATTTTTTTTCATTTCTTTTTCGGCCATAATTCGATTTGAAATTTCATAAAAATAAATGCCAATGTCGAGTATTTTTCTACCCAAATCGGTTTGGCTCTTCTAGAAATTCTTCATAGGTCGTCATCAAATAATTTTCATTTAAAAAATCTAAAATAATAGAACATTACCAATTGTTTATGAACTTATTTGCCTTTTCCTCAATTCCTCTCAACTAATATTTGAAAATATTTTCCAAATTGCTCAAAAATCTTTTATAAAATTGTCTATGTCCCAGCCTATCCTTACCATTTACGCAAATGTGTGCCATGGCATTTTCCAGTCCGTCCTCCTCTTCTCCTTGCCCAATTTCGATGGCATTGGCATCGTTTTCGTTCGTATTTTGCTCTTTCGGTTGCCCAATTGTTTCTGCCGTTTCCGTCTCCTCTGTTGCTGATGGTCCCCAATCGTTGAGCAATTCGCTGCTTTTTTCACTTTCTTCCCACTTTTTCCCCTCGTCCTCTTCTGCTTCGTCCGATATTTTTTGTTTTGCCAAATTCATTTCTTCCGAACTTTTACTCGCCCTTTTTGGCGTTTTGCCACTTTTTTTCTTCTTAATTTTGTTCAAATTTTGCCCTTTCGCTTTCTTTTTCTCTTTTGCCTCTTTCTCTTCCTCTTTTTTCCTTTGCTTCGCTTCTTCTTCTTCTTTTTCTTCCCATTCCTTTTGTAATTTTTCGAAATTCTCTTCATACTTTTTCTGTTCTTCACTTTTCCCTTTGTTCCCCTCTTTTTTATTTTTTTTCATTTCCGAAAATTCTTCGTCATTTAATTGTATCATTTTTTGAATTCTTTCGGCCTTTCCCTCGTCCATAAAAAGGGTAAGCCAATTTCTGTGTTTTTGGATGCCTAAAGTGGCATAATTATTATTCCCATTAAATAAAATAAGTCAATGTGTCATTAATTTTAATACCCATTTCTAATTGGCTTCTCATTCCTTTCCGTTCCATCAAATCCGACAACGCGTCAAAATGCAAAGTTTGTATCCATTCCGTTAGTTGCCATTCCGTTTTTATACTTTCCATCGTAAGTTTTTGTGCCATTTGCTCCCCTCTCGTCCAAATTTCCCTCCATTCGGCCAACAATTTGCCGTTTCTTTCAATGTGTTCTTTCTGCTGATTTTGTTGCCTTAGTGGGGAATTTTTGGCATTTCTTTCCGCTATTTCAATGCCAATTTTTCCTAAATTTTTCTCATTTCGTTTCCTTTCAACAAATTCTTTTATCTGTTCAAACACTTCTGTGATCAAAGAATATATGTACATCAATTCGTCCCAAGTTCCCTCAATTATTTTGTCGTTCGCAATATTTTCAAATATGGCACGTTCCTCTTTCCATATTTGCTCATAAATTTGTCTCAATCCAAACGGAAGGTTCGCATTTTTTGGGTCCGTTTGGTCGTCCATCCAACGGGCAAAAACGGAATAGGACAACGACAAAACGTAGGCAAATCTTGTTTGGGGATCCATCGTTTGAAAGTTGTTCAAAAATGCCAAATACAAATCCATCAGCCATTCATCAGTGAACACTGTAAAATGTGGAGGAAAAATGAAAACGAAAAGAAATGAAGCAAATTAAATAAATAATTAGAAAAAGGAAAAAAATAATCAAACAAAATATATTATAATAACTAGGCAAGTGTCTATTATTGTTCGGGTTTAAAATAAATTTGTAAGTTTTTACCCTGGGAAAGCTGGAAAAACGCGATAACCCAAAAACCCGAACCCGGATTCTGTGAGCCAAATTAGGGTGCTGGTTTTTTTTCCCGACACCGCCTGACTTCTTACTTTACGAAAAATCAGAAAAAAGTTTGAGATCCCATAGCACAGCCGAGAAAACTTAGAAAGTTCTCGAATGGATTGGCGTCTTACTGTACCAAAAGGCTACGCCGGGAAAATTTTTTAGCTTTTGGATTTGTCATTTCGGAATTTTTGTTTAAATTTTCAGAAGACTTAACAGCTCCTTAAATACTATGAGTATTTATATTTGATAAGAAAAAAACACTATAATAATCATAATATTAACAAAAGCTATTAAAAAACTTATTAAGTGTACTAAATGGCGAAATATTTATGAAATCTGTACAAAAAATCCCAAATATGTACCAAGTAAAAATTTTTAAAACACTGTATGTACTTTGAAATAAAGAACGAATCCCTACCCTGACTTTACCATTTAAAAGCGATTAAAGACCAAGTGTGAATTCAATAAAAATTCTTAATAAAATTTTCTCGCTTTTAAGAAAAAATATTGCTTTAAAAGTCCTGGTCTAGCTCCGCCTTGGCGGATTTAAAAGAAACGCGCATGGGTGGCGGAATTTTCTTTATAACTTTGTTTAGACTGAACCAAATTGTACATTCTTAGTGTGGTCCTATAGAGCTATTGGTTAGCTCTATAAGCTTAGGACAGGGGACAATCGGACAGTGGACAATTGGACAGTGGACATTTGGACAGAAAATAAAATTAAAAAAAGGAAAATGATAAAAAATGACCGATTAAGAATGTCTTAATAAGTTTAGAAAAAGTTATGACAATTAAAATGAGTTTATTTGCAGTTTTTTGGCTACGACTTTCTTAAAACTTAATTCTAGCACGCTATTTACGAGCAATAGCTTAGCGATTGCCGAAACAAAACATTTAAAAATTTGCTTTCTAAATCGATAAGCATCCAACCACTTGTTCTAAAGTGATCATTCATTTTTCTTATCATTTTCCTTTATTTTCTGTCCGAATGTCCATCGAACCAAATTTATTTGACAATTTTTTTTTTGCCTAATTTGAGGATTTTTGTGCCTATTTTTGAATCTTTGTGCCTATTTGGGTGCATATTTTGCAGTTTTCCGTGCCAAAAAGCGACACCCTCCTCATCACAATGCGATTGTCGATACCTTCTTCGTTGCGAATGTCTTTCTCGCAAAAATCCAACAACATGTTGAATTCCTTCGCATTGTCTAAAAATTTTTCAATTCGTGTGCGAGCTCCTTGCGTATTTCGTACAATATTTTTAAATTTTTCGCTGTTTTGGATTAAGATTCTTAGTGCCTTTCTGTTTTCCTCTGCAAAACATTTTTTCATTTGCTAAATTCGTTTCCGTTAAATTTAATAATTATATATAATCTAATCCAAGTTCTTTTTTAATCTAACCATGTTTTTTTTTAAAACAATCGCTAGTTTTGAAAACCTAACCCTGTTTCTTAAAAATTTATCTAATTTAATTTGTCTTAAAAAATTGAAAACGGGGTGTTTTCCACTCTTCATCGAAACGGGGTATAGCCGGCATTCAACGAGTCCAAAGATTTGTCGCTTTTTCTCATCTTGGTCTTATGTCTCAAAAACCGATCTACCCAGTGATTTTTAATATCCATTGTCTTGCCTGATAAGCCTTGTCCTGCGCCTCTTCCGTTGCGCATTTTGGCACCCATTTTGCCAATGTCGAAGCATTGATTTGATTGCCGACCTCAAAAAGCTGTATGCTTTTTTCCAAATATTTTTCCAATTGGACCAATGAGCACAAAGTTATGCCCGTCCCTCCGTAAAACTTTTGTCGTGAAAAATGACTGAATGCGTCGCGCATGGTTTGGCCTCTTTTCTGGACCATCAAAAATTTGATTTCGTTGTCCAAACTGTCAGAAAGATTGGAGGTGGAAATTAACGTGGCGATGTGTTGCATTAACAAAGGAATGCCAAGGCGAGCTGTCCAAAATTTGGCCTCGAGAGAGTGCGAATTATGTTTTAAAATATTTTGGTAAAGAAACAATTGAGGCGGAATCAAAATGACATCTAAAAAACAACGCAAAAAAAAAATAATTCGAAAATTCTTTTGTTCGTTTACCAATTTTCAATACTTCCGGAAATTGCTCCTCCAAAAGAAGCAAATTTTCGTTGCCAACCAACTTCAACACTTTGTCTTTGACTTTGCCCACTTTTTGCATTTTCTTCCATCCCTCGTCGCTCAAAATTTGGCTGTCATAAATTTTGGCACTTCTGTCCCCGTCATTTTGTGCTCCGCCCTGCAATTTGCAGAAGTAGGCACGGAATTGCATCGAGTTCTCCAGCAAATGGAGAAATGCGATTAAACTGATATTTTCCATTTGCCAACGATTTGAACAGAGGCGATGAACGACATTGGCAACGAACAGCTGATCCTCGTTGGAGCATTTGCGCTTTAGCCATACAAAAAACTGCTGATCATCGTCTTGGGCAGAAAGCATTTTCTCCTTTTTTGAGGTTAATATTTTTTTATTTTAGAAAATTATTTAATATTAAGAATTATTAATTTTTATTAATATTTGTTCAAACATCGACAAATTCTTCATAGACAATGGCTTCCTTCTGTGACTTAGAATATTCTCCTTCATTGTAACGCTTTGTTAGGTATTCGAAGCAAATGTAAAGGCGGCACAATTTAATTTCGCTTTTTTTCTCATTAAAAATTCCATCATCAATTTTTTTCAGTGTTTTTAACAAATAAGCATAATTCCATGTCAATATGTCCAGCTCAATTGGGAGACATTGGTTCCTTTTGTCTGTCATTTGCAGTGAATCGTTTTCCAATTTAAAATATTCCAATAATTTGCACATTAATTCTTCTGCAAAATGATCAATTTATGTTAATTATATGGATTTTATTTTGCTGTTATTTAAAAATATTTTTAGTCATTATTTGTCTACACTTTTCTTAGGATTAAGCCCATTTTCAGCTTCTCACCCAAAGCTCCGATAAAATTTGCAAAAATATTAAAGAAATTATTTAGAAAAGATTTGTCGCTTATTAAAAATGCATTTTTGAGATAGTATTTAAGTCGCTTCTTAGGGTATACTCTGCGAAAATGTCAACTCCGTCTGCCCCTCTTGGTCTATGCCAAGTTTAGGTTTTAAATGAAAACTCACAAATCCTCCGTAATCATTTTTGGTTTTTATTTAATTTGGTTAAGGAATCTTTAATTTTACAAGAAAACCTCTTAAAATGGCCAAAAAGTGAAGAAATAAAAGCATGGACAAAAAAATTCTAATTAAAACCTTTAAGCGAAAAAATAGGTGCTAGTCCAGTTTATGCGTCCAATGGATTTTTATGCGTCCAATGGATTTTTATGCGTCCAATCAACTGAACATGATTGGTTTCATGGCCATAACTTTCTTCTTGGTTAACCAATTTTTACATTCTTGGTATCATTTGAAAGCTTAAAGTCTCTAGAATGTATAGTACATGAAAATTTCGAATGTCAAAAAAAACTTAAAGGAGAAAAAAGAAAATAAGTTATTTTATTAATAATATCTAATTTTCTATTTTTTCTTAATACTATACACTGATTGTTTAAATTTCTATAGGTTTTAAGCTTTCAACTGATACCAAGAATGTAGGAATTGGTTAACCAATAAGAAAGTTATGGACCATGAAACCAATCATGGTCAGTTGATTGGACGCATAAAAGTTCATTGGACACATAAACTGGACTAGCACCAAAAAATAAGGATAATTTTTTGATGCATATGGCCGCTAGCCCCTATTTTTTAGTTTTTGAATTTCTTATAGAAAATGCCAAATTTAGGGTGTTTCTTCATTTTTACAATTTTGTAACTAAAATATATCAAAATAAACATATTTACACATTTTTCTTTATAATTTTTATGCATTTTCTTAAAAATTTTTCCTACCCGCGGTGCCTATCGGCGCCGCCGGACAATATTTACTTAAAATTTTACCAAAAATATTTTAAAATTTTTAAATATTCTCAAAAATATGCTTACAAATCCTCAAAAATTAACCATTTTTTGGCTTATTCTGTTAACAAATTTTAGCAAAATTTTTAAAAATTTTCCCTGCGGCGCCTATCGGCACCGCCGGCCCATCTTATAAATTAGCATAAATTGGAGCTAATTTTAAGATTCACGGCAAAATAGATCAAAAATGAACTCCGATTTTGATTGTTCCATGCTTGTGAGTTATTGCTTTTGTACACCTTTTTTGCCCCAATTTTGAAAAATTTTTAGGCTAGCCAGGGATTTTTTTTTGACTTACGAAAAGAAATTCTTGAAAACAAACGCAAAAGCTAATAAGACCATGAAAAGTAGAAAAGAATTATTTTTAGAATTATAAACAAAAACAAATTTTTGAGGCAGGGGGCCTAAACGTTCTCGGAGCTTGAAACGACCCCGACTCCATATTTACGCTTTTGTATTAAATATTCTCTCTATTTTTCTGCCTACCTTCAACAAAATTTGCTCTGTCAATCGCAGCTAATTCGTCGGCCTTTTTGCTTTTGCCGGGGCAACCATTAATCAGCTGAAAGAAACCCAAAAATATTTTAATTATTTTATTTTTATTATTTTTAATTTTATTTCTGCTTTTTTTTTGTTACATTGTCACTTTGTTCATTTACGATCTGTTCGAACACATTAGTCCTATCACTTTCTTTCTTCTTTAATACCAAAGTAATTCCCTTTTTCTGATTGTTTTTCTCCAAAGTTTGTCCCCATTCTTTGCGGAATTCTTCCGCATCAATAAACAAATTCCAATAGTGAAAATTATGAATTAGTGAGGCTGAAATATTTTTTTACATTTAAACCTTTTTTATTGAATTTTATGATTTATCACTATGATTTAAGGCCGCCAGGGGGTGGAGGTAGGGAAGGGCGAAATTTCGAAAAAAATAAGCTTCTCCGATTTAGGGTTTTGTACTTAAGTATTTCTCCAAATGAAATCCCCGCCAGTACTTTCTCGCCGGCCATTTTGACAATTTATGATTGAATTATTTCAAATGACTTTTACCCTCATAGATTCTCTTGTAATCTTCATTCCGTCTAAACAATATGAATAGTTGCATTTGGTGTTGATTTTTTAAAAATTCCTTCACTTCTTTTTTCTGTGCCCCGTTTTTTGCGTGTCTTTCGCTTGGCATTTGTCCATTTTCTTTTCCCATTTGTTCTTCAGCTGTTCCTCCATAAATTTTGTCACTTTTTGCAATTGGTTTTCTACTATTTCTTTGTTTATAAAATTCTTTGTTTCCACTATCATTTCTTCCAATTTTCTGTTAATTTGCAACAATTTTGTCAAATCGTCCTCCTCTACAAAAAGTTTGTCGTATTCAATTTCGAAGCATTTGTTCATTTGGGTCCACAAAATTTCCAAATTTAATACATCAAGTAATTCGTTATGAATCCATCGGAGAAAGGCAATTAAATCGGCCATCAATTTGTTTTTTGATATTTTCTTATGTGTAACTGCATCACTGTAATGTTGCCATAGTCTTTGGTCATTTTGATAGCCTAAATTAGGGTAGAGAGCTGTACCGGTACTGGTACAGTACCGGTACCAGTTCCGGCGGTAATTACCGGGTTTTCGGGTATCGGTACCAATACCAAAAAAATTGAGTAACCGGTACTTAACGTTGTGATGGAAGAAGTACTATTTCATCCTATCTTTTGCTTGAGTTCAAATCACCCACAGCGCAGAAAATTTCAATTTTATTATTTAAATTGTTTTCCAAGAATTAGTTCGCAAATACAACAAAATGAAAAGAAACTGCTCCCAACATTATATGTAACTTTTAAAAATAGATGCATGCAGTGATGTTATTTTTCTTTCGAAAGTATTTTCAACGTTATGCGGGGCCAAATGTAATTTTTTTCTTATTTTAATATATATATCTAATATGTTTTCTCTTGAAAAAAATGCTGGTTGGTAACGGTCCCGATCGAAAGTTGACTACCGGTATCGGTACGGTACCAGTCATCACGGTACGGGCTACCGGTTTTTCAAAAAGTACCGGTTCCGTTTAACCCGAGCCTAAACAATAATTCCAACTAACACACACTTTTTGATGGGAATATTTCCACTAACTGTCCGCCGTCATCCAACTCTTTGAACCATTTCCACTCAATTAGCTCAATCAGAAAAGTTTTGGCACCGTCTTTTGCCAAAATTTGCAACATTTGGGCCCTGTCTTCTCCTCCTGCCTCCAAAAGTGCCAAAATCTCCTCCTTCATCCGTTTGCCAAATTCCTTCTGCCCAAACTCCTCCATCGTCTCCACCTGTTGCCGGGCCGTCTCGCATTGGTTCGTCTCCCACTGTTTCAGTTCCGTCTCCAATTGCTTTTTCGCCCTTTTGCTTTGCGTGAAACTGATAAATTTGATCATCACACAAATGCCTTTTGCCGAGTACAAATTAGCATATGCTTCTTCCAAAATTTCTTTCATTTTTCTGCTAAA
Organism: Heterodera filipjevi; assembly: GCA_039877585.1. Classification (NCBI taxonomy): domain Eukaryota; kingdom Metazoa; phylum Nematoda; class Chromadorea; order Rhabditida; family Heteroderidae; genus Heterodera; species Heterodera filipjevi. Next base: position 4,824,155 of record JBDPZO010000006.1, on the reverse strand, counting down.
TATTTTTTGCAAATTTTCATTTTTTGCGTTTTGTTTTTTTAAGTTATTTTCAGTTTCTCGCATAATTTTGATGAGTGTCACCATCTGTTTGCGCATTAGCATTTTGAAGTTTTCTTCTTCCTGACCAGCCATTTCCTTTTTTATTGGTGAAAGAATTTGCCGATAACCTTCGACTAACGATGCGTGACTAATTATCTCTGAATTATGGCAAATGAATGTTTTATTTCTAAAAAAATTTTTTTACTCCAATTGGAGGTTGGCGAATAATTTTGTTTAATAAAACTTAAAGACCTAAATCTGTTGAATGCGCGGAAGGGTAACAGAGAGTCCCCCAGTATTCTTTTTGTATTGGAAAGCGACAAAATTTAGAGGGAAGCAGCTGTTTTTCCACAAGAAAGATGAAAGGATGCCAAAAAAGAACCCAAGAATGTTTTTTACGAAACAGGATGATTAATGAGCCCAGAGCCCGCAACAGTGATGGGATGATTCATCGGACAAAAGAGCCTTTGATGGTAAATCCCCATTTGCGCCAAAATAAAGCAGACATTAAGTTTGGCGCAAATGTGAAGGCGAAAAAGTGGAGGCGCAAAAGTGGAGGCGCAAGTGTGGCAGTTCCCCTTTGATCGGTGCTATGACGTTACTCAAAAAACCATCAAACGGAAAATTTTAAACAAAAAACTGTTCATAATTTTGCTCCAAAACTAACAAATTTTAATTCTTGATATTATTTGATAGCCCTAAGTGTTTTCTTGTTGCCTCTAAAATTTCAGAAATTCCATATAATGAAAAAGAACTTATAACGAAAAATGTTTGAAAACTCTGGGTTTTGTGAGTTCTTTTGGCCATAGTTTTTTTCAAATTCAATGGAATTTTCTGAAATTTTTGAAACTAATACAAAATACTTAGGGCTATCAAATGATATCAAAAATTAAAAATTTGGAAACTTGAGAACAAAGTTAAAAATAGTTTTTGTTAAAAATCTTCACTTTGATGGTTTTTGAGTAACGATCCAGCACCCTTTGATCCCGAAATTTCATGGCAATAAAAGCGGGTGCCTGTTTTCAAAAAAAGATCTTAAAAGAAACTCATTAATTTACCGATTCTCAAAATCGCTGGGAATTGGTCCTCAAGTCGCATCAATTCCGCCGTGCCCACCATTTGTTCAAGCAATGGCTTTATATTTGTGCCAAAATCGGTAGCGTTTTTGCCAAGAAAGTCACGAAAAATTGGCATTCTTTTGATCATCTTCTTCACATTTTCGGCATGGATTATTCGCATTTTTTGTTTATTGTCAATCAATAAGAGGGAAGAGTTGTGGGAAAAATTGACCGAAAGGCACAATTTGTCTATCCAATCGAGTGCACTGGGCCAACTGTGCTGCGCCGTAACCTGTAGGTGAATTTAAATTGAAAACAAAGTGATATTCAGGGGAAGAGGGAGAGCGAAGAGGATCTTTGGATTTTGTAAGAAAACTTTTTATTTATTTTTTCTTTATCATTCAATTTAATTTATGCCAAAGTGATAACTTTGCAGATAAGCGCCGGCGAGAAAATTAATAAAATCACTTATGATTACCGGTTTGGAGCAAAAGGATCAATTTGTAAGATTTTTTTTTTAAATCCGCAAAAACTTTTATATGCAAACTCAATGTTTTCAACTTGTGAGGCTGCTGAAAAATGTGGAAAATGTGCAATTTTTGGGAAATTTGAGAAAAAGCAAAATTGGAATTTTGTTCGCTTTAGAGCTGAAAAATCTATAATTTAAAAATTAAAATATATTTCCAAAATCTTACTTGAATATGAATTTAATGAACTCGGGGATTGGGGGGGGGGGAGGAATTTGGTCCGTTTTAAAGGGACCACCAACCTTAACCAGTTGTTCGACGCGCTTTTCGTGCCCAATTTTGGCCCATGCCCATTTGTCTGTCGTCCATTTGTCCACTTGGCCCACAATTCGGGCCAAAAAGTTGTAATGGTAACACAGTGTCTTCTTTTTGCCGATGGTGCTCCTTTCCATTTTGGCACATTTTTCCTCAACTTGGCCATGCTCTTCCACCAGTTTTTGAATTGTCCCTATGATTAGGTCTTTGGTCTTTTTCATCTTTTCTTTGCTCATTTGTAATTGTTTTCCCTCCCTCTCATTTTTGCTCATCTTTTTGGCCTTATTTTCCATTTCAAATGCCAATTTTAGCAGTTCCGGTGCCAATTCCTTTAGGCACCAATTAGATGCTTCAATTTTAAACATGACTATGGCTTTTTGATCAGCAGATATAAGCGTATTTTGTCTATCAAACACAATGTCCAATTGATTCATTTTTTCAGGAGAAATTAAATACGTTTTGTATATTTCTATCATCACCTCATCGTCGGCATCTGTTCCTGAAAGTTCCTTATTTTTTCCTTTTCTTTTATTTTATATGCTTTTTATTTTATAAAATTTAATTAATTACCCTTTTCTTCTAATTTAAATTCGCCACTTTCAATTTCGCTAATGCGATTAATTTGCGTTTCTTCTTTTTCATTGCATTCTAATGAATTTTTTATAATTAGCAGCCAATATAAAAAGATGTGAAGTAATTTGAAAAGAATTTTCATTGAACAAATTAAACCCTAAAAATATAATAAAAATAAAGAAATAATAAAAATAATATTACAATGCGTAAATATTTCTTGGCAATGTTTTTCATTGTCTTAAAGGTTGTATGCATATAATTTTAGCATTTATTTTCTTGAAATCCATAAAGTAATCAATTATAAGAGCCATTATTTTATATAAATTATTATAAAATATTGAATATATGAACTAGCCCGGCTAATCACCATCATGGGTATGTAAATTTCGGCATTTTTAGGCCCTAATCATGGATTGCAGGTCAAGTATTTTTCGAAGACTGACAATTTGATAAAGTTTCTCGATAAAGTACTTTAAAAATTTAGTCGTTTGAAATTAACGCAAAAAATGTAGAAGAAATTTTTTGAGCGTTCAAATAGAAAAATTGCCAATGTGACGCATCAAAAGCGGAATAAAGACAGTGTTGGATCTTTTCAAATTTGGTTTTATATATATTAATGCTAATTTCAAAGATAAAACATATGAGTTTTAATGAATTTTCTTCTTTTAAAGATCCTTAACTTTTTTACGTGTTTGTGACGGCAGAATTTTTTTAGGCTTTTCGTTTACAAAAACATAATTGAGTTAACTAACGCACAATGCATTCTTTCATCCATTGTTTACCAATTCATTTGTTTTGATTAAAACGCTCCGAATGCTTTTAGAAATTATTTTATTTTGAAAATTATACAACTATTCATTCATCCCATATCATATCAATTTTCGCTTCTATTTCACTTTTATTGTTGGTCATTTTTTGCGATAAAATAATTTCCAGCGAGTGGCGCACCTAAACGAATTTTGGCATTTTTGTGACCGAAAAGATAAACAATTGGAAAATAATGAAAACTCAAAATTTGCCCACCCAATTTGTGCTTTTCGATGAACTGCTTCAAGGAGAATTTCGCCCGTGTGTTAAACTTCGGCACACTCAGCCGTTTGCCTTGGTGCTCGAACAGCACAATTACGTAACGGTGTTCGCCCGTCCGCGGCTGTGGCGCCGGCGAACCGTACGGCTGCTGATGCTGACCACCGTTGATGCCCTCCTAAAATTGTTTATTTATTCAATTAAAATCCTTAAAAAGGAATGGTTTTTTAAGGCAAAACTTACCTTTAACAAAATTTTAATATTTTTCCTAAACTTTCTACCATAATGTTTGAAGCTGGGATGTTGACGACCAACCAATGAAGCCATTCGGCAACAGATGGATTCTTTCTCGACAAATTGTCCGGGTCTTAATGAAGAAAACAATTTAAATTTTAGCATTTTAAAAAGACACCAACCAATCATGACCATGGAAAAAGTGCTTTCCGGATCAACCTTAAGGGTGACACGAGGCGCGTTCTGTGATTTGAAAAAAAACATATATAAAAGGGTATTTATTTTCATTTTTTATAACAATATAATTTATCTTTTTAAATTTGAAATTGCCTTCAAATTGCGCACTGACAATTCTTTTCCCGGCTCTATGGGAATCCCATCGAAAATCACCTAAATAAAAATAAAATACTTACAACAAATAATTATATTTTAATTTGTTCCCTACATTTAATTTTTGTTGAGGTGCTTCTGGTAAAATTTGTGGTACAATTTCAGCAGCCGAAAATTTACCAGCAATTTCAGACATCTGAGGAAAAAAAAAATAATAAAAATATGGTAGTAACGATTAATTGTTAAAAAACACCAAATTATATTCATAATTATTCATTGTCTATAAAAGGACTAATAGCAAGGATAAGGAAAAAAAGGCAAAACGGATATTAATCTATTATTTGGTTATTTTTGTAAAGGAATTAAAATTGCTTGTGAATCTCGGGTTTTTTTGTCAAAAAATAAAGGCAAAATTTTGAATGCAATTTTAATGGATGGTTTCCAAAAAAAATAAATCATTATTCACCTGCGGCAATTCCCCCACCGCTTTTTTTTTGTTTGGCTTTTTATTATTTGTCAATGTTTTTTCCCCAATTTGTTCCTTCATTAAATGTATGATCACAGCAATATTTGTGGGAATGTGTTCATCGAATTTCGCTTTTGAAAACATCATTCTTCAAAGAGTTCTGCTGAGGTTGAAAGATGAGAAACAGCTGACTGACAAATTCGAAAATGAGAACGAAATGCTTGGCGATTGTTCTGCCCCAAAATCTCAGCCAACGCCCCCCCCCCCCCTCGCCCGCCCATTAGCGGGAAAGAAGCGAAAAGAGTGCAAATAAACCGAAAAAACGCGATGGACTACAATGATAAATGATCAGAATCTGTCAGCCAATTTTTTGAAACGAAAAAAAGCAAAACCTTTATTTTTTATACAAAAATTCCTTCAATATAAGCCTTTCAAGTGGACGAATTAAAAAAATATTATGTTAAAATACAAATCTTAATTAAATTTTTTTTTAATTTGAATAATATTAATTTAAGAATCAATAAAGACTTAGTTCTAAAGTTAGGGAGTCTGTTTTACAAAACGTTCGACACTCAGCCAGTCGACATGAGGAAATTCGATACTCGAAGCAGAAGCGTGGGGTCCGAACCTCCCCCGCTCCCTTCCTCCCACTTACCCCCGAATCCTTAGCTCAGAAACTGTATATACGCAAGGATTCTGTTAATTTAACGGTGTCATAGCAAAAAACTGAGTTCCGATCGTGATCAGCGACCCAAATAAGCCAAGAAATTTTTTATTTTTTATTTATGGGGCAAAAAATTTTTCATAATTTTTTCCATGAAAATTCTTAGGGGGCCTTGCTGAAAATATTATTTTTTTAATTCCGAACCTAACGCATTTTCTTTAATTGTCATCGTGTTAAGGCATTAGTTCAATTCCGCCACCTGTGCGTGTTAGTTAAATCTGCCATTTTACAGATTTTCCGACTAATTCTCAAAAGCTCAGTGTTATTATACAATCCTGGTATCGTCCGATAGCTCTTGTCTGATTCTATTAGATTTCCAAAGGATAATGCATCTCTACCGTGCTGGGTTGTTTCATAAATCCGCCATTTTTATAAAATTTTTCGAGAAAATTCTTCATAACTTTGCACAAACACAACCAAATTAAACATTCTTGGTATGGCCAGATAGATATTAGTTAGTTGTAATATACTTCCAAATTCCAGTAAATTTTACTAAGTTTTAAGTAAGGTGTAGCCACCAAAAGTGAAAAATTCACTTTATGATTCATATTTTTCTCAAAACTTAATAATATTTTTTGAGATTTGGTTGCCTAATAGAGCTAACCAATAGCTATCAGAACATAACAAAATTGTTTAATTTGGTTGCGTTTGAGCAAAGTTATCAAGCATTTTTGTCGGAAAATCTGTAAAATGCGGTTTTATGAAACAAACACGCACCCATCTCTACTAGGCGCCGCCAAGAAATTTTTTTAAGATTTGAGTGAGTTAATTTATCGATTTTGAGCTAAATGTCAATTAATAAATTAGGTATTGAGAAAATTTTTATAGTGAGCTGGACCAGTGGTGCAGATATGGGATGGCGCAGATTTGCGAAAAAATTTTGGGCATCGTAATTCCGAGTTCCGATATTTTGGAGAAAAAATTGGAAAAATTGGAACTAATTCTAAAAATTATCAAAACGAATGTCTGGTGAAATATTTTATTTATTTATATTTATCGTCAATAAAGAAAAGTCCACAAAAGGGAAAAATCCGACTTACTTTGTGGACATCACCGCCGGGGAATTTGAAATTTATGATAGTATCAGTTTTTTTTCCCAAAAATGGTTCAATATTTGGTCCGATTTTAATTTTGTCCGGCGATGCCGACAAGCGCCGCAGGCACCGCAGTAAAATAAAAAAAAATTATTAAAGAAATCTCTTCAAAAAGATGTAAAAAAATTTTGTTTGATTGCCCCGAAACCCGCCCGAAACCCGACCCGATTTTTTTGGCACCCGACCCGAAACCCGACCCGACATTTTTCTCGCCCCGGAACAACCCTGGTGCAGATAGACGCCCCCGCCAAGAAAAAATTTTCGTGGAATTTGTTAACAGATTGGCCGAAAATGGTCAATTTTGAATCTTATTTGAAATTTTTCAAACAGATTGTTTCTCCGGCAGTGTCGACAGGTTTTGGGACAGACCCGTCGGGTCCGGGTCAACTCGGCGCGAACGATTCGGCGCGGACTACTCGGCGCGGACTACTCGGCGCGGACTACTCAGCGCGGACTACTCGGCGCGGCTCAGCGCCGTTAAAAGGATCGATCCGTTGACTACCCAATTTCTTATGAATTATTTCTCTTTACTTGCTGCTGAAAAATAATGGCCTTGACATTCCAAGGCGATCACACAAATCGCACTCATATTCATTCCCTTGCCCTGTTATTTGGGTGTTTATTTATTATCATTTATTTTACTAATTACTAATTAGGGACTGAGACAGGCGCGAGAGCGAACCTCGCGCAGGCGACTCTCTTTTTTTGTTTTGCACACACACAACACACACACAGTAGTGAAAATATTTGCTGTACTTCTAAATTTGAGTAAAAATTGAAAAAAGGCCAAAATCGGTACAACTAAAAGCGGACGACTAAATATCTGAGTCCTCTCTCTCAATTGGGTCATTTGTAACTCATTTTTCCGCCACTTTATATTAATTATTAAGGGATTTATCATCACCAAATTCCTCAGTCTATTAATTACCGTGTTTCAATTACCGCACTTCCAATGTGAAATGAATTTGGCCCATTTCAATTTGGCCACTAATAATTAATCATTCTGTTCTTGAACTTTAAGCATTCTTCTCATTTCTTTCACATACGTACAAATTATGCATAAACTCAAATGGTTGTTTCCAAGACAACAAGCTTTGTTTTTAGGCATAAAGACTGGCGTAAGAAATATTGAATGATCATTTTGAACATTCAAGCAAATAATATCTACATATTCCATTTTTATCTGAATATTTTCATTTTTATAAAAACTAAATTAAAATAGAGGATTCCAAAGTGTCCTGAATATTCTGATTTTACAAAAAATTTTAGGATAAGTGATTTTATTCCAATTCTGAGATAAGCATCGCCGGTGCCTCTCTTTTTTTCTGAAATAAGTAAGCAAAAAATTCACTGGCTACGAGCCAAAAATTTGCTGGAATTCATTTTTGAGTCAATCTAAATTTTGGGGTCAAACTATGAATTTCTATTCTCTTTATCATGAATAGGAATACTACTAATATTTTTTTAAATATTTTTTTGCACAAATAAAACCCCCCTAAGAATCAACTGTGGAAAAATTTTGAAAAGCGTAGCTCTAAAAAAGAAAAATTCTTATAAATATTTGTCAAAAACTTTTTAGTTTTTTTTTAGATATTTTTTTTACAACCGTATGCGTTTTTTTGACTGAGAATTTTGAAAAGTACCTTCGGCAGAATTCAATGAGTAAAATTTGCTTACCAATCTATTGCTTATTTATTTACTAATAAAAAAGCGATTTCGATTTTCTGCAGTGCAAAATTAAATTTTCAAATAAATATTTTCGTCAATATTTTGGACTTTTTCAATATTTTGGTCAATATTTTAGCCCTTTTCGTAAATATTTATTTAAAGATTTTGTGATTTTTCGTAAATATTAGTAGCATCCCTAATCATGAATCAAAAAAAAACACTTGGGAACCCTGTCTGTATATTAGAGACCGGAATTTCCGAAAATTCCGGATCAGGATCAGGATTAGGGAATTGACCCGGACCGGACGGACCAGATTATATAAATCCTGTTTTTTCAGGATTCCTGATCCGGTTTCAAAAATTTGGACCCGGACTGACGCGGACCAGGATTTTTGGAAAAAAAAGAAAATGAATAAAAAATGAAAAAAAAATTTAAAAAATGCTTTCTAAGATTAAAACAAAACTGTTCCCAGATAAAATTGTTACTTCTGAATAATCTAAGTCAGGGATGAAAGTTTCAAAAAAAAAACAACATACAGTCCAAAAAAACTTTTTAGAGCCAAAAAAAGAACATCTTTGAAAAATGCTTATGCGACAATTCGCACCAATTTATCCAAGTAAATTAATACCTAATTTTTTCATTATCAATAATAATTTTGAGCAATTGGGACTGGAATTTTCGCTGTCTTGTTTTAAATGAGCCACTAATTTATAATTTTGAAAAAGGAAGGGGCCGTCGGTGCCGATAGGCGCCGCCGGAAAATTGTTTGAAAATTTGAATGTTTTTTGATAACGACCTTTGCACAGAAAATGACCAATTATTGGTGAATTCTTGGTGGTGCCGATAGATGCCTCCGTGGAAAATTTTGACTTTTTCTCCAAAAATGCTAATCTTAGGTCCTTTTTTGAAAAAATTTCAAAAGGATGCAGTGTATGGCGGTGCGACAGTCGCAACCGGGAAAATATTTAAAAATACTAGGAAATCCCTTCAAAAATTTTCTTTTTTTTTTGACAAATATTTATTCAAATTTTAAAATCAGGCAAATCTTTTCAAAGAAAAACATATTTCAAATTGAAAAATGAAATCCGGGTATCGTGGTCAAATTTAGCCGTATCATGGTCAGGATCAGGATTAGAGAAACGACCCGGACCGGACGGACCGGATTTAAAATCCTGTTTTTCCGGATTCCTAATCCGGGTCCATTTTTCCAAAAACACCTGGATCAGGACCAGGAGTCCGGAAAAATCCTGACAAGGTCCGGTCCTGTTCCGATCTCTACTGTATATGCATACATGCATTTTTTTTTATTTGACTTTAATGGGTTAGAAGTTGAGGGAAGCGAAGAGCGACAGACGGAAATTAGGAGGAGGTGAGGCGAATAATTGATTCGCCATTTCTCCTCTGCTGAGAATGAGTTGTGGCGCCGCGTCCACCGAAGAAAAAAAAATAAGACGAAGAAAATTGCAATTTTTAAAATAAAATTAGTATGTTTTTTAATTCTCAGTTTCCTCCTATAAAAATTTTCTATTAACCGATGTAAATCGAGGTTGACCGGTAAACGGTACGTTTAAATTTTACCGTTACCGGGTTTTCCGAAAATTAACCGATAATTGTAAGCGCTGAATTTACCAATACCGCTATATTTTTATTCGGTGCTAGGTCGTTTCTTAAAAATCGCCACTATGGGCGTTTCTTAAATCCGCCATTTTTACTGAATTTTCGACTAAATCTAGTCATAACTTTTCTCAGAAGCAACCAAATGAAATAATCTTGGTATCCTAAGATAGCCCTTGAAGTGCTCTATTAGCATGTTAAATTTCAAAAAATTTCATTAACATGAAAAAATTGGAGTTAAAAAGTGGAAAAAATTGCCATAACTTTTGAAAAGCTTAAGGAAATTTTTTGAAATTTCGCAAGCTTATAAAGCAATATAAGGGTATCGTATGATACTAAGATTGCTTAATTTGGTTGGGTCTGAGAAAAGTTATGACTTAATTTAGTCGAAAATTCAGTAAAAATAGCAGATTTAAGAAACGCCCACAGGTGGCGATTTTTAAGAAACGTCCTAGCACGTTTTTATTCTACCGAACACAAATTTTATCTCTTGCTTAAGGGCTCAATAAAACATAAGTTATTTTATTTTCCTCCTTATTTATTTCACTTAAAACTTTCTCTTCAGTGATTTGGTTCGGCAAAAAAAAAGGGGGACGGAAAAGAAAAGCGTATAAATTAGGAAGCAAAAAAGAGTCGTCGGTCAGATAAATTGGCATTGAATAAATTAAATACAATGGCCGGGGGGGGGGGGTGAGAAAAGGTGCGGGTGGGATGGTGGGGGGGGGCTGTCTACAAAAACCTGTTTTTGGCCCCTTTGACTCATCGAAATTTTCAATTTTTCTTCAGCGACTGACAGAAGTCGGCGGCGGTCCCTCCCTCCCCCCCCCCTCACCAACTTTGTATTCCCTCCTCTTTTGCACACCCACACATTTCTTCTGACATATTTTGGCAGTCAAATAAAAGACGAATTAGGCGATGAAACCCAAACAAATTCCAATCGCTTCAAAAATATTTAAATTATTTATTTTTTAAATTCTTTTAAGTATCATTTTTATGTCCTTTTTTTGCAATTGATTGGGGAGACAAAGCACGACAATTCCTTCTTCCTTCTCACGGAAAAATAATAACAAAAGGGGAAGGGACAAAAAATGTGTGGGGTTTGGTTGACAATGTGTAATATTATTCTGATATTTCGCTTAACAGCATTTTTTTATTAAAATTTAAATTTAATTTAACAAAAAAACATTAAAGGATTTTATGCAACTACATTAAGTGGGAAAAGAGAACGAATTATTCCGAAAAAATTCCGAAAGCGCTTTTTTCTCACCGAAATTGTCCGCTTTGATAAGCATTAAAAGGAACGGAACATTCATTCCCATTGAATGTCGTTGACTATTTTAATCATTTTTTGGGAAATGAAACAATTTCTGATTGACTCATCAAAGTTAAATTAAAAATAAATAAACAAAATAATCTCATATTTATTATTAAAATTTTCGCCCTCTCATTTAATTTATCTTAGCTAATAACTCACTCATTTGTACCTAATTATCCTCCCCCCCCCTTTCTCCTCGATTCCGCACAATGACCATTTCCTACACTTTGGACGTGTCCAAGTCCACCTGGGGCAGCTTCTTCCGCATTCTGTCCCGCTGGCGGGGCAGCGTATGGAAGGCGGTGGTCGGCCAATTGATTGTTTGGACCATCATTTATATGCTCATTTCGTTGGTCTACCGACGCTTGTTAAACACGCGCAGCCAAGAGGCATGTGACCAGAAACAAAATTGGCAATTAAAGGACAATTAATGTAATTTTCGGGCTTCAGACTTTTGAACACCTTGTGCACTATCTGAACTACGGGCTCGACTCCACCATTCCGTTGACTTTCATGCTCGGCTTCTTCGTCACGCAAGTGGTCAGCCGATGGCAGTCCATCCTGAACGGACTCGGCTGGATAGACAAGTGAATTATTTTTTTCAAAGTGCTTATTAATAATAATTAAAAACATTATATTGGGCACTAATTTTCACTAATGGATAATTTCTTTCAAAAAGTGAAAACTGGGGAATGAAAATTTATTTTGATTTTAATTTCTTAAATTTTTACATTTTTCATTTTTGATGCATATTTTGTCATTCTCATGCATATTTGACGGTTTTTAATGCTTATAAAAGCCGGTTTCAATTACTAATTATTTCATTCTAATCATTAATATTTATTTAGTTCGGCAATTAATTTCGCCAATTATATTCGCGGGTCGGACACTGAAACGCGGATCACACGTCGCACGCTCATCCGCTACATGGTGTTGTGTCAAGCACTTGTGCTGCGTGACATCAGTATGCAAGTGCGCAAGCGATTTCCCACTTTGGACACTCTTGTCGCCGCAGGTGAAAAGCGCGGATTTTAATGCATTTAAAAATTCATTCGGCAATTTAATTTGCGTAAAATAGGCTTAATCTCCAAGACGGAATTGGAGCAGTTGGACAAGGAAGTGCACGACAAATACTCGCGCTACTGGACACCTATTCATTGGTGCTATTCAATTCTGTACGAAGCACGACTCCACGGCAAAATTGCCAGCGACTTTCTGCTGGACTCGATAATAAATGTATTTGAATTTTTTTTTGAAAAAAAAAAATGCCAGAAAATGTTCTAACGAAAAAACTTTCAATCTCTCTGCTTATATAAAAAATGAATCGATCGGACAAAGACCCAAAAAACAATCGGATCATTTATTGGTTCATTATGGCAATTTATCCCTAAGGACATTCAACACTTTCGCCATGGGTTGGCTTCGCTGATGAAGTACGATTGGGTGCCAATTCCGCTCCTTTACCCGCAGGTCGGTCCAACAATGGCATGTCCATGTCCAGCGGATGATTGACCAACAGTTTTACTGCTGTTCCCCTTCTCCCTTTTGCACAGATTGTTTTCCTCGCTGTGCGCCTCTATTTTCTGATCTGTCTGATCAGTCGTCAGTTTATCTTTCGAAAAGAGGCAAAACATCACGCGGAGATTGATCTGTTCGTGCCGATCGGCACGATGATCCAATTCATTGTGTACGTCGGTTGGATGAAAGTGGCCGAGGCGTTGCTGAATCCATTGGGCGAGGACGACGACGACTTGGAGTGCAACTACGTGATCGACAAGAATCTAATCACCGGTGCAAAAAAAAAAGAATGGCTGTAAGCTAATTATATTACCGTGCCACCCTTTTAGGCCTGTCTTTGGTGGATTTGGCAAACAAACGAACGCCGGAACAGAGTCGCGACGTGTTTTGGGACAACGACCATATTGCGCCACTGTATTCGATGGAAGCCGCGAAGCGCACCGTTCACCCACTGGTCGGATCGGCATCAAAAATAAAGTAAAAGGCAAAAACAAATTAAAATTTAAATATTTTTTAATTTGTTTTGTTTTCAAAAGCATGGTCAAAGGCAAAAAGATCATAACAATGGCACCGCATAAGAGCAAACTGAGCAAAATGGACGAAAGGACGCGACTGGCGCACATTCGACTGGTCGACACGATGGAACATAACGTAAAACATGCGGAAGAGGTGAAAGCGGACAAGGCGAACAACGAAAACAAAGCATTGAACGAACTGCGCAAGAGACAGTAAGCCAAGAAAGAGGCCTTGCCATTTTGTTAGACCGAATTTTGGACCCCGAGTTTCAGGGACCCTGCCAAGATTTTTGGCCCACTGAGATAAGTCCCGTTTTGGGTTTAATTATCTTTTAATGTTTCTTTTTCCTCTTGAGGTTTGGGGAAGGGGCACATCAATTATCACTGCCTAAAATTTTGAATATTTTTTGTTTTTTAACAAATAATTTGCCAAAAGATGCCCAATTTTTCAGCATTTAATTTAACAACAAATAACGATTATCCTCAAATGTTACGTTTTTGTTTAAAGACCTTTCGTCAAAAATTCAATTATTTTTTCAAATCTAGCAGGTTCAATGACCATTCCATGGCGTGCTCTTGCCCATTCGGACTATATTAATTAATATAATTTCTTAAGAGGCTTCTTCTTTATGCATTATGGATTAATTGTGCATATTAATATAGGAAAAGCGGGAAAATTCGTGATGGGCGTCACATGGACGGAATGATGTCGACACGAAGTGCACCTGATTTGGAACGCGAAAGGTTCCATCGCCAACACGACGGCACCGACGGGGACCACTCGCCGTCGTACCATCGTCCGCCCAATGGCGCGGGTCACACATCGCCGCATCGGACGAGGAGGGGTAAATAAAGAGACAATTTCGACAAAACGCCAGAAGTTTTTAAAAAATAATAACAGTTTCGGTTGAAGGTGAACCTCCCGCGGGTGTGCGTCATCCCGACCCATTGAGCCAAGGCCATTACATTGGCGAAGAAATCCCACAGCGGGACTTTAACCCGTACATGGGCCAAATTCAGCGTGGAATGGACGGTAAGAAGCCACACCCAATTTGATCGTATTAAGTCTTATTTTTAATTGAGCAGAGATAAACGGCTCACGAGGGAATGGAACGGGGGGACTCCGTCGATTCTGAGCAAAAAAAAAGAAAGAAAGAAGGGAATTCCATCAAAGTCATTTTACTTGGAGGAAAACATATAAAAAAGATATTTGCTCATATTTCTATTTTTTATTTCATTTAAATTTTGGCCATGTTCTATTACAAGTGCATAATAATCAGTTCTTATTTTTAGGCGTTTTACATAATTATAATAAATTGTTAAAATTAATGCTATTCTCACAAAAAAAAAACCTTGCTTTTTTCCGAAAATTTCCGAAATTTTGCCTAAAATTTCGGAAATCGGAATTCCGTGACATCCCTGGTGCATACGATGACTCATATAGAGGTGTTGGCGCGTTTTCTTAAATCCGCCATTTTTAATAAATTTTCGACTAATCTAGCATAGCTTTTCTCAGAAGGAACCAAATTAAGTAATCTTGGTATCTAGATAGCCCTTGAGAAACTTTACTAATTTACTAAATTTCAAAAAATTATCCCTTTTTCAAGAATTATGATAATTTTTTCAACTTTTGGCCACAATTTTTTAAAACTAATGTAATTTTTGGAAATTATTAAGCTAATAGAACAATTCAAGGCCTGTACTACTATACCATGAATTTTTAATTTGATTTTTTCTGAGAAAAGTTATGACTAAATTTAGTTGAAAACTCAGAAAAAAGAGCGGTTTAAGAAACGCGTCAGCACACAGATAGATAGATAAAGAGCTTGTTGCAGGATAACCATTCAAGTTTCTGGAGGCATTTGGTATTCATTTTGAGTATGGTTGATCAAATCGGTTTAAAACCGGTACCCCCGGTTTTCGGTTAGGCCGGTTTTGCTACCCCCGGTTTTCGGTTTCGGTTTTTGGCCGAGACCCGGTTAACCGAAAACGGTTTTTAGCCTTATTTCCAGTCCAACTTAGTTCACTTAATTTAAATTTTTTTTTAATAATTTTCTTAATAATTGGTTGATTTTGGGGGTTTTTTGTTTATTCTTTTCTTTACTATATGTATAAACAAGGCTCGCTGACTATCAAAACCTTGAAAATTTCCCCTGTAGCTATTGGCACCACCTGGCTTAGGTTATCAAAAACTTTTGAAATTTTTCAAATTAGCTTCAATAATTTTCTAAAAAAGTACATTATAATTTAAAAATTGAAAAATTTGAATTTTCTGGCAAGAAAATTATAAGTAGAGCAACCAAAAAAAGGCACTACATATAATAGGCACCAAAAAAATCCTAAAAATGCATAAAAAGGCACAAAAATCCCGAAAAAAGGCATGAAAATAGGCATTTCAAATTTTTAAATGCACATTTTTTATGCCGTTTTAAAGCCAAAAAAGTTTTTATAAGCATTTTAGTCAAAATTATAAAGAAAAACATTCTTTTCCCTATCACCGAAGGCAAGTGAAACAAATTTATTTTAAAAAATTAAGCAAAAATTTTTTAAGAATCAAAATTTTGGATAAAAAATATAATTTTTAGGGGCAATTTTTTATAAATTTTTTCTATTCTTAGGGGGTTTATTTTTACAAAATTTGAAAGCTCAATCATATAAGTTTAAAAATAAAAATTTTTCGTCTTTGCTTTAAGTTTTTCGTCCATATTTTGGAATTTTTCCATATTTATTTTCATATTTCGCGATTTAGACCGACCCAAATCATTTTTTTTTGGAATGGGAAGTAAAACCAATCGAACCATGACCAACCAAAAAAATAACACAAAAATAAAATACTTCGTGCAATTTTCCTCTAAAATTTTACTCAAACATCACCATAAAAGTCCCATTCTTAGGGGTGTACTTTTTTTTGTTTTCAAACAAACCGGGAAACCGGTCCCCCCGGTTTTCGGTTTTTGGCCCAAAAAGGCCGGTTTTCGGTTTCGGTTCGGTTAACCGACCGTGAACAACCCTAATTTTGAGGATTTGGCCACAATTTAAAAAATTGCCATTATTCATAAAAAAAATTATCCCTCTTTTGGAAACACCGTTGGGGGTTTATTTTTTTGGTGTCTCCCACCACAATAGTATTTTCTATTTTCCTCAAAAAACAAAATTGTAATTTTAAATTCCGAAAAATTTATTCGACATTCCGAATTTTTTCAATAAAATTCATCGCTCCTTATGCAATTTGAGGCATAATTAGTGTCCCTTTTGGCTTTATTGCCCCGAGCCTTCGCATTTCTCGCTTTTCGCCCTCTTCACTCCCACTTCGCTTGCCCTTCGAGCAAATAGCTTTATCTCCCCCATCACAGCGGCCGCAAATGCCTTCATTTTGTACAAAACATTGGCAATTTCCTCCGTTTTGTCGAAATTCATTTTGATTTTGTCCAGCACATTGTTCACCCTTCGGTACAATTCGTAGTAAAACACCAAATTTAATATGCCTTGCGGCCTTTGTGAGTTTCCCATTTCTCTGATCTTTACCAACTCAATCAAATACGTCTAAACATTATAAAACATGAAGTTAAATTTAATGTAATGGTTCGAATTTTGACAAAGATGCCTTATTATTAAGCATATCTTGGTGCTAAAATCAGAATCATTTAATTAATTTACGAAAACCAATGGTTTAATCTTGAAAATTTCCCGGTTCTTCCCATTTCCCGGTCTGTCCTAACTGCTGGTCCAGGTCCCGGATTTCGCGGCCCCGCTTAGTCCCGGGTGGAGCCAATTTTCCCGTTTCCCCTCCAAAATAGTTTTTATTTTTTATTTGAATAAGCATGATATTGTTCTTCTGCTGGCCTCTAAATTTCTCAGGTACTCCTTGGCCCTGATTGACGCATTATTTGGCTCTTCCAACAAAAGGCCATCGGGCAACTCCATCTGCAGTTTTATGATGTAAATGTGTAGGTAATCGCGCACAACAATTGGTTCCACCAATGTGCAAAGCATATAATTGCTGATTTGTTGCGCTATGATCTCATTTGCTTCGGGGTAATAAATCTGATCAAAATATGCGGACTGATCGACCACAAAGGGCAGCAGAGAAAGTTGGATGCTGATCTGTGCCGAGTCGAGACAACGACGCGCACTAATCGCCATAATTCTTGCTGAATTTATTTGTTGCACCATCTTACGTTTTTCTCTCCCTATAAACCGATGTAAAATGCTTCGGAGCGGTGCCAAACTCTCAGTGATATTTTTGTCGATCAATTCCCACCGGCGCGATCGCTGCTTGTGAAAATTATGGACCATTTGTTCGGCTTTTTTCAGATCAATTACAAATTTGGTGTTAACATCGTTTGGGTCTTTGGCTTCGTTTTTTCCTTCACTTTTCTGCATTTGTGCATTTTCCTTTTCTGTTTTTATTTCCGTTTGATTCTCTTCTGAATTTTCTCTCATTTTTTCATCACTTTTTTCCCCTTCCATTATTTGTGCCGTATTTTGGTTGGCTTCTTCAACACTCACCGTTTCCTTTTGGCTTTCATTTTCATTCGATCGGTTACAGTTTTTCGTAAAAATTTCATCAAACTTTTGACAATCTATTTTGTCAAAAAAATTTTGGTCTAAAGAAAACATGTTAAAAAAAAAAACTAAAAATGTTTCACCAAGTCGAATTTTGTTGTCCCTTTCGTCGTTTGTGCCTTCACTTCGGATTTCGCTGCTTTTTTTGGTTGCTTTTTGCTTTTTCTAAATCCAATTTCCTTAATTTTCTGTTCATCTTCCCCATAAAACTCACTTGTTGATTTGTGTCCATTTTCTCATTTTCCCTTTTTTCTTCTTCAATTTGCCGTTTTTGCGCTTTTTCTTCCCTTTCCATTTGCTCAGTTTGTATCTTTTGGCCCTTTTCGGTACCATTGCTTTTGCTGATGCCCAATAAAATTTCGGCGGCCTCTTTATCTTTTTCATCGTTGCAAAAGCCATGGACAAAAGCAAAAACTAGCAAAATATAAATATGAAAAAGCATTTTAATTTCAAAAATGCCAAAAAGAAAAGCAATGCCAGCCTTTATAAAATTAATATTTCATGGAAATACAATTTTAGCCAATCATTTGGCATAAAAATGAATAAATAATGTCAAGGCATCGATTATTTTATTGAATATTTGCTTGAATCAATATAATTAAAACATTTGTATTATTACATATTTCCGTTTTATCAAGAATTTCTTATAATTTTTCTATTATTCATTGTCAATTGAAAATAACTGAAATATGCAACAATTATACAAAAAGAAAGCGACAAAGAATAAACTTTGTATTTCGCAACTCCTATATCAAGGATGGGCCAGGCTCGTTTCGGCCCCCGTTTTTCGGCCCCGGGGTCGTTTCGGCCCCAAGCTAAAAATAGAAAAATAGTACCCAAATTTTTTTCAACCTAGTTTTTTTTTTGAAAAACTAGGGGTTCAAAAATTTAGGGTTAAGTTTTCAAAAAATCAGAGTGATTTTTTTCCTTAGTATTTTGAAACCTTTTTTAAACTTGACCCTATTTTTTGAAAAACTACCTCAAACTTAAAAAATAGAGTTTGATTTTCAAAAAAATTTTAAAAAATTTTCGAAAATCAAAAAAAAATTTTTTTGAATTTTTATAACCTTAACCTAATTTTGAAAATTTCAAAAAAACGAACTTTACGCATAGGTTTCTTTAAAGTACTGGTAAATCAATTGTCTATTACACCAAACCTGAAGGATACCTCGAAAAAAACACCAACCTAAGCTTCGGCTTGCGTAGGCCTAGGCTTAGGGGGCCCCTATTTGAAAAAAAACAATTTTTTTTTTGACAACTTTATTTTGTTTTTGCTTTTTTTGGCTTGGGCCCGAAACGACCCCGGGGCCGAATCGTGGGAGCCGAAACGTGGGGGCCGAAACAACCCCGACCCATCAAGGATGGTATAGGAAAAATTCAAATTCATAACATTCAGACTAAAAAAATCTGATGGGTCCAAAATCAGAACAAATTGAAAATAATTTTTATTATTTGTACATAGATTAAATTATTTTAATAATCTTTTTAGAGATTAATATCACATTTTTTCATACTAGGACGCGACATTTGTGGCATATGCCTTTTTTTTCTGCGCACTAGTTCCGATATATTAAGCATAAATTACGCATTTTCCACTTGGTTTGAAGCTTCTACTATGACTTTTATCATGCCTTTTTTGCGTTTTCGTGCATTTTTTCTAAATTTTGAGAAATTCTTAAGAAAATGGCAAAAAAAGAAATGAAAAATAGACCCCCTAAAAAATGACTTTTCAAATTTTGTAAAAAAATTACCCCCTATGAATGGAAAATTTTTCAGAAAATTTGCCCATTAAATTTAAGTTTTTATCCAAAATTTAAATTTCATACAAAAAAATTTTTTATTTTTTTAAATTTTCAATATTTCGCTTGTCTTCTGTGTAGAGAAAAAGCTGTTTTTCTGTATTTTTGACTAAAAAATTGCTTTAAAAAATTTTTGGCTTTAAAAATTTGCATTTGCATAAAATTGCCATCCCTGTTCATTACCAATAATATTTATGAGTAAAAGGTAGTGTGCGGCAAATGCAATTTTCGGTATTTCGGTATCGGTATTTCGGTAAATACCGATACCGAAGAAATACCGAAATTTCCAAAATATGCTTTCGGTATACCGAACGGTATATACCGAAAATACCAAACGAAATACAGAAAAATACCGCGGTATACCGATACCGTGCCGCACACTAGTAAAAGGGAGAGGGAATCTTATTTTATTTTTTGAATATTTTGAGGCATATTGATAAGCATGAAAAACGTTCTTTTAACTTGATTTGAAACTTAATGACTGTGCTTTTTTGTATCTCGCCTATCTCGGGTGGCGCTTTTGTGATTTTGTGTATTCATTTCGAGCATTTTTTAGTGATAATTGTTTCGAAGATTTTTAACGAGTTTTTGTGGTCCTAATAATAACGGACATTTCCTTTAATAAAAAGGTCGGCGTTGATTGAAGCCAAAAAAAGTTTCCGGTTTTGAAGAGGGTATAAAAAAGGACAATTCTGAAATTTTTACTGGAAATAGATTTAAATTTTGTATGCATAGTTTAATGTATATCCACGTGCTGTCGCGTTTTATAAAAACCGCCATTTTTACTGATTTTTCGTATGAATCATGTCATAAAATTGTTTTTTTGGTTATGCTGCTAAATCTGATTTATATCTCCAGCTATTCGTTTCAGGGATGTCCTTTTACCTTATTTATATGGTCTGTCTGATAACACTATTTTATAATCAAGAGTAACTCAGAATAATTTGCCTCTCCAAAATGACAAGGACGCGTGGTGAGCTTAAGGGCAGAATGATTCAAGACTGTAATTTCCACTGGCAATTTTGCATAGGCAATAGAAAAGATTGATAAATTTTCAGTAACAAGAACAATTTATGCGCAAGAATAAAAGAAAAAATCCAATGACGGAAAAACAATAATTCTACGGTCAAATAATGCCGGATTGTTTGGCTGTCCAATGCGTCCCTTCAAAAACGGTCCGACGATGGCGGCGATCCCAGCCAGCCCAAACCCCTGAAAAATGGTTTTTAAATTATAATATTTTTCCCAATGAGGGGATACTTTTTTGCGTTCACCCGCCCCCAGTGTCTCCCTAATAATATAACAGTTAGAAAATTTTTCTCACCACACGAAATTCCCACTTGAGTTAACTCATTTTGCGCTCGAGTTTGGCGACCCCTTCCTTAATAATGACTCACGTATTAACTAAGTCTTATTTGGGCTGCGGCCGGAGTCTTCGTCAACCAGTTGACGCAGACTGATCTTGTGGCTTGGGCACTCGGTGGGGCTTTCCTTGCGGCTCAGCCGAGCGGTTCTAATGATAATCTTGGGGCCAGTCGATGAAGTGAGTTCTCATGTCTTAAGCTCCATCGTGAGCAACTGATACTGCGCTATTTCCGACTCCTCTTTTGCACGCGGAACTGCTTCACTTCCAGAAACATTGTGGGATGGTCGCTCATCCCTTGCTTTGTGGCGGTTGTTCTGCAAGTTCTGCTGCAATTGGATTTGGGCAAAGTGCTGCAATGACTGTGATGCGACGGGTGGCACGTGTGCACGATCTTTATTTTCAAAATATGCATTTAAAAATTCATGAATTAATTCGTATTACTCGTATGCTCTTCCTTTTTCGTCTGCTGCTGAGCACAAACACAGTCTCCGCCTCTCTCTGCGTTTGTTTTTTCTCCATCGCCGGTGTCTTCCCCCTTTTCTTTCTCCGTTTTGACCACATTTTGCTTTGTCCCACCAATGTCCGGCATTGACGCTTTCGCTTCCCTTAAGACGGGTTAAAGTTTTGGGGAATTAACTGAATTGGGCCTATTTTTACCTCCGATGTCTCATCATTGGGACTTCCCATTGGCTCTTCCTTTCTCGACTGCTGATCAGAAGGTGAGGAATCTAAAGGAACAATTTACACTACTGCATTGAGAAAGACATTTGCGAAGGTCGGTCCCGGTTCGGCGCGCTCAGTTCGACATAACGGCGGTGAACTGAGCACGCCGAAAAACTCGCGCCGAACTGAGCGCACCGAACCGGGTGGTCTCGATTTGCGAAATGCAATCTAATTTTTCCGGACCCAAAATCTGTCCCAATTAGTTTTTTGATCGGTCGGATCAGCCGAAATAGCAATTGCCTTTTCTTATTTCCAAGCTGATTATAACCCGGTGCCTTCGAGGGTCTTTTTGCTTATCTGTAGGGTTGGTGGTTTGAAACCGAACTGAAAAACTAGAAAATTCGGTTATCGGAAACGGCCGGTTTCGGTTCCAAAGAAGTTCCAGAAACCGACAACCCTACTTATCAGCACACTATTGCAACACTTTCTTTCTGCTTATTGCATCTCTTACCATTGTTGGTCTCCAATAAATTTAGCAAATATAAAAATGTTTTTTGCGGCTACACAACATTTCGCCACCTAAGCCAAAATCCGAAGTTTCGCCACCTAAGCAGAAATAGGACGTTTCGCTACCTAAGCCAAAATTTAAATTTTACATTGAATGTAGTAGTGATAACACATTTGAGTTTTTGAAGGCAAATGGGTGACCGAAAACCGACATAAATTCTTTTGAGTTCGACTCATAATTCTGATAATTCTGGAATTTTTCAAAAATATTCAATTGATTTTCCTTTTCAGACCTTAATATTAGGATTCTAATGTCCTTTTTTTTTGTAAAACCGCAAATCGACATAAATTCTTTTGAGTTCGACTCATTAATAATTCTGGAATTTTTCAAAAATATTCAATTGATTTTCCTTTTCAGACCTTATTCTTGGGATTGATAATTCTGGAATTTTTCAAAAATATTCAATTGATTTTCCTTTTCAAACCTTATTCTTGGGATTGATAATTATGGAATTTTTCAAAAATATTCAATTGATTTTCCTTTTCAGACCTTAATATTAGGATTCTAATGTCCTTTTTTAGTAAAACCGCAAATCGACATAAATTCTTTTGAGTTCGACTCATTAATAATTCTGGAATTTTTCAAAAATATTCAATTGATTTTCCTTTTCAGACCTTAATATTAGGATTCTAATGTCCTTTTTTAGTAAAACCGCAAATCGACATAAATTCTTTTCAGTTCGACTCATAATTCTGATATTTCTGGAATTTTTCAAAAATATTCAATTGATTTCCTTTTCAAACCTTATTCTTGGGATTATAATGTCCTTTTTTAGTAAAAGCGCAAATCGACATAAATTCTTTTCAGTTCGACTCATAATTCTGATAATTCTGGAATTTTCAAAAATATTCAATTGATTTTCCTTTTCATACCTTATTCTTGGGATTGATAATTCAGGAATTTTTCAAAAATATTCAATTGATTTTCCTTTTCAAACCTTATTCTTGGGATTGATAATTCTGGAATTTTTCAAAAATATTCAATTGATTTTCCTTTTCAGACCTTAATATTAGGATTCTAATGTCCTTTTTTTTTGTAAAACCGCAAATCGACATAAATTCTTTTGAGTTCGACTCATTAATAATTCTGGAATTTTTCAAAAATATTCAATTGATTTTCCTTTTCAGACCTTATTCTTGGGATTGATAATTCTGGAATTTTTCAAAAATATTCAATTGATTTTCCTTTTCAAACCTTATTCTTGGGATTGATAATTCTGGAATTTTTCAAAAATATTCAATTGATATTCCTTTTCAGGCCTTATTCTTGGGATCTAATGTCCTTTTTTAGTAAAACCGCAAATCGACATAAATTCTTTTGAGTTCGACTCATAATTCTGATAATTCTGGAATTTTTCAAAAATATTCAATTGATTTTCCTTTTCAGACCTTAATATTAGGATTCTAATGTCCTTTTTTAGTAAAACCGCAAATCGACATAAATTCTTTTCAGTTCGACTCATAATTCTGATATTTCTGGAATTTTTCAAAAATATTCAATTGATTTTCCTTTTCAAACCTTATTCTTGGGATTATAATGTCCTTTTTTAGTAAAATAATAAAGGGCAATTTATTTTTTTATTTTTCCCCTCAATATATCAAAAATTTTGCTATTTTTCTGAAATTTGTAATTGCTAATTGCATTTCCCAACTTATTAATGCGATTTTTCTCAGTTTTTTAGTAAAATAATAAAGGGCAATTTATTTTTTTATTTTTCCCTCAATATATCAAAAATTTTGCTATTTTTCTGAAATTTGTAATTGCTAATTGCATTTCCCAACTTATTAATGCGATTTTTCTCAGTTTTTTAGTAAAATAATAAAGGGCAATTTATTTTTTTATTTTTCCCTCAATATTTCAAAAATTTTGCTATTTTTCTGAAATTTGTAATTGCTAATTGCATTTCCCAACTTATTAATGCGATTTTTCTCAGTTTTTTAGTAAAATAATAAAGGGCAATTTATTTTTTTATTTTTCCCTCAATATATCAAAAATTTTGCTATTTTTCTGAAATTTGTAATTGCTAATTGCATTTCCCAACTTATTAATGCGATTTTTCTCAGTTTTTTAGTAAAATAATAAAGGGCAATTTATTTTTTTATTTTTCCCTCAATATATCAAAAATTTTGCTATTTTTCTGAAATTTGTAATTGCTAATTGCATTTCCCAACTTATTAATGCGATTTTTCTCAGGTTTTTAGTAAAATAATAAAGGGCAATTTATTTTT
Organism: Heterodera filipjevi; assembly: GCA_039877585.1. Classification (NCBI taxonomy): domain Eukaryota; kingdom Metazoa; phylum Nematoda; class Chromadorea; order Rhabditida; family Heteroderidae; genus Heterodera; species Heterodera filipjevi. Next base: position 4,800,008 of record JBDPZO010000006.1, on the reverse strand, counting down.
TTATTTTTCTCAATATTTCAAAAATTTTCCTATTTTTCTGAAATTTGTAATTGCTAATTGCATTTCCCAACTTAATAATGCGATTTTTCTCAGTTTTTTAGTAAAATAATAATAAAGGGCAATTTATTTTTTTATTTTCCCCTCAATATTTCAAAAATTTTGCTATTTTTCTGAAATTTGTAATTGCTAATTGCATTTCCCAACTTATTAATGCGATTTTTCTCAGGTTTTTAGTAAAATAATAAAGGGCAATTTATTTTTTTATTTTTCCCTCAATATTTCAAAAATTTTCCTATTTTTCTGAAATTTGTAATTGCTAATTGCATTTCCCAACTTATTAATGCGATTTTTCTCAGTTTTTTAGTAAAATAATAATAAAGGGCAATTTATTTTTTTATTTTTCCCTCAATATATCAAAAATTTTGCTTTTTTTCTGAAATTTGTAATTGCTAATTGCATTTCCCAACTTATTAATGCGATTTTTCTCAGTTTTTTAGTAAAATAATAAAGGGCAATTTATTTTTTTATTTTTCCCTCAATATTTCAAAAATTTTGCTATTTTTCTGAAATTTGTAATTGCTAATTGCATTTCCCAACTTATTAATGCGATTTTTCTCAGTTTTTTAGTAAAATAATAAAGGGCAATTTATTTTTTTATTTTTCCCTCAATATATCAAAAATTTTGCTATTTTTCTGAAATTTGTAATTGCTAATTGCATTTCCCAACTTATTAATGCGATTTTTCTCAGGTTTTTAGTAAAATAATAAAGGGCAATTTATTTTTTTATTTTTCCCTCAATATATCAAAAATTTTGCTATTTTTCTGAAATTTGTAATTGCTAATTGCATTTCCCAACTTATTAATGCGATTTTTCTCAGTTTTTTAGTAAAATAATAAAGGGCAATTTATTTTTTTATTTTTCCCTCAATATATCAAAAATTTTGCTATTTTTCTGAAATTTGTAATTGCTAATTGCATTTCCCAACTTATTAATGCGATTTTTCTCAGGTTTTTAGTAAAATAATAAAGGGCAATTTATTTTTTATTTTTCCCTCAATATTTCAAAAATTTTGCTATTTTTCTGAAATTTGTAATTGCTAATTGCATTTCCCAACTTATTAATGCGATTTTTCTCAGTTTTTTAGTAAAATAATAAAGGGCAATTTATTTTTTTATTTTTCCCTCAATATTTCAAAAATTTTGCTATTTTTCTGAAATTTGTAATTGCTAATTGCATTTCCCAACTTATTAATGCGATTTTTCTCAGTTTTTTAGTAAAATAATAAAGGGCAATTTATTTTTTTATTTTTCCCTCAATATATTCAAAAATTTTGCTATTTTTCTGAAATTTGTAATTGCTAATTGCATTTCCCAACTTATTAATGCGATTTTTCTCAGTTTTTTAGTAAAATAATAAAGGGCAATTTATTTTTTTATTTTTCCCTCAATATATCAAAAATTTTGCTATTTTTCTGAAATTTGTAATTGCTAATTGCATTTCCCAACTTATTAATGCGATTTTTCTCAGTTTTTTAGTAAAATAATAAAGGGCAATTTATTTTTTTATTTTTCCCTCAATATTTCAAAAATTTTGCTATTTTTCTGAAATTTGTAATTGCTAATTGCATTTCCCAACTTATTAATGCGATTTTTCTCAGTTTTTTAGTAAATAATAATAAAGGGCAATTTATTTTTTTATTTTTCCCTCAATATTTCAAAAATTTTGCTATTTTTCTGAAATTTGTAATTGCTAATTGCATTTCCCAACTTATTAATGCGATTTTTCTCAGTTTTTTAGTAAAATAATAAAGGGCAATTTATTTTTTTATTTTTCCCTCAATATATCAAAAATTTTGCTATTTTTCTGAAATTTGTAATTGCTAATTGCATTTCCCAACTTATTAATGCGATTTTTCTCAGTTTTTTAGTAAAATAATAAAGGGCAATTTATTTTTTTATTTTTCCCTCAATATATCAAAAATTTTGCTATTTTTCTGAAATTTGTAATTGCTAATTGCATTTCCCAACTTATTAATGCGATTTTTCTCAGGTTTTTAGTAAAATAATAAAGGGCAATTTATTTTTTTATTTTTCCCTCAATATTTCAAAAATTTTGCCTATTTTTCTGAAATTTGTAATTGCTAATTGCATTTCCCAACTTATTAATGCGATTTTTCTCAGTTTTTTAGTAAAATAATAATAAAGGGCAATTTATTTTTTTATTTTTCCCTCAATATATCAAAAATTTTGCTATTTTTCTGAAATTTGTAATTGCTAATTGCATTTCCCAACTTATTAATGCGATTTTTCTCAGTTTTTTAGTAAAATAATAAAGGGCAATTTATTTTTTTATTTTTCCCTCAATATTTCAAAAATTTTGCTATTTTTCTGAAATTTGTAATTGCTAATTGCATTTCCCAACTTATTAATGCGATTTTTCTCAGTTTTTTAGTAAAATAATAAAGGGCAATTTATTTTTTTATTTTTCCCTCAATATATCAAAAATTTTGCTATTTTTCTGAAATTTGTAATTGCTAATTGCATTTCCCAACTTATTAATGCGATTTTTCTCAGTTTTTTAGTAAAATAATAAAGGGCAATTTATTTTTTTATTTTTCCCTCAATATTTCAAAAATTTTGCTATTTTTCTGAAATTTGTAATTGCTAATTGCATTTCCCAACTTATTAATGCGATTTTTCTCAGTTTTTTAGTAAAATAATAAAGGGCAATTTATTTTTTTATTTTTCCCTCAATATATCAAAAATTTTGCTATTTTTCTGAAATTTGTAATTGCTAATTGCATTTCCCAACTTATTAATGCGATTTTTCTCAGTTTTTTAGTAAAATAATAAAGGGCAATTTATTTTTTTATTTTTCCCTCAATATTTCAAAAATTTTGCTATTTTTCTGAAATTTGTAATTGCTAATTGCATTTCCCAACTTATTAATGCGATTTTTCTCAGTTTTTTAGTAAAATAATAAAGGGCAATTTATTTTTTTATTTTTCCCTCAATATTTCAAAAATTTTGCTATTTTTCTGAAATTTGTAATTGCTAATTGCATTTCCCAACTTATTAATGCGATTTTTCTCAGTTTTTTAGTAAAATAATAAAGGGCAATTTATTTTTTTATTTTTCCCTCAATATATCAAAAATTTTGCTATTTTTCTGAAATTTGTAATTGCTAATTGCATTTCCCAACTTATTAATGCGATTTTTCTCAGGTTTTTAGTAAAATAATAAAGGGCAATTTATTTTTTTATTTTTCCCTCAATATTTCAAAAATTTTGCTATTTTTCTGAAATTTGTAATTGCTAATTGCATTTCCCAACTTATTAATGCGATTTTTCTCAGTTTTTTAGTAAAATAATAAAGGGCAATTTATTTTTTTATTTTTCCCTCAATATATCAAAAATTTTGCTATTTTTCTGAAATTTGTAATTGCTAATTGCATTTCCCAACTTATTAATGCGATTTTTCTCAGGTTTTTTAGTAAAATAATAAAGGGCAATTTATTTTTTTATTTTTCCCTCAATATATCAAAAATTTTGCTATTTTTCTGAAATTTGTAATTGCTAATTGCATTTCCCAACTTATTAATGCGATTTTTCTCAGTTTTTTAGTAAAATAATAAAGGGCAATTTATTTTTTTATTTTTCCCTCAATATTTCAAAAATTTTGCTATTTTTCTGAAATTTGTAATTGCTAATTGCATTTCCCAACTTATTAATGCGATTTTTCTCAGTTTTTTAGTAAAATAATAAAGGGCAATTTATTTTTTTATTTTTCCCTCAATATTTCAAAAATTTTGCTATTTTTCTGAAATTTGTAATTGCTAATTGCATTTCCCAACTTATTAATGCGATTTTTCTCAGTTTTAGTAAAATAATAAAGGGCAATTATTTTTTTATTTTTCCCTCATATATCAAAAATTTTGCTTTTTTTTCTGAAATTTGTAATTGCTATGCATTTCCCAACTTATTAATGCGATTTTTCTCAGTTTTTAGTAAAATAATAAGGGACTTTATTTTTTTTATTTTCCCTCAATATTCAAAAATTTTGCTATTTTTCTGAATTTGTAATTGCTAATTGCATTTCCCAACTTATTATGCGATTTTTCTCAGTTTTTTAGTAAAATAATAAAGGGCAATTTATTTTTTTATTTTTCCCTCAATATTCAAAAATTTTGCTATTTTTCTGAAATTTGTAATTGCTAATTGCATTTCCCAACTTATTAATGCGATTTTTCTCAGTTTTTTAGTAAAATAATAAAGGGCAATTTATTTTTTTATTTTTCCCTCAATATATCAAAAATTTTGCTATTTTTCTGAAATTTGTAATTGCTAATTGCATTTCCCAACTTAAATGCGATTTTTCTCAGTTTTTTTAGTAAAATAATAAAGGGCAATTTATTTTTTTTTTTCCCTCAATATTTCAAAAATTTTCCTATTTTTCTGAAATTTGTAATTGCTAATTGCATTTCCCAACTTATTAATGCGATTTTCTCAGTTTTTTAGTAAAATAATAATAAAGGGCAATTTATTTTTTATTTTTCCCTCATATATCAAAATTGCTATTTTTCTGAAATTTGTAATTGCTAATTGCATTTCCCAACTTATTATGCGATTTTTCTCAGTTTTTATTAAAATATAAAGGGCAATTTATTTTTTATTTTTCCCTCAATATTCAAAATTTTGCTTTTTTTTCTGAATTTGTAATTGCTATTGCATTTCCCAACTTATTAATGCGATTTTTCTCAGTTTTTTAGTAAAATATAAAGGGCAATTTATTTTTTATTTTTCCCTCAATTATCAAAAATTTTGCTATTTTTTGAAATTTGTAATTGCTAATTGCATTTCCCAACTTTAATGCGATTTTTCTCAGTTTTTTAGTAAATAATAAAGGGCTTTTATTTTTTTATTTTTCCCTCAATATTCAAAATTTTGCTATTTTTCTGAAATTTGTAATTGCTATGCATTTCCCAACATTAATGCGATTTTTCTCAGTTTTTTAGTAAAATAATAAAGGGCAATTTATTTTTTTATTTTTCCCTCAAATTTCAAAAATTTCCTATTTTTCTGAAATTTGTAATTGCTAATTGCATTTCCCAACTTATTAATGCGATTTTTCTCAGTTTTTTAGTAAATATATAAAGGGCAATTTATTTTTTTATTTTTCCCTCATATATCAAAAATTTTGCTTTTTTTCTGAAATTTGTAATTGCTATTGCATTTCCCAACTTATTAATGCGATTTTTCTCGTTTTTTAGTAAAATAATAAAGGGCAATTTTTTTTTATTTTCCCTCAATATTTCAAAAATTTTGCTTTTTTTCTGAAATTTGTAATTGCTAATTGCATTTCCCAACTTTAATGCGATTTTTCTCAGTTTTTTAGTAAAATAATAAAGGGCAATTTATTTTTTTATTTTTCCCTCAATATTCAAAAATTTTGCTATTTTTTCTGAAATTTGTAATTGCTAATTGCATTCCCAACTTATTAATGCGATTTTTCTCAGTTTTTAGTAAAATAATAAAGGGCAATTTATTTTTTTATTTTTCCCTCAATATATCAAAAATTTTGCTATTTTTCTGAAATTTGTAATTGCTATTGCATTCCCAACTTATTAATGCGATTTTTCTCAGTTTTTTAGTAAAATAATAAAGGGCAATTTATTTTTTTATTTTCCCTCAATATTTCAAAAATTTCCTATTTTTCTGAATTTGTAATTGCTAATTGCATTTCCCAACTTATTAATGCGATTTTTCTCAGTTTTTTAGTAAAATAATAAAGGGCAATTTATTTTTTTATTTTTCCCTCAATATTCAAAAATTTTGCTTTTTTTCTGAAATTTGTAATTGCTAATTGCATTTCCCAACTTTTTAATGCGATTTTTCTCAGTTTTTAGTAAAATAATAAAGGGCAATTTATTTTTTTATTTTTCCCTCAATATTTCAAAAATTTTCCTATTTTTCTGAAATTTGTAATTGCTAATTGCATTTCCAACTTATTAATGCGATTTTTCTCAGTTTTTTAGTAAAAAATAATAAGGGCAATTTATTTTTTATTTTTCCCTCAATATATCAAAAATTTTGCTTTTTTTCTGAAATTTGTAATTGCTAATTGCATTTCCCAACTTATTAATGCGATTTTTCTCAGTTTTTTAGTAAAAATAAAGAAAGGCAATTTATTTTTTATTTTTCCCTCAATATTTCAAAAATTTTGCTATTTTTTCTGAAATTTGTAATTGCTAATTGCATTTCCCAACTTATTAATGCGATTTTTCTCGTTTTTTAGTAAAATAATAAAGGGCATTTTTTTTTTATTTTTCCCTCAATTTAAAAAATTTTGCTATTTTTCTGAAATTTGTAATTGCTAATTGCATTTCCCAACTTTTATGCGATTTTTCTCAGTTTTTAGTAAAATATAAGGGCAATTTATTTTTTTATTTTCCCTCAATATTTCAAAAATTTTGCTATTTTTCTGAATTTGTAATTGCTAATTGCATTTCCCAACTTATAATGCGATTTTTCTCAGTTTTTTAGTAAATAATAATAAAGGGCAATTTATTTTTTTATTTTCCCTCAATATTTCAAAAATTTTCCTATTTTTCTGAAATTTGTAATTGCTAATTGCATTTCCCAACTTATTAATGCGATTTTTCCAGTTTTTTAGTAAAATAATAATAAAGGCAATTTATTTTTTTATTTTCATTTCC